>CM038674.1:471994886-472314558 GCA_021605145.1 Aegilops bicornis | reverse complement strand
GTTTTAGGTTAGATAGCTTCGTCCTGTTATCATTGATGGGCAGCTTTTACGATCTGCCGAGAGCTTTTGAATCCGGCGTTGGCCTGCCATGCTCTTGGGCTGTTTCCTTGGTCCGGCGCTGGTCCTTCTGCGTCCGCGATTTCCATTTCCATCCCCTAACCCGGATGTACTTGGGTCCTGGTCAATCACGCATCTTGCCAACCAGACTATCCTCTCCTCATAAAAAGCGGGTCATGAGGCTTGTTAATGCGACCGTTGTTCTTGGCTTTTTCTTGGCGAGATGTGCAGCGAGCCATTCGTCTCGAACGTGGTTTGAAAGCTGCTAAAGGCTTGTGTCCTGGACAATCGACTATCTCGGTTCTTTTAGTAAGAAATCTGTTCGAGTTTTCCGGGCTGACTCTCCGGGTTGTTGAGTTATATGACTTAAATCATCTGCATCTGGAGGTCGGACATAGGTCCTTGAAAATTTGCTAAAAGCATCCTCGAGCTCTTCCCAACTTCCAATGGTGTTTTCGGAAGGCTTTTAAGCCAATGTCGGGCTGGCCCTTTGAGTTTGAGGGGTAAGTATTTTATGGCGTGGAGATCATCTCCTCTAGCCTTGTGTATGTGGAGGATGTAATCCTCAATCCGAACTCCGTGGTCTGTTGTTCGTCGTATGCCTCTATGTTTACGGGTTTGAATCCTCACCGAAATTCATGATCTCAAAGACCTCATCGATGAAACATAGGGGTGTGTCGGCACCCCTATATGGGTGTACCATGATGTTCGGATATTTTATGTGTTGCATTGCTTACTGGAGCTTGCTTTCTTGGCCCATAGATAGATCTGGCTGGGCCATCTTTTGATCTGCGAATCCTTATGCGGATCGGCGTGCTTGAAGCTTGTGTGTGGCGCCATTTGCCGACTATGTTGGCCATGGGTCGCGTTTATCCGGTAGGGTGGTTTCCTTATTTTTGATTGCGGAGGCTCAAAGGCCTCTTCATCAAATTCGCAGATAATTTTACGCCGGATAGCTCTTTGTGCGGCGACTATCGCCAGCGTATTTGTCTATGATGTTGAGTACTTTGCTCCATCTAATTCTCGAGTGCATCTTCCGCTGTTTTGAGCTTACGCTTTTTCAGCTACGCAGCGATGGCGATGAGCCTTTTTTGGAGGTTCTTCTGCTGCAGCAACTTGTCCGGCATGAGGTTGTCCGGACTGTTGTCTTCGCCGGGGACGGGTTGTTTATCCAAGTTGCCCTGTTCGGACGGTTGCTCAATGGCGTGTTCGTCGCCCGTTAGCTCATATGGCTGGGTCTGTATGGCTGCTTTTAAATCCGCCGAGGTGGGGTTTGAGCGCGCTTACGCCACCGCTTTGATTGCTTTTCGAGGGAACGATCCTCGTTGCGCCCCGTTGTTCCTCGTCGTTTCCTTTAGGTGTATCCACCATGTATCGTGCGTGAGATGGGGTGGTTGTCCAAAGGCCCTATAGGCGCTTATTCCTTTTCGTCTCCTACATCGTCGTCCATCTTAGTAAAGTCTTGGTCAATCGAGCATGTTGGTTAAATCATCGGCGGTAGCTACGAAGTGGGTGGTGGGTGGGCTTTGAATTTCTTTGCCGTCGTCAGTATCCCAACCTTGACCAATTATAGTCCGGCCAAGGGCTCTCGATAAAGAGAGAGACTTTAGTGAATTGAAGAATGTCGCCGAAAGCGAGTCTTTGCGAAAGATGGCGCGTGAACTCCATGATCGGGCGCCCAATCAGGTTCGGCAAAGTAGCGGAAGGTTGGAGTCGGGAGAGAGTCCGGCACTTTGGAGTCACGAGCTTCATAAAGGGCCGGGTATGGTGTTAGCTCGATCGTAGTAGAGATTGCAGCCCTCAGGCGGTGTCGACCACCCGTCCTCGATAGGCGCGATCGGCTCAAGCTAAGTCGGGCCGGACAACTAGTGCGGCCTCGGGAGACACTTTGATACGTGGCGAGAGCTAGATCATGCCCATCGTGGCAGCGGTCTTTGCGGCAGGTACGTAGCTTTCGAACCGTCGAAGATCAAGTCTCCGTGGAGCGTCGGCCGTAGTTCAAACTTCCAAATCTGGCTGATGGCGATGGGCGTAGCTTCGATCTGCTCCGGATGGCCCGGAATTGCCCGCAGCAAAGCCGCGATGCTTGAAGATCTGTCCGGGAGAAAAGTCTCACCTGGACCGCATCATTGTTGATGATCGGAGAAGCCATCGGGCCTAAAGATGGCGGCACAGAGGAACCCTCAATGAAAGCACCAATGTGATTGTCAAACCGCGGATCTTAGAGTAGGGGGTCCCGTAAATCTAGGAAGATATTAACGAGGAGACAAGGGACACGATGTTTTTACCTGTGTTCGCCCTCTCGATGGAGGTAAAACCCTACTCGCTTGATTAATATTGATGATATGGGTAGTACAAGAGTAGATCTACCACGAGATCGAGAGGCTAAACCCTAGAAGCTAGCACATGGTATGATTGGTGTTAGATCCACGGACTAAAACCCTCCGGTTTATATAGACAGGAGAGGGTTAGGGTTACATAGAGTAGGTTACAATGGAAGGAGATCTACATATCCGTGTCGCCAAGCTTGCCTTCCATGCCAAGGAAAGTTCCATCCGACACGGGACGAAGTCTTCAATCTTCTTCTTCATAGTCGAGTCCGGCCAAAGGTCATAAGTCCAGGCCATCCAGACACCCCCCTAATCCAGGGACTCCTCAAGAGTCTCTAACCAGCTTCAATGATGACGAAGTCCCACAAGCATTGTCTTCAGACAGGCGGTCAATACTTCATAGAAGATTTGAACACAAGGACAATGTCCGTGCTCTCAAAATAAGTTCCACATACCACCGAGAGAGAGAATAATATTTTGCACAACCAATCTGGCCGACGTGATCCTCAAGCAGATATCACACCACTACTATGCCTTGCGTCTGAATCATTTTACTGTCCCACTCAACATAGCTGGGCGTTTCCCCTCGGCACGCCTTCCTTCCTTTTTTTTTTTTTTTTTTTTTTTTTTTTTGTCAAAGAGATCGCGGTCCTCTTATTCCGGTTTCTCATTAATACGGGCCTGGTAATCCCACGGTGTTCGTGGGCACGAACCTCTATCGGGTTATGAAGTCCCAACCATTACTTGGAAGGCTCTGGTATTCAACTCTTTATAAAGAGACCAAGGCTCTCTACCTTTCTTAATCTCAATCGAATCCGCCTCTACCGAAAGTTCCAACACCCAAAGCTCCGTATTCAGCGCTTCGACCTTCAATGATGTCCGCTCCCAATTTTCATAAGCCGGGGATGCTTTCCTCCACATGGAAGAAGACGGCAGCTAAGAGATGCCAGTTATTTAACCGCGAATGATAGGCTGCCCGCTTAAGTGGCAGGTTATTGCTAATCCCAAGACTGGTGGGAGAGGCAAGTCTTGTCTTCACTTGCTTCGGGGCTAGGGGGCTTCCCGACGCAACTTTCGCGGAGGCCCATGTTTTATTATGTCTAAATTTACCATTTGGAATCCAGTTCATCCTCCACATCTCACTTAATAGCTGTCGGTGCGAAGCCTTCCTCCGCATAACCCCCTCACTCGGATTGTGGCTAAGACCTTCTGCGGAGCCAAGATGATCAGCGCGCCAGCGAGTGCTGAGGGCTGTTATATGCATGCCGACGCCCATGGCCCGGAGGGCTCTTTTTCAAGAGGAGTTCAGCATATGACAACGGTGAGAGTGGTTTTATATCACAGCTCCTGTATACCAAGGGGTGGGCGCCACTGCCTTCGCCGGGTCCCCCGCCGGGTCAGCGCCAAGGGTCAACAGCAGTCTGACCGGGGCCGCCCAAGACGCAAGGCCTTGCCACAGGGCCGCATTCAAGATCTCTCGAAGAGAGACATCAACTGCCAGAGTGACGTAGGTCATGTTGACTGGCCGTGACTTGCCTGCAACGCCGCCCCCAACAGGAGCTTAACCGGAGGGACCAACAGCTCTAACACTTCACGGGCGCCGATGCCCATGGAGATGTACAATTGTTCTCTTGGACACAAGCAATGTGTCCTGACTGACCGAGGACGCAGGTCCGAGCCAATCACCCGATACTCAAGTAAGTAGCTCCCCTGTACCTGACACGCCATCCTGCATAAGTTCATCAAGCAAATTGCCCTAAAAGAGCTGCCCCTTAAACAGGAGTGGATAGCTAAAGCAAAGCCACTAGGTGTCCGCCCCTCCCCGAGATCTCACGCTGATCCCGTGTTAACCAGGAGCAAGCTGGAGGTTGCCTGAAGAAGGCTAAGGGGAATACAGCTACCTGCCTCAAGGAGTAAGGTCACAGAAAGGAGGAATCGTGATCCCTCCATCCAGGAAAGAAGAGGAGCGCCTCAAGACCCAGACCATATTCCCAAAGTGGGGGAAGAATCTCCATCGTGAGGGTCATAAGCGCCGAGGTGCCTGCGGCACTGTGGCCCTCATAACAGCCTCCAGCCGAAGCTGTAAAGTAGAGAGGGGGAGTTTAACAGACATCCATTCTATTCCCAGAAAGATAACTGATTTTATCCTTGTAGTTCGATCTCAAATGCCTCTCAGCAGAGCTCATCTTCAGGGGATCTTCGCCCGAGATGATGGAGAGCGGAAGCCCCCTCATTGCATCGCTTTTATAGACGTACACCCTCGAGGTGTCACACACGAGGGTCTAACTGCAGGGCCAACAAAGTGAGTCAGAGCGTTCCCCAAAAGCTCTCCGTAACCGCCTTCTAAAAGGCCATCGGATTTAGTCCGGGTACCGTCTGCACGGGTCGGAGGAGCTGGCGATCTGCCTGGGCGAAGGCTTCATCTCAGAAGAACACTGTGCATTGATGGGCACGATTGAAAAGATTTCATCTGTCGAGAGCGGGCGCTGTTTAGGCCGTCAGAGCTTATCGATGTGTTTCGAGGTAATGCCAAATGATGTACCTTTTCGCGCTCCGCATATAAAAGATGCGCCTTTGCTATGTTGGAAATATGCTCAGAGGCAATAATAAAAAGGATTATTATTATATTTCTTGTTCATGATAATTGGTTCTTTATTCATGCTATAATTGTATTATCCGTAAATCGTAATACACGGGTGGAATACATAGACCACAATATGTCCCTTTAGTGAGCCTTCTAGTCAAGCTCAGCTTCATGATCAACAGACAGTCATGGTTTCCGACTATGGACATTGATGTCATTGATAACGGATCTACATCATTAGGAGAATGATGTGATGGACAAGACCCAATCCTAAGCATAGCACAAGATCGTAGTTCGCTTTTGCTAGAGCTTTCTTTTCCAGAATGTCAAGTATTTTTTTTCTTCGACCATGAGATCGTAACTCCCTGGACATCGTAGAGGAGTGCTTTGGGTACCAAATGCTCCAACGAATCCGGTGACTATAAAGGTGCACTACAGGTATCTCCGAAAGTGTCTCGGGTTAACACGATTCGAGACTGGATTTGTCATCTGTGATGACTTTTAGGTCCGGGGCCCACTCGTAGTAATGCATCATCATACGAGCCTGGCGACCAAGTAACCGGTCACGGGATCATGCATTACGGTACGAGTAAAAGTGACTTGCCGGTAACGGTGATTAACGGCGTATTGGGATACTGACGATCCCAATCTCTGCAAAAGTAATCGATCGACTGACGATGGAATTGTATACGGGCTGTTTTGAATCCTCGATATCGCGTGGTCTTCATCCACATGAGATCATCGAGGAGATGTGGAGCCAACATGGGTATCCAGATCCTGGCTGCTGGACAGCTTGGCTGGACCGAGAGCCGCTCGGTCATGTCTACATGTTCACGGTTCCGGAACCCAGAGGGTCTACACACTTAAGGTTCTAAGGACGCTTAGGGTTGTAGAGATATTAGTACAAGCAGTAACCCGAAAGTTGATCGGAGGTCCTTGATGAGATCCCGTGGACGTCACGCAGGAGTTCCGGAATGGTCCTGAGGTAAAGATTTATATATAGGAAGTCCAGCCGCACACCGGGAAAGTTTCAGGGTCACCTTTGATTGACAACGGACCACCAAGGGTCCCTTGGTCCACCCCGTGGGGCCACCATCCCTGAGGGGCCCCATGCGGCTGCGGGCGGGGAATCAATTGCAGGGCTGTAATGCACGCACCCAAGGGCTCAAGGCGCCTAGGGGTTGAATCAGGGGGCGTTCTCTCGGAGCGGGGCATGCGCCCACCCTGGCCTTGAGAAACCCCGAGCAAGGTTCAAATGGCCGCCCAGATGGTTCTCCATAAAGTATGCGCCCCCCAGCCCCTACAGCGTGAGGGAGGAGTACAGCCGCATTCCCTGAAGCCCTCTCGGGCGCCCCTCCCTCCCCGTGCTACACCCTTCTTTCCCTCCCTCCAAAGAGCTACGGCTTTGCTTAAGCCTCATTGAACTTCCGCCGCCTGACCACCACGCCTGCTGCAGCACTGAGCTTAGATTCCATCAACCTCTCCTTTCCCCTTGGCCGGATCAAGAAGGAGGAGACGCCATCCCAACCGTACGTGTGTTGAACGGAGCGCCGTCTCGCTCGCGCCTATTATCGGGTAAGGTGATTTGGATCACGACGTTTTAATTTCCATCATCCTGGCTTCCATTGAACGCTTCCGCGACGCCATCTTTGCCAAGTGGTATGTAGATGCAATCACTTCCCATGACTCATTGCTTAGATGAACTCATATAGATGGATATTGGTGAAAACCGAAGAGGAAAAATTTTAATTTTGTGCAACGCCTCAAATAAAGGGTGTATCGAGGACTGTGTTTATGCGCGTAGTTCTCTATCGCACTAGCAGTAGAACACAATTTGTTGTGGGCGTACATGTTGTCAACTTCTCTTGCCGCCGCTTACTAGCCTTATCTTGCTTCAAATGCGGTATTGTGGGATGAAGCTGCCGACCGGATCTTTTACACGTGACGCTTTTACGTGAGATGTGTTCCACCGCATCGACATACGCACTAGCTGTCACATAAGGTGGCTAGCGTGGTGTCTCATTCTCCCACTTTAGTTGGAGCGGATTCGGCATGAAAAGGGTCCTTATGAAGGGTAAATAGAAGTTGAAAAATCAATGCTGTGGCTTTCACGTAGGGTAAGAAAAATGTTCTTTGCTAGAACTCTATCAAGTAGCTATATTTAAAGTTCCTGCTAAACAACAATTAGAGGACGTTTCAACTTATTTTTTGCGTAAGTGTTTTGTGATGTGATATGGGTCAAAGTTGTGATGAATGATGAATGATATATGTGATGTATGAGATCATGTTCTTGTAATAGGAGTCAATACTTGCATGTTTGATGAGTATGACAAGAACTCAAGTGGAGCTATAGGAGTTGTCTTTATTTTTATATGACATGCGTGTCATTGAGAAACGCCATGTAAATTACTTTTTACTTTATTGCTAAATGTGTTAGCCATAGTAGTAGAAGTACATAGTTGGATAGCAACTTCATGTGAGACATCGATGATGGGAGATCATGATGATGGAGATCATGTGTCATGCCGGTGACAAGATGATCACAGGAGCCCTCAAGATGCGTAATCAAGCGAGCTATATGATAATGGCCATATCATGTCACTACTATATAATTGTATGTGGATGTTTATTATGTTTATGCATCTTGGCTTTACTTTAGAAATCGATTTGCAGTAGAATAAGATGATCTCTCAGCATACAATTTCAACACAGTGTTCTTCCCTAACTCGCAAGTAATCGCTGCTAAAGTTCGTCATGCTTCAAGGCACCACGTGATGGATACCGGGTGTGATAGATCCTCTCACGCTCACATACAACGGGTGTAAGACAGTTTTACTATGGCATGCAAAACACTTAGGTTAACTTGACGAGCCTAGCATGTACGTGCATACGGCCTCGAACACACAAGAGACCGGAAGGCTTCCAACATGAGTCGATGGAAGATACGTATCAACATGGAGATGTTCACCGACGATGACTAGTCCGCTCTCCCCACGTGATGATTTGGACACTACCTAGTCGACCTTTTTTGGATCATGTAACACTTAGATGACTAGAGGGATGTCAAAATCCGAGTGGGAGTTCATTAAATAATTTGGATTAGATGAACTTTAATTATCATGAATGTAGTCTAAAAGTCTTTGCAAAATGTCTTGTAGATCAAATGGCCAACGCTCATGTCACTCATGAACTTTAACGGCTCCTAGAGAAACCAAGTCGAAAGATGATGGCAGCAACTATTCTGGACCGGTCCGAACCCGAGGATCATCCCTCATAGCTGCCAAGAAACAATATGTCCTAGAAGCACCGCTTAGGTGAAGCACCCATCCCGTGAGAACCAAGACATTATGAACGCTTTGGCAGTCTCGCGGTACGATGATTACTCCTCATTCAAGGCGTGCATGCTTTACAGCCTTAGAACCGGGCTCCAAAAGCGCTTTTGAGCAACACGGAGCATATGAGATGTTCAAGAGCTGAAATCTAGTTTTCCAAGCTCATGCCCGGTCGAGAGATATGAAGTCTCCTCAAAAGTTCTACAGCTTGTAAGATGGAGGAAAATAGTTCTTCACAAGGAGCACCATACTCAAAATGTCTGTTGCACAACCGCCGTCCTGCCTGGACATTAACCTCCCTGGATGAGGCGGCTATTGACAGAATCCTTCAATCGCTTCCCCACCGAGCTACAAGAGCTTTGTGATGAACTACAATATGTGGGGATGGTGAAAACTATTCCTCAAGTATTTTCAATGCTCAAGTCAGAGGTAGAAATCAAGAAGGAGCATCAAGTGTCGATGGTCAATGAAAACCACAATGTAAGTTCAAGAAGGGCAAGGGTAAGAAGAACTTCAAGAAGGACGGGCAAGGATGTGGTTGGGGCTGCTACCGTAAGCCGGGGCCGTTGTGAAATAGAAGTCAGTAATGGACCAAAGCCCGAGATCGAGTGTTTTATTGCAAAGGGAAGGGTCACCGAAGCGAATTGCCCCAAATACTTTAGCGCATAAGAAGGCCGGCAACACTAAAGGTATATTTGATATACATGTAATTGATGTGTACCTTACCAAGATTTCGTAGTAACTCCGGTATTTGATACCGTGCCGCTAGTTGCTCATATTTGTAACTCACATGTGCCAGAGCTGCGGAATAAGCGGAGATCGGGCGAAGGACGAGGTGACGTATGCTACGGGAATGGTTCCAAGGTCGATGTGACGCTGGCTCGGCACGCCTTACCTCTACATTTACCTACGGATTAGTTTTAAACCTCAATAATTGTTATTTAGTGCCAAGTTTGAGCATGAACATTGTATCGTGATCTCGCTTTAATACGAGATGGCTACTCATTTAAATCCAAGAATAATGGTTGTTCTATTTATATGAGAGATATGTTGTTTTATGGTCATGCTCCAATGGTCAATGGTTTATTCTTAATGAATCTCGAATGTGATGTTACTACATATTCATAGTGTGAATACCAAAAGATGTAAAGTTGATAACGATAGTCCCACACATTACTTGTGGTAATCGCCGCCTTTGGTCACATTGGTGTCAAACGCATGAAGAAGCTCCATGCTGATGGACTTTTAGAGTCTCTCGATTATGAATCATTTGACACATGTAACCATGCCTCATGGGCAAAATGACCAAGAACCCGCTTCTGGAACAATGGAGCGAACAACCAACTTATTGGAAATCATACATACCGGCAAGTGCGGTCCAATGAGCGCTTGAGGTCATGGAGGATATCAAGTTATGTTCTCACTCTCATGCACGACTTAAGTAGATATGGTATGTCTACTTGATGAAACACAAGTCCGAGACCTTTGAAAAGTTCAAGTGAATTTCAGAATGAGGTAGAGAATCAACGTGACCGAAAATAAAGTTCTTACGATCAGATCGTGGAGGAGAATATTTAAGTCACGAATTTGGTACACACTTAAGGAAATGTGGAATCGTTTTCACAACTCACGTCGCTCGAACACCTCAGCGTAGAACGGTGTGTCCGAACGCCAGAATCGCACTCTATTGGATATGGTGCGTATCTATGATGTCTCTTATCGATTTACCGCTATCATTTTGGGGATACGCCTAGAGACATGATTTACATTCACTTTAAATAGGGCACCGTCTAAATCTGGCTTGAGACAACACCGTATGAATTATGGTTTGGGAAGAAACCTAAGTTTCTCGCTTTCTAAAAAGTTTGGGGATGCGATGTTTATGTCAAGAAACTTCAACCCGAAAAGCTCGAACCCAAGTCGGAAAAATGCGCCTTCATATAGGATACCCTAAGGAAAACCATTGGGTATACCTTCTACCTTAGATCCGAAGGCAAGATCTTTGTTGCCAAGAACGGATCCTTTCTCGGAAAAAAGAGTTTCTCTCGAAAGGAGTAAGTGGAGGAAAAGTAGAACTCGATGAAGTACTACCTCTTGAACCGGAAAGTAGTGCAGCTCAGAAAATGTTCCCGTGGAGCCTACACCTGACCGGAGAGGAAATTAATGATGATGATCAAGGTACTTCGGATCAAGTTGCTACCGAATCCTCGTGGAGGTCCACTAGGACACGCTCCGCACTGCAGTATGGTATGGCAAACCTTCTGTCTTGGAAATCATGTTGTTAGACAAACGATGAACCTTGAACTATGAAGAAGCGATGGCGGGCCCAGATTCCAACAAATGGCTTGAAGCCATGCAATGCGAGATAGGATCCATGTATGGAAAACAATGTATGGACTTTTGACAGACATGCCCAGATGATCGGCGAAGCGATAGAAAACAAATGGATCTTTTAAGAAGAAGGCGGACGTTGGATGGTAATGTTACCATCTATAAAGCTTGACTTCTCGCTAAGGGTTATCGGCAAGTTCAAGGGATTGACTACGATGAGACTTTCTCTTCAGATGGCCAGGCTTAAGTCCATCCGAATCATGTTAGCAATTGCCGACACTATGATTATGAGATATGGCGATGGATGTCAAAACGCATTCATTAACGGTTATCTTAAGGAAGAGCTGTATATGATGCGGCGGAAGGTTTTGTCGATCCTAAGAATGCTATCAAGGTACGCAAGCTCCAAATGATCCATTTATGGGCTGGTGCAAGCATCTCGAGTTAGAACATTCGCTTTGGATGAGATGATCAAAGTTGCTTAGTTTATGCAGACTTATGGAGAAGCTCATGCTATAAGAAAGTGAGTGGGAGCTCAGAGCATTTCATATTATATGTAGATGACATACTTTTGATGGGAAATGATATAGATCTTTTGGACAAAGATTAAGGCCTACTTGAATAAGAGTTTTTCAAAGGAAGGACCTTGGAGAAGTTGCTTACTTATTAGGCATCAAAATCTATAGGGATAGATCGAGACGCCTTCATAGGTCTTTCTACAAAGCACATACCTTGATAAGATTTTGAAGAAGTTCAAAATGGATCAGTCCAAGAAAGGGTTCTCGCCTGCTTTGCAAGGTGTGAAATTGAGCTCGCTCAATGCCCCACCACGGCAAAAGATAAAGAAGAGATGAGTGTCATCCCCTATGCACTCAGCCATAGGAACTATTATGTATGCCACGTCAGGTACTGCACTCGATGTAAACCTTTGCCGCTAGTTTGGTAGGAAGGTACCAAAGTAATCCCTAGGCAAGGAACACCGGATGTCAAGAATATCCTGGCACCGAAAAGGACAAAGGACATGTTTCTCGTTTATGGAGGTGACGAAGAGCTCGTCAGAAGGGTTACGCCGACGCTAGCTTCGACACAGCATCCGATGACTCAAAGTCACAAACCGGACACGTGTATATGTTGAATGGTGGAGCAAGAAGTCGGTGCAACCGCAAGCAGTAGCGCCGTATGGATCTACATGTGAAGCGGAGTACATGGCAGCTCGGAGGCAGCGCATGAAGCAATTTGGGTGAAGGAGTTCATCACCGACCTAGAGTCATACCCAATGCGCTTGGGCCGATCAAACCTCTTTCCAATGACAACACCGGATCTATTGCACTTGCCAAGGAGCCCAGGTTTCACAAGAAGACCAGTGCACATCAAGTTGCCGCTCAACTCCATTCGTGAAAATGTTCAAGATGGAGACATAGAAATTTGCAAAGTGCATACGGATCTGAATGTCGCAGATCCGCTGACTAAACCTCTTCCATGAAAGCAAAACTTGATCAACACCGTAACTCTATGGGTGTTTGATTCATCACAATGTAACTAGATTATTGAATTTAGTGCAAGTGGGAGACTATTGGAAATATGCCCTAGAGGCAATAATAAAAGTATTATTATTATCTTTCCTTGTTCATGATAATTGTCTTTATTCATGCTATAATTGTATTATCCTAAATCGAATACACGTGTGAATACATAGACCACAATATGTCCCTAGTGAGCCTCTAGTTGACTAGCCTGCCGATCTACAGATAATCATTGTTTCCGACTATGGACATTGGATGTCATTGATAACGGATCACATCATTAGGAGAATGATGTGATGGACAAGACCCAATCCTAAGCATAGCACAAGATCGCAGTTCGCTTTGCTAGAGCTTTTCCAATGTCAAGTATTTTTTCCTTCGACCATGAGATCGTAACTCCCGGATACCGAGAGGAGTGCTTTGGGTGTACCAAATGTCGCAACGTGAATCGGGTGACTATAAAGGTGCACTATGTATCTCCGAAAGTGTTTGTTGGGGTTGACACGGATCGAGACTGGATTTGTCACTCCGTGATGACGGAGAGGTATCTTCGGGCCCACTCGGTAATGCATCATCATAATGAGCTCAAAGTGACCAAGTGTCCGTCACGGGATCATGCATTATGGTACGAGAGTAAAGTGACTTCACCGAAGCGAGATTGAATTAAGTATTGGGATACCGACGATCGAATCTCAAAAAGTAACGCACTGATTGACAAAGGGAATTGTATACGGGTTGCTTGAATCCTCATATCGTGGGTTCATCCGATGAGATCATCGAGGAGCATGTGGGAGCCAACATGGATATCCAAATCCCGCTGTTGGTTATTTGACCGAGAGCCGCCTCGGTCATGTCTACATGTCTCCGAACTCCGTAGGGTCTACACACTTAAGGTTCGGTGACGCTTAGGGTTGTAGAGATATTAGTATGCGGTAACCGAAAGTTGATCTGAGTCCGGATGAGATCCTTGGACGTCACGAGGAGTTCCGGAATGGTCCGGAGGTAAAGATTTATATATAGGAAGTCCAGCTGCCACCGGAAAGTTTCTGGGTCACTCAGATTGTACCGGGACCACCGGAAGGGTCCCGGGGTCCGGGTGGGGGCCATCCCGAGGGCCCCATGGGCTGAAGTGGCGTGGGGAACCAGACCGGTGGGCTGGTGCGCCCACCCAAGGGCCCAAGGCGCCTAGGGGTTGGAAACCCAGGGGCTGCCACCCCACACGAGGGGGCATGCGCCCCCTTGGTTGAAACCCTAAGGGGTTGCCGGGGCCGCCCCCTCTAGATGTGGGATCTCCATGGGGCATGCCCCCCAGCCCCTATATAGTGGGAGGGAGGAGGGCAGCGCACCTCCCAAGCCCCGGGCGCCTCCTGCTCCTTCCTGCGACACCTCTTCCTCCTCCAAAGTGGCGCTTGGCGAAGCCCTGCCGGAATCCTCGCCGCTTCCACCACCACGCCACGTCAGCCTGGATCTCCATCAACCTCTCGCCATTTCCCCTTGCCGGATCAAGAAGGAGGAGACGTCTTCCCAACCGTAAGTGTGTTGAACGCGGAGGTGCCGTCTGTTCGGGCGCCCGGTCATCGGGTGATTTGGATCACGACGAGATGCGACTCCATCATCCCTGCTCCATTGAACGCTTCGACGCGATCTACAAGTGTTATGTAGATGCAATCACTCTCCCATGACTCGTTGCTTAGATGAACTCATAGATGGATCTTGGTGAAACCGTAGGAAAATTTTGAATTTTCTGCAACGTTCCCCAACAGCACCCAACCCCCGACACCCGTGCTTGCATTACCCAATTTTGACAAACCTTTTGAAATTCATTGCGATGCTAGTGGTAATGGCATAGGAGGTGTGTTAACGCAAGAGAAGCGCCCCATAGCATACTTTAGTGAGAAACTTCCCAGAGCGCAACTCAATTACCCCATATATGACAAAGAGCTATATTATTTAGTGCGAGTTTTGCGTGAATGGGAACATTACCTTCGCCCTCATGAATTCGTCATCCATACCGACCATGAAACGCTTAAATACCTTAAGGGTCAAACTAAGTTGAACAAGCGTCATGCTAAATGGAGTGAATTTATCGAGTCATTTCCTTATGTCATCAAGTATATTAAAGGTAAGGAAAATATTGTATGGATGCGCTTTCCCGTATATATGCATGCTTGTTACTCAACTTGAATTGAATGTCATTGGTTTTGAGCATATAAAAGACTAGTATGAGCATGATCCTACTTTTGCTATTCCTTATGCCAAATGTTTGACGCATACATCTTGGGAACGCTATTACCTCAAAGATGTTACCTTATGAGAGCTAACAAACTATGCATCCCCGAAGTCTTCTCTTCTTCGCTTGTTGCTTTTGCAAGAATCTCATGGCGGAGGACTAATGGGACATTTTGACGCCGACAAAGACACTTGCTACGCCTCCAAGAACTACTTTTGGCCTAAGATGTTTCGCGACGTCAACCGCTTCACCAACTGATGCTCTACATGTCGCAAAGCTAAGTCTAAAGCCCAATCTAATGGCCTTTACATGCCACTTCCATTTCCATATCAAGCATGGGAAGATATTAGCATGGATTTTGTGCTTGGTTTGCCTCAAACTAGAAATGGCAAAGATTCCGTTTTTGCTGTTGTAGACCGATTCTCCAAAATGGCTCATTTCATTGCTTGCAACAAGATAGACGATGCTTCACATGTTGCAAATTTGTTTTGTAGGGAAATCTTGCGCCTTCATGGAGTACCAAAGACGATTGTCTCGCATCCGCGACGTCAAGTTCTTGAGTTACTTTTTGGAAGACGCTAGCGCCAAGCTCGAATCAAACTTTTGTTCTCTTCGCATACCATCCACAAACCGACGGCCAAACGGAGGTGACGAACCGCACACTCTCCACTCTACTATGTGTGTTGATAAAGAAGAACATCAAGGAGTGGGAGGAGTGCCTACCTATCGCCGAGTACGCCTACAATCGTGCAAGACATTTGACTACCGGCAGGTCCCCCTTCAAGGTCGACTATGGCTTCAACCCATTGTCACCATTGGACATTCTACCTCTACCACTACAAGAGCGCACAAACATGGACGCGAGTGCCAGAGTCAACTACCTCAAGAAGATGCATGAAGATACAAGGCACACCATCGAGCGCCAAGTACAACGACTCGTGACCAAGCTCAACGTCAACAAGAAACCCATGTTATTCAATGTTGGTGATCTTGTGTGGCTACACCTTCAGAAAGACCGCTTCCCCACGAACGCAAGTCCAAACTTCTACCATGAGCGGATGGACCCTTCACGGTGCTTGCACGCTACAGCAACAACACCTACAAGATCGACCTCCCACGCGACAAGTACTCCGTGAGCGACATCTTCAATGTCAAAGATCTCTCCCCGTACCATGGTGATGAGGATTTTGATCCGAGGTCGGATCTTTCCCAAGGGAGGGGAGATGATGCGGAGCATCCTACGGTCATCCCCATGGACCTACCATTGTCTCATCAAGAGCCAAGAGGACCCATGACACGAGCATGAGCTAGAGCTCTCGAGAACGAGGTGACTTCCTTCCTTAGTGATATCACATATGATCCACTCGAGACATGGCTACTACCTAAGTCCGATATGCTATGCATGATCAGGTGTCAAGAGGACCCTCCCGAGGATGCACGTGAAGACGGACAAGCCACCAAGTTCACGAATGAAGAGAGCCGCCGGAAGGAGAAGAAGACAGCTCCAGGTCTTGGACATCCGCCCCAAATTTTGACATCCTATCATGGAGACACCCACTACAAAGAAGATCCTAGTCACTCTACATCTACAGGCCCCGGACATCCGACCCGAGCCCGGACATCCGGCCCGAGCCCGGAAATCCGGCCAGAAGCCCGGACATCCGGCGCCACGCACCAGAACCTACAGAAGCTATCGCCGCCAGCTCGGACATCCGGCCTCCCAGCCCGGACATCCGGCCCCTCCCGAAGCCCCGGACATCCTACTTGCCGCCTGACATCCGCCCGCCTGTTCACAAGACAAAGAAAGGGTCAAGCCCTTGTACCCTTTTCCCCCCTAGACTATATATACTCTCCCACTTCCCTCTTTCTAGGGTTAGCATTGGTTTAGCTCATATGTGACATAGAGCGTTGCTCATCCATACGGATCTACTCCACGAGAGAGACCGCGACCCCTCTACGGAGACGATCCACATTGGATTCAAGACCCCCTCTTGGGTGGCCCCATCAAGACCTCCTCACGGAGAAGAACCAGTTACCCTTTGTATCGTCCTTTGTTGGATTTGGATCTTGTATCTCCCCTTGTGTTTCGAGGATCTAGCATATGTGTAACCATGTCTTGTTGCTTTTGAGAGTTCCTCTTGTGTTTCCCCTCATTTTCCCCTCGTGTTCTTCGTGTTCTTAGTCAGGATCCGCTCCTTTCATGAAAGATCGGCCGTCTAGGGTTCCATCCTACATCATCTTGGTATCAGAGCTAGTTAACAGGGGGCCACGTGTCATACTCTGTAGTTGTTGACTAGTGGGTTAAATTAAAAGGGGTAGTTAGTGGGGGTGGACCCCATACGTTAGTGAAACAACCACATGGGGGTTTAATTTCTAAAAGGGGATTAGCCCCTAATCTAGAGAGAGAGATGGATGGCCCGTACGTGAAGTGGCCTTGGGCCATGCCTGGGACGGACACATGCTCGACTTGGCCATGGCCAAGCGCGGTCAGAGGAGGTGCAAGGCGAGGACGAGGGTGGTGCGCCGGCTGGCCGAGGTGGAAGTAGGCTAGGAACAAGGCCAGGGCGCACACGGAGCGGCCAGGGCGCACACGGAGCGGCCAAGGCGCCGAGGCGGTCAGACGCAGATAGCAGCAGCAGCCAGCGGTCATAGGGAACAACGAAAGCAGCCAGCGGCAGCGCCGGAGGTCGCGGGCAGCAGCGTGAATCAAGGCGCTTGACGAGTGCAGCGAAGGCCGGTGGAACAACGTATACCGGTAGCGAAGGCGGTTTCCCGAGGCAGCCACGGCGAAGAGGGGCAGCGTCGCAGCAAAAGCAACAACAGCAGTTCGTGGCGCTGTACATGGAGCCGCCATGATCGCGGGACGGGCGTCGGCGCAGTGAGGCGATGCCACATGATGGGGATGGCTCCGGCGAAGCGGGCGACGATTTAATCGGCGAAAGCAGCGGCGCGCGACGCAAAGAGCATGGGGCCAACACGGTGTTCGGCGATGGCAGCCGTGACAACAAGCGAAGGTAGCAATGAAGTGGGGGCGCTACCGCTCGAGGCAAGAGGCGGGCGAGGCAACAACGGGCGATGGCTACCGACATCAAGCAGCAGAATAGTAGAGCAAAGATTAAGACGCAGGAGCAACCGCCAGAGGCAAAGCAGCGTGTGTGCGTGGGACGAAGTTCGGCCATGGTGAGCGGCGTATGCTGGGACGGCATCTACGGTGATGGATTCAAAGGGGAAACGGGGGAGCTGGGAGAGGAGCTCACTGCGGAGCCATAGGCGTGCTCGGGGAAGGCCGGAGTGGTCGGAACAGAGTAGTTGGGCGGTGGCGCGCCGGCGACCGAAGAGGAAGGAGCGCTCGATCCCGGCGATGTAGAGGCGCCCAACTCGAGCCATTCAGTGTAGTCGAAGCAGAGGAGTGAGGCAGAGCTCGCGGACATGTCGGGACGGTGCGGGCTGGCTAGTGGCTGCGGGATCGACGCGGTGACGGCGATGGAAGCGCTCGTCGTCGAATGCAGGAGGAGATCGAGGAGAGGAGAGCAAGTGCGACCTAGGGTTTGTCCTAGGGGAGTGCTCGGGGTCAAGTAGGACGCGGGAGGGGTCGGATGGCCGCCACGCAAGTGGCCATGACCGGTGGATGGCCGCCACGACCATGTTGCCTCCCCTCTGTACAGTAAAGAGGTAGGGGAGAGGCCGGTGGTGGGCTTGGGCTGCAATGTTCATACGGGCCAAAGTGCACAACAACACTTTCTCACTTTTTTTCTGCCTAACCTTTTTGTCTAAGTTTTCCATTCATTTTAGGCACTAAGCGATATTAGTTCTACAAGGCATTGCACCTATAATTCAAATACAACATTTTGGGTGCTACACACAAGGTTCCATTTATTTGGTGAGGTTTAGACAATTGTTTAATTTGAAAAGGTTGTTTTATTTTTTGTGTTAGACCACTTATTAAATTCCTAGGAATTTATATGTGAGTCCAATGAAGTTGGTTTCAGCATGAAGACGATCAGGGGAACTTCGGGAATTATTCAAAGATTTTTGTTTTTACCTTGAAGAAATAATTTATTTGACTTTATTTTAAAATTTAATTTGAATTGGTTTTGAATCAAAGTGAGATTAGCAATGTAATGTTGATGACTTGGCATCATTAACAGAGGATTACCGTAGCTTAATTATCCGGTAAGCGTCCACAGATACTTAATTCATACACCAAATTTTGGCATTTGGTATCCTAAGAGGTCTTCTTTTGATCTTGTTGGCAATTCTCCGATCTTGGACTATGCCGGTGACAAGGTTGATAGAAAGTCCACTTTGGGTACTTGTCAATTTCTTGGTAGATCACTTGTGTCTTGGTCCTCCAAGAAACAAACCTCGGTATCCTTATTCATCAACAAAGCGGAATACATTGCCGCCGGTTCATGTTGTGCTCAATTACTTTGGATGACCCAAACTCTTAAAGATTACGGGATCTATGTGAAACATGTTCCATTGCTATGTGACAATGAAAGTGCTATTAAGATTGCTCATAACCATGTGCAACATTCTCAAACTAAGCACATTGAAGTTCGTCATCATTTCATTCGAGATCATGTTGCTAAAGGAGACATTGATCTTAAGCATGTTCGTACCGATAAGCAATTACGGATATATTCACCAAACCGCTTGATGAGAAAGTATTTTACCGCTTTGAGAGGTGAATTGAACATCATTGATGCTTCAAACTTGGAGTAGATACTCCATTTGGATACATGCAAAGGCATGAGCCTTTGACTAATCCTTGATATTTCTCTTACGATGATGATCATATGTCTTGGATATACTTGTACCCTTGCATGCTATCTAACCCTTGTAGGTACTTGGATGCAGTGGCGGAGCTAGCGGAGAATCAAAGGGGGGGCAAAGAGAAAATATACATCTTAGGTCTGCCAAATGACTGCAATCAATTTAATTTAAGGATCTCATTTTTTCCTTCAGAAAATATCGCTATTTACTGGGGCCATGCCCTTCAAAGATTGCATGTAGCTCCGACAATCGCTTGGATGAATCTGAATCTATGAGATTGCAAATCACTCACAACTTGAGCAATCTCTACATCACCAAGTCTCTACAATATGGTGGTTGAAGACAAGGAAGCAAGAAACCCTTCAACATATCCTTTGACAATTTCTTTATATCAAATTTCATTTGGTAACAAATTTCATGATTGTCATTTGGGATACACAAGTGCTCTTCATTGCAAGACTAACCCATTTAGGTAGATGAACTCAAACTACAAGTTTAAGTTGCTCCCAACTCACTGATGAGCTACATCAACCTTGAGCATCCCACACAAGTTCAACTACATGATCAAGATCAACACCACCATCCAAGGTATGATATTCCATCTTAGAGAAGCTTTACCCCAAGTCATGGGTCAAAGCAGCTCAACAAGATGTGAATACATCAAAATGCTTAAACAAAAAATGGTAACCCCATTTTGAGCTTAAATGATGAGTATGACCTACGATCAAGTGTTCTCACATGACTCCTCAGTTAATATACTCTAACATAGGTGACTTTGTCGCCGACCAATTCTAGATGAAGTTATCTAGTGTTTTTCTGAGTTCTTGCATTTGTCTCTTGCATGTTTGTTCCCCTTCTTTAATAAAAAAAACTTCATCTAGATTTCTTTATTTTCTCCTGGCTCGCTTACGCATTCCCTCGTGATCCAATTCATTGCAAATCTTCGCTTAATTCCTTGCAAATCCTTATGAGAACTTATTTGCCTAGTGAGCTGAGATGACAATTGTTCTCTCTGTGTTGAACTCTGCCTCACCGGTTTGTCTCCTTCGGTCAAACCGAATCGCCTCGGTGCCACCGAAGAAAACAACTCGGTGTTACCAATTTTAATGCTGAGAAGACACTTTGCCATTTGCATTATGCATATTTGTTCCAGCTCCACTCAACGATTCTTGTCCTCTACTTGCATCACATTATATATGCAGCTTTGTTATGTGACTCAAGGACCAAACCTATTCGACTCCACACTCCGTAAAGATCCCTTCTTGGAAATTGATGTCAAAGGGGAGGAGAGAGATCACATCAAAGCTTAATTACATCAAAGGGAGAGAGAGACCCCAGATGCTTGGTATTCAAGAGGAGAGAAGTCACATGTCTTCAAGAGGGGAAAAGACATGTATATGTTATGATTGTTTTTCTTGTTTTGCTCTGACTTTCTTTTCCTACCTTCTCCTAGTATCCCATATAAGATTCAGGGGGAGAAAGACATCTAAGGAAAGGAAATCTTCGAATTTATTGCGTATCTTTACTCTTTGGGGACATGTCTATAACCAATAGAGTACCTAGTACTCACTCTCTACATGTCATCCCAATCTTGGTACTCTTGTGGTTTGTTGTTTGCTCTATTTAGTAGATGTTTCTGTGTTATCTAACCTTGTTTACTCAGGTTCATCTCTTCCAAAGCCAGCTTAAGACCACAAGGTAAGTATATGCATCACACTCATGTGCATGGTGGTCTCTTGCTGATGTACATATTGTTTGCAAGAAGGACTCATGAACATGAAGGTACACTTCCTATATTCATATCATTTGCTCTGATGCATATAGCCTAGATACATGTAACTCATTGCTTGCTCTGTCATGCTTATGCATTCACATGTTCTTTCATTCCATATTTACATGATTGCATACATGTAGGGGGATCATATGCATGTTACATGTCCTTCCAAAGCTTTACTTGCTATTCTCTATATCTTTATCTAAAGCTTTGATGTATGTTGTCATCAATTACCAAAAAGCGGGAGATTGAAAGCACAAGTGCTCCACGGATGATTTTGGTAATTAATGTCAACATATCTTTTGTTGGACTAATACCTTTATCTAGTACATTTCAGATGAGTTCAACAGTGGAGGGGCATGGAGTAGAGGATGTGGAACCCCTTCAAGATGCTAAGGACAGAAGATTGGCAAAAGCTCAAAAGCTCAAGACTCTACATTTTCATCTTAGTGAAACAAGATCACATTGAGTCCATAGGAAAAGCCAATACGATTAAGAGGGGATGAGGTGTTGCTTAATGGCTTGCTTGCTCGAAGTGCTTAGTGATATGCTCCAAAACCCTCAGCCACTTTCTCATTTCCACATATGTCCTAAACCTAAAGTCGAACTCGGCCCCACCGATTTGATCTATCGGGCACCACCGAGTTCATTTGACATAGCCACTACTAGAAACCCTAATCTATTCGGTCTCACCGATGGGATCTCGGTCTCACCGAGATGGGCTTGCAAACTCTCTGTTGCCTGTTGCAATCATTTCGGTCTCACCGAGATATGCAACCGGTCCCACCGAGTTTGCTTGACCAACTCTCTGTTTTGCTTATTACCAAAATCGGTCTCACCGAGTTTGTGTAATCGGTCAAACCGAGTTGAGGTTTTACCCTAACCCTAGCACATCGGTCCCACCGAGTTGATCATATCGGTCCCACTGAAAATCCTAACATTCACATTTTGAACCGAATCGGTCTGACCAAGTTTCTGGATTCGGTCCCATCGAGTTTGGTGAATTATGTGCAACGGTTAGATTTTGAGTGGAGGCTATATATACCCCTCCACCCTTCCTTCATTCGTGAGGAAAGCCATCAGAACGTGCCTACACTTCCAACATTCATTTTCTGAGAGAGAACCACCTACTCATGTGTTGAGACCAAGATATTCCAATCCAACTACAAGAATCTTGATCTCTAGCCTTTCCTAAGTTGCTTTCCACTCAAATCATCTTTCCACCAAATCCAAATCTGTGTGAGAGAGTTGAGTGTTGGGGAGACTATCATTTGAAGCACAAGAGCAAGGAGTTCATCATCAACACACCATCTATTACCTTTTGGAGAGTGGTGTCTCCTAGATTGGTTAGGTGTTACTTGGGAGCCACCGCCAAGATTGTGGAGTTGAACCAAGGAGTTTGTACGGCAAGGAGTTCGCCTACTCGTGAAGATCTACCCTAGCGAGGCAAGTCCTTCATGGGCGATGGCCATGATGGGATAGAACAAGGTTGCTTCTTCGTGGACCCTTCAGAGGTGGAGCTCTCCGTGGACTCACGCAACTGCTACCCTTCGTGGGTTGAAGTCTCCATCAACGTGGATGTACGATAGCACCACCCATCGGAACCATTCCAAAAATCTCTGTGGTTCCAATTGCGCTTTGCACACCCAATCCCATCCTTTTACTTTCTTGCAACTTGCATTCTTTACTTTCCGCGGCTCATATACTCTTGCCATGCTTGCTTGAAATGTATTGTGAATGTTTAAACTTGTGTTAAAACTTCACCTTAACTTGAAGAAATTAAAAATTGCTACTTTTCTTTGTTGAGGGTCTAATCACCCCCCCCCCCTCTAGACACCTCTTCTCGATCCTTTCAACTCCTTGTTTTGTTTTAACATAAAAAGGACACTTTTTAGGAAAATTGTGTAAGTATTCTTCAATTAGATGCAAATTTACACACAATTGTGTAGACACTATTTGAAATGTGTGGGAGCATTTTCTAAAACTATACAAGTAATTTTTTTCAAAATTTGAATAAATAAATAAATTTTGTGAACATATTTTTTGAAAAGTTGAATTTTGTTTGAAACATGTAAACATTTTTTAAGAAAAACTAAGGATTTTATAAAATTGGTGTTTTCACAAACTTTTTTAAAAGTAGTGATAACTAGAAAAAAGGAAACAAAAAAGAAAAATAAAGGAAACAAAAAGGGAATAGATAAAATAAAATTGGAATAAAATCGATGGAGAAAAACAAAAAGATGAACGCCTCACAAAAGAACCTGAACATACCGCTAGAAACCCATCAACTCCATGTCAGCTTGATCTAGCTTTGTACGCTTTGTGTGATCGTGGTGTCATTTTAGCGATGTGAGCGTCAAATAGGAAATTTCGAATATGTTTCTAATAAAATAGGAAAATCTGGATATTCCTCGTCCTTAATGGTAATTCCCTTAATAGCCTGTTTGGAAACCATTGGACCTTAGGAATGGAAATTTGCATCAGAGAGTTCGTACGAAGTAGATTTTATGGGTCTGTTCAGACCACATTTATATGTGCCATAGTTATTGCACATCTAAGTGACTAAATCAAGCTAGAAAAAAAGGAAAAAGACAAAAGAAAATGCTTGCACGAATCTTAACGTAACATCAATGACAGAATACTTAGATGTGCAATACTTATAGCACATCTAGATTTGCTTTTGTCAGATTTCGGGTTCCGGCAGACCCTCTAGGTTCGAACTCTGGGGTGCACGCGGAGATCACACCTCCAACCTACCCACGCCTCGTCGCCTCGCAGGGATTTAAACTACACAAAGAGCAACTCAAGAGACACGAGGTTTATACTGGTTCGGGCCACCATTGTGGTGTAACACCCTACTCCAGTGTGTGGTGTGGTGGATTGCCTCAGGGGTTGATGGTGAACAATACAAGGAAGAACAGCCTCGCGAGGGTCTGTTCTTGGCTGGTGCGATGAACTGCTAGGGGGAGTTCAGTCGCTTCTCTCTCCCTCTCTCTAGATGCCGATCCTCTACCCGGTGGGTGGCTAGTCCTATTTATAGGCAGAGGCCCCAGGCCTCTTCCCAAACAATGAGCGGAAGGGCGCCAACAATTGGACGCTTTTGAAGGGGAACATCTAGTACACTTATCTCGACTAAAGTCGGTCCTCGCTGCCAAAGGCCCCGACGGTGATGCCGGCTTGGGCTCCACGATGACCTCCTTCCTGCCGCTGCTGGTCTTGGTCTTGTTGCACGAAATGGTTGCCTTTGCTTGGTGCCCTTGGCATGTGCCTGCCTCCTTTGCACCAAAGGGAAATGAGGACACTGCGGCGAGCTGGCGCCGCCCGCTGGCGCCCTCGGTCGTCATGAGCTGCGTCATGGGCACCTCGTGAGGTACCCGCCTTGATCTCTCGCCTCCTCGCGAGCCCGGCTGATGAGGTCGTGCACGAGGAAGCTTCTGCCGTCTGCCTCATGAGGCTTGGCCCCTCGCGAGGGTCTTGAGCTTGTGTTGATGAAGATGGGCGTCTTGGGCCACCTCTTGAGCCACGCCCGGGCCGCAGGCAGCAAGTCTGGGTACCCCTGCTCACGTAACGCCGACAAGAGTCCCGGGCCCAAGGCGCTACGCTGGACTTAGCTTAGCGAGAGAAGCGAAGGCAGGCAAGTCATGGGCCCTAACAGCTGCAGGTCTTTGGGCGCCAAGTGGCGGTTGATTGGACATGGGCGTCCCCACTTCCCCACGACGCCTCGGCAACTGCACGAATTGACAATTCCCTGCATGCAAAGCGGGTCATGATTACCTGTGATCGTGGAGGTCGACGGTTGGCCTTCTCTAGCTATAAGTACGGAACGGCGCGTGCCCTTCCTGTCCATCTCTTCTTGCTTCTCCCTCTTCTCCATGGCTCCGTCGAAGAGGTTCTCGGCCGCGGAGAAGGGGAAGGCCCGCCAGGTGGAGCCCGACTCTCCCCGGTCAAGCGCCTTGGTCGAGGCCGTCCCTCGCAAGCACCCCTGTGGCTCCCGTGGCGGCTTCCACGGCCGTGGAGGCGATCTCTGTCTTGGCGGCAGGCGTTGCCAGCCCGTTGAAGGGGCCGATGCTACCCGCGTGACCTCCTAGGTCGGCGCTTCCACTCGGCAGAGGTGCTGCCGGAGTTTGTCGTAATGGTCGGTGGAGCCGACCAAAGACTCGCTCCAGCTTCCCGCCTTCCTTTAGGTTAACTTCCGCCGGCGCCCAGCGGTCTCTCGCTCCAAAGTGACGGTTCTGCAGCCGGGCCTCTGAAGCTTCCCTCGAGGTCTCCGCCGCCGAGCGGCGTCGCCACAGCCGGTAAACGTTTGCCAGCACGCGTGGTCTAAGCCGGCGGTGCACCCTGCACTTTAAGTTCGACGGCGATGCCACCCTCTACGTGAGGGTGTTCAGGGAAGACGGTCGCCACCTTGGGTGCTGCCTCGAGGACAACGATCACGGACGTGGGCCTAGCCGGCGACGATCGGGATGAAGATGACAACGCAGCAGCGTGGTCGGCGGCGCTGGGGCTCGTCGAGCTTGGCGACTCTCCTCGGACAGCGGCTCCTCCGGCGGCCGCGACCAGCCTCCGTGGCCGCCGCCTCACTGGAGAGAGGTAGCGGGTCTGCCCGCCATCGCGCCTTAGTGAAGCGCGAGAGGGAGTCCGCCTGAGCTCCGGAGGTAGTTCGAGCCTTCGCCGCGAGTTGGTGTCAAGCGAGCCGCGCCTGTTTTGTTCTTTTTCTTTTCCCGCGCAAAGAGACAGTAGTGTAGGGCCCTTGGCGCGTGCTTGACTATTCTTTAATTACCATCGCATCTGCTTCCGCTTATTTCTGTATTAGGCTTTTGTGCCACACGCTGCTAGCAGAAATTACTTAGCTTGGGGCGACTGTCGCGATCTTCGCCTCCCGAGGCCGAGGCCTCGTCGAACGCTTCATGCCCTGCAAAAGATTAGTCGGGAGAGGTAGCTTGCCCGAGTTGTGGAGGCGACCGACCCAGGTCTGTGTTCGGCGTCAAGGGGTGCACTGTGGGGCCTGCGGACTGGGAGGGGTGCTCCCGTAGCGGACCCGGCTTGGGAAGCCTCAAACGATAGGGGCAGAAAACACTCGCGAGGGTGCCCGCGCCGCTCCCTCGCGAGACTCGCGATAGAAACCAAGACAGGGGGGGCGAAAAAGGAAGAGAGTCACAAGCCAAAGACGGCAACAACTTCAATAAAACTTCAAATGGGAATGAACAAGCCAACTACAGAAAGCAAATGAAAGAAGCCGCGTCCGGCACCTAGTCTAGTCTTCGACGTCTTCTCACCAAATAAGGAGCTAAGTGCTGCCATCAAGGCATGGAGCCCCGAGGCCCGAGGGCGGCACTCCGGAGACTGGGCGTGTACAGCCCCACTCATTATTACATGAGAGTGTCACGGCGCGAAGCTTCACATGCATTTGCCTTCTTCACAGTGCAGCACCGGGCCTTTCCCCAATCGCAGCAAGCTTCACAGGCATTCGCTTTCTTCACAGGCAGGCATGTGGCCTTTTCCAAAACGCTGACAACTTCACAGCGTCAGCTTTCTTCATGTGCACATGGCCTTTTCCAAAAACGCAACAACTTCACAAAGCGCTCGCCTTTCTTCACAGCACGGTGGCCTTTCCAAAACGCGACAACTTCACGGGCATTCGCCTTTCTTCCATGTGCTCCGGGCCTTTTCAAGGGTAAAACCTTCGGAGATGCTGGATGTTCCACGCGTTCTGGACGGGCACCCCCTCCTGGGTCTCCAAGCACGCGGAGCCGGGCCTGGAAACATGAACAACCTTGAACGGGCCCTCCCACATGGGAGAGAGCTTATGCAGTCCCTCCCTGGAGAGAACCCGTCTGAGCACGAGGTCCCCTACCTCAAGGGTCCTGGGGCGAATGTTGCGGCAAAGGGTATCGCTGCGGTGCTTGTTGGTACCTTCTTTGCTTTCGTGAGTGCGGCTTCTCGACGATGCTCCTCCCCTAGCACGAGGTCCGTCCCCCGCATGGCGTCCTGTTGTGCCTCGTCGAACGCCAGGACCCGTGCGGAGCGACGTCTGACCTCGTGAGGGAGGACCGCTTCAGCTCCATAAACCAGGAAGAGCGGGGTCTCGCCAGTCGGCTTGGTCGCGGTCGTGCGGATGGACCACAGCATGCATCGAAGTTCATCGTACCAGCCTCGCCGCAGCTTCCGACTTCTTCTTGAAGGTCCTGGTTTTGAGGCCCTCGGGACCTCTGCGTTAGCCCGCTTCGGCACGACCGTTGCTCCGCCGGTGTGCAACCGGCGTAGCATACCCAAGGCCCCAAGGTTAGCACAATATGTTTTGAAGAGGTTACTTGGTGAACTGCGAACCGTTGTCGGTGATGATGCGGTTCGGCACTCAACCGGCTCACGATGCCCTTGATGAACTTGACCGCAGAATCCCAAGGGGATGGTGCGGACGGCTTCCACTTTAGCCCACTTGGTGAACTTGTCCACGGCGACGAGAGGTAGCGATAGCCTCCGGCGCTACCGAGGAACGGGCCTGTGATATCCAGCCCCTGCATCGCGAATGGCCAAGAGAGGGGTATAGTTTGCGCACTTCCCGCCGGTGATGGATTCGCTTGGCATGGAATTGGCAAGCCTTGCAAGCCTTCACCAATTCCACGGCATCATTGAGCGCGATGGGCCAATAGAACCGCCGCGGAACGCCTTTGCCAACGAGGGTCCGTGGATGACGAATGATGCCCACAGCCTCCACTGTATGTCTGCCAGCAGCTCCTTCCCTTGCTCCTCGGAAATGCAACGTAGGGAACACATCATTCGGTCGCTTCGGTAGAGCTCTCCATCCTCGATGCAAGACGCCGTGGCTTGCCACGCCACACGCCCGCTTGCTCCTCCTTTTCCGGCAAGGTCCCTTGCGTCGGGTAACTCTGAGCTCGTGATCCAAAGCATCCCTCCCGAGGCTCCAGCGTTAGGGAGTGACGAGCCGCTTGCGAGGTCGGGCCGCAGACTGGGCTCCCGAGGCAGGTGGTGGGGGACCTCTTCCCGAGGCTGCACCACGCTTGACAGCGATGGCGTCGCCGAGGGCTTGAAGAGCCGCCTCCTCGAAGACGCCAGAGTTCCCGAGGTAGCTGCTGGATGCCCGCTTGGTGATGTCATCGACCTCTTGATTGGTGCCACGAGGCACATGCCGCAACTCCAGCCCCTGTAATCGCTTCTCCATCCTGCGGACCTCCATGAGGTAGGCTTGCATGTGCTCATCCCTCGGCTCGTATACTTTGTTGGAGAAGTTGACGAGGAGTTGTGAATCACCCTTGATGGTAAGGCGCTTCACTCCTGTGGCGATCATGGCTTTCGTGCCTGCTATCGTGCCTTCATATTCTGCTATGTTGTTGGAGACCTTTTCTCCATCTTTGGAGAAGCAGGCTGCACGGGCGTAGTAGAGCTTGTCTTGAGTGGGAGATATAAGCTGCGCCACCCCTCAAGGCCAGGTCTCGAGAACGCCTGTCAAGTACATGACCCAACCGTCTGGTGCCTCGCTTCCAGGGAGAGGGATCGATCCTCATTAGCCTTGAGGCCCGACGCCTCCGCCCATTCCGCCACGAAGTACACTAGCGCGGCCCCCTTGATGACTCTGGTGGTGCTGAATTCTAGCTAAAACGCTTGCAGCTCGATGTTCCACTCAGCGACTCTTCTAGCCGAGTTGGGGCTCCTGAGCACCCTTTCCAAGGGGTACGCTGAGACAACCTTGATGGGATGGCTCGAAAATAGTGCCGCAGCTGCGCGAGGCCACCAATAGCGCCGAGGAGGAGTTTACGGGGCATGGGGTACTGCACCTCGCGTTCCCCGCAACACTATCTTGACGAAGTACACAGGGTGTCTGACGAGGTTGGGAGTGCCGGTGCTGCGAAGGCGTCCTCCGGAGGCCGTGGGCGCCTCCCGAGATGTTGGAGCCCCGGCTAGTCGCTGTGGGAGGGGTCTCTTACATTCCGAAAAGGCGCTTCATGGCGGCTGATCCTTCTCGGGTGTGGTAGTGGTCTCGTGTGAGGCCCTTGATCTGCCGCCTTGACCTGGCAAATTGCCGGCTTTGGTACAACTCTCCTCCCTAACTGGCCACCAGGCAGCTACTGGCAAAGTAGGGAGTGGCTGCAAGGTAGAGCACCAGGGGCTCTTGAGGGCTGGAGCCACCATTAATGGGAGGGCTGGTTAAGTACCTTTTGAGATCTTGGAACGCCTTGTCGGCCTCTTTAGTCCATTCAAAGGGGCCGTTTTTCTTCATCAGCTTGAATAAGGGTAGCGCTCGTTCCCCCAACTTGGATATGAAGCGTCCTAGTGCGGTCACGCCCAAAGGAGCTTCTCAGATCTCTCCGAGGGTCTTCGGCGGGCTCATGTCCTTGACTGCTTTGACCTTTTCTGAGTTAGCCTCGATGCCCCGGTGGCACACGAGGAAGCCCAGGAGCTTGCCCGAGGGGACTCCGAACACACACTTCTTCGGGTTGAGCCGCAGCTCCACTGCGTTGGGGCTCGCGAAGGTTTCCTCCAAGTCTTGTATCAGGGTTCTGGCCTCCCGAGACTTCACCACAATGTCATCGACGTAAACCTCAAGATTCCTCCCGAGCTGCCGACCCAAGGCGATGTGCATCAGCCGCTGAAAGGTCGCTCCTGCGTTGCGCATCCCGAACGGCATGCATGTGTTGGAAATATGCCCTAGAGGCAATAATAAAAGGATTATTATTATATTTCCTTGTTAATGATAATTGTCTTTTATTCATGCTATAATTGTATTATCCGAAAATCGTAATACACGTGTGAATACATAGACCACAATATGTCCCTAGTGAGCCTCTAGTTGACTAGCTCGTTGAGCAATGGATAGTCATGGTTTCCTGACTATGGACATTGGATGTCATTGATAATGGGATCACATCATTAGGAGAATGATGTGATGGACAAGACCCAATCCTAAGCATAGCACAAGATCGTGTAGTTCGTTTGCTAGAGCTTTTTCCAATGTCAAGTATCTTTTCCTTAGACCATGAGATCGTGTAACTCCCGGATACCCTAGGGAGTTCTTTGGGTGTACCAAACGTCACAACGAATCGGGTGACTATAAAGGTGCACTACAGTACCTCCGAAAGTGTCTCATTGGGTTGACACGGATCAAGACCGGGATTTGTCACCCGTATGACGCAGAGGTATCTTCGGGCCCACTCGCAATGCATCATCATAATGAGCTCAAAGTGACCAAGTGTGGTCACGGGATCATGCATTACTGCACGAGTAAAGTGACTTGCCGGTAACGAGATTGAACGAGGTATTGGGATACCGACGATCGAATCTCGGGCAAGTAACGCATACCGATTGACAAAGGGAATTGTATACGGGGTTGCTTAAATCCTCGACATCGTGGTTCATCCGATGAGATCATCGAGGAGCATGTGGGAGCCAACATGGGTATCCAGATCCCGCTATTGGTTATTGACCAGAGAGCCGTCTCGGTCATGTCTGCATGTCTCCCGAACCCGTAGGGTCTACACACTTAAGGTTCTTGGACGCTTGGGTTGTATGAATATGAGTATGCAGCAAACCGAAAGTTGTTGAGTCCCGGATGAGATCCGGGACGTCCACGAGGTGTTCCGGAATGGTCCGGAGGTAAAGAATTATATATAGGAAGTGCTGTTTCGCCATCGGGAGAGTTTCGGGGTCACCAGATTGTACCGGGACCACCGGAAGGGTCCCGGGTCCCCCGGGTGGGGCCACCTATCCCGGAGGGCCCTGGGCTGAAGTGGGGAGGAACCAGCCTGGTGGCTGGTGCGCCCCTTGGTCCCCTCATGCGCCTAGGGTTGGGAACCCTAGGGAGGGGCGCCCACTTGCCTTGGGGCAAGCCTCCCCTTGGCCGCCGCCCCTTGGGAGATCTCATCTCAGAGTGGCGCCCCAGGGGGGCCTATATAAAGGGGGAGGAGGGCAGCCAGACCCCAAGTCTTGGCGCCTCCTCTCCTCGCTACACCTCTCCCTCTCGGGCAGGCTTCGTGAAGCTGCCGGAATCTGCTGCATCCACCACCACGCCTGTCGGCCGATGGATCTTCATTAACCTCTCCCTCCTCCTTGCTGGATCAAGGTGCGGAGACGTCATCCGGCCTCAGCACGTGTGTTGAACGCGGAGGTGTTGTCCGCTCGGCACTTGGTCATCGGGTGATTTGGATCACGACGTGCACGACTCCCTCAACCCCGTTCACTTGAACGCTTCCGCACGCGATCTACAAAAGGTATGTAGATGCACTCCTATCACTCGTTGCTAGATGAACTCATAGATGGATCTTGGTGAACGTGGGAAAATTTTTATTTTATGCAACGCTCCCCAACAAAGGCATCATGAGCTAGGTCTATGCGGAGTTCTATTTTGCACGAGTCGAACACACTTTGTTGTGGGTGTAGATGTTGTCAACTTTCTTGGCACTACTAGTCTTATCTTGCTTCAGCGTTATTGTGGGATGAAGCGGCCGGACCGACCTTACACGTATGCTTACGTGAGACAGGTTCCACCGACTGACATGCACTAGTTGCATAAGGTGGCTAGCGGGTGTCTGTCTCTCCCACTTTAGTTGGAGCGGATTCGATGAAAAGGGTCCTTATGAAGGTTAAATAGAAGTTGACAAATCACGTTGTGGCTTTCACGTAGGTAAGAAAACGTTCTTGCTAGAACCCTATTGCAGCCACGTAAAACTTGCAACAACAATTAGAGGACGCCTAACATGTTATTGCAGCAAGTGTTTTGTGATGTGATATGGCCAAAGGTGTGATGAATGATGAATGATATATATGTGATGTATGAGATCATGTTCTTGTAATAGGAATCACGACTTGCATGTCAATGAGTATGACAACCGCAGGAGCCATAGGAGTTGTCTTTATTTTTGTATGACTTATGTGTCATTGAGAAACGCCATGTAAATTACTTTACTTTATTGCTAAACGTGTTAGCTGTAAGTAATAGTTGGCGAGCAACTTCATGGAGACACGATGGTGGAGATCATGGTGTCATGCGGTGACAAGATGATCATGGAGCCCCAAGATGGAGATCAAAGGAGCTATATGATATTGGCCATATCATGTCACTACTATATAATTGCATGTGATGTTTATTATGTTTATGCATCTTGTTTACTTAGAACGACGGTAGTAAATAAGATGATCCCTTATAATAATTTCAAGAAAGTGTTCTCCCTAACATGCGGCGTTGCTAAAGTTCATCGCTTCAAGCACCACGTGATGATCGGGTGTGATAGATTCTTACGTTCACATACAACGGGTGTAAGACAGTTTTACACATGCAAAACACTTAGGTTAACTTGACGAGCCTAGCATGTACAGACATGGCCTCGAACACAAGAGACCGAAAGGTCGAACATGAGTCAGATGGAAGATACGATCAACATGGAGATTTTCACCGACGATGACTAGTCTGTCTCACGTGATGATCGGACACGGCCTAGTCGACTCGGATCATGTAACACTTAGATGACTAGAGGGATGTCAAATCTGAGTGGGAGTTCATTTTTAAATAATTTGATTAGATGAACTTTATTATCATGAACATTAGTCTAAAATCTTTGCAAAATGTCTTGTAGATCAAATGGCCAACGCTCATGTCACCATGAACTTAAACGCGTTCCTAGAGAAAACCAAGTCGAAAGATGATGGCGGCAACTATTTGGACTGGGTCCTAACCCCGAGGATCATCCTCATAGCTGCAAAGAAACAATATGTCCTAGAAGCACCGCTTAGGTGAAGCACCCATCCTGCAGAACCAAGACGTTATGAACAGCTTGGCCCTGCAGGCCTTGATGATTACTCCCTCGCTTAGTGCGGCATACTTTACAGCTTAGAACCGTGGCTCCAAAAGCGCTTTTGAGCAACACGGAGCATATGAGATGTTCGAGGAGCTGAAACTAGTTTTCCAAGCTCATGCCCGGTCGAGAGATATGAAGTCTCGAAAAGTTCTACAATTGTAAGATGGAGGAAAATAGTTACTCGGTGAGCACATACTCAAAATGTCCGGGTTGCACAACCGCCTGTCCCAGCTGGACATTAACCTCCTGACGAGGCGGTCATTGATGAGAATCCTTGATCGCTCCCACCGAGCTATAAGAGCTTTGTGATGAACTACAATATGCGAGGGGATGGTGAAAACTATTCACGAAGTATTTTCAATCTTTGAAGTCAACAGAGGTAGAAATCAAGAAGGAGCATCAAGTGTTGATGGTCAATAAAACCACTAAGTTCAAGAAGGGCAAGGGTAAGAAGAACTTCAAGAAGGATGGCAAGGATGTTGCCGCTACCGTAAGCCGATTGCGGGGAAGAAGAAGTCGTGCAATGGACCCAAGCACGAGATCGAGTGTTTTTATTGCAAAGGAAGGGTCATCGAAGCGGAACTGCCCCAAATACTTAGCGAACAAGAAGGCCGCAACACTAAAGGTATATTTGATATACATGTAATTGATGTGTACCTTACCAAGACTCGTAGTAACTCCCGGGTATTTGATACCGGTGCCGTTGCTCATATTTGTAACTCACAGCCAGGAGCTGCGGAATAAGCGGAGGCTGGCGAAGGACGAGGTGACGATGCGTGTCGGGAATGGTTCCAAGGTCGATGTGATCGCCCGTCGGCACGCTACCTCTACATTTACCTCACGGGATTAGTTTTAAACCTCAATAATTGTTATTTAGTGCCAAGTTTGAGCATGAACATTGTATCGTGGATCTCGCTTAATACGAGATGGCTACTCATTTAAATCCGAGAATAATGGTTGTTCTATTTATATGAGAGATATGTTTTATGTTCATGCTCCGATGGTCAATGGTTTATTCTTAATGAATCTCGAACGTGATGTTACACATATTCATTGTGTGAATACCAAAAGATGTAAAGTTGATAACGATAGTCCCACATACTTGTGGCATCGCCGCCTATGGTCACATTGGTGTCAAGCGCATGAAGAAGCTCCATGCTGATGGACTTTTAGAGTCTCTCGGTTATGAATCATTTGACACATGCGAACCATGCCTCATGGGCAAAATGACCAAGACTCCGTTCTCCGAACAATGGAGCGAGCAACCAACTTATTGGAAATCATACATACCGATGTGTGCGGTCCAATGAGCGTTGAGGCTCGCGGAGGATATCATTATGTTCTCACTCTCACAGACGACTTAAGTAGATATGGGTATGTCTACTTGATGAAACACAAGTCCGAGACCTTTGAAAAGTTCAAGGAATTTCAGAATGAGGTAGAGAATCAAGATGACCGAAAGATAAAGTTCCTACGATCGATCGTGGAGGAGAATATTTAAGTCACGAATTTGGTACGCACTTAAGGAAATGTGGAATCGTTTCACAACTCACGCTACCGAACACCTCAACAGAACGGTGTGTCCGAACGTCAGAATCGCACTTTATTGGATATGGTGCGATCTATGATGTCTCTTACCGATTTACCGCTATCATTTTGGGGATACGCTCTAGAGACAGCTACATTCACTTTAAATAGGGCACCGCTAAATCTGTTAAGACGACACCGTATGAATTATGGTTTGGGAAGAAACCTAAGGCTGTCGTTTCTAAAAGTTTGGGGATGCGATGCTTATGTCAAGAAACTTCAACCTGAAAAGCTCGAACCCAAGTCGGAAAAATGCGTCTTCATAGGATACCCTAAGAAAACCATTGGGTATACCTTCTACCTTAGATCTGAAGGCAAGATCTTTGTTGCCAAGAACGGATCCTTTACGAAAAGAGTTTCTCTCGAAAGGAGTAAGTGGGAGGAAAGTAGAACTGGATGAAGTACTACCTCTTGAACAGGAAAGTAGTGCGGCTCAGGAAAATGTTCTGTGGTGCCTACACCGATCGGAGAGGAAATTAATGATGATGATCAAGGTACTTCGGATCAAGTTGCTCTTGAACTTCAGAGGTCCACAAGGACACATTCCACACCAGTGGTATGGCAGCCCTGTCTCGGAAATCATGTTGTTGGACAACGGTGAACCTTCGAACTATGAAGAAGCGATGGCGGGCCCAGATTCCAACAAATGGCTTGAAGCCATGCAATCCGAGATAGGATCCATGTATGAAAACAAAGTATGGACTTTGACAGATTTGCCGATGATCGTGACGATAGAAAACAAATGGATCTTTAAGAAGAAGACGGACGCGGATGGTAATGTTACCATCTATAAAGCTCGACTTATCGCTAAGGGTTATCGGCAAGTTCAAGGGGTTGACTACGATGAGACTTTCTCTCCCGTAGGCGAATGAAGTCCGTCTGAATCATGTTAGCAATTGCCGCATACTATGATTATGAGATATGGCAAATGGACGTCAAAAGCGGCATTCCTTAACGGCTATCTTAAGGAAGAACTGTATATGATGCAGCGGAAGGTTTTGGTCGACCCTAAGAATGCTAACAAGGTATGCAAGCTCCAAATGATCCATTTATGGACTGTGCAAGCATCGCGGAGTTGGAACATTTGCTTTGATGAGATGATCAAAGCGTTTGGGTTTATGAGACTTATGGAGAAGCCTGCGTTTGCAAGAAAGTGAGTGGGAGCTCTGTAGCATTTCTCATATTATATGTAGATGACATACTTTGATGGGAAATGATATAGAACTTTGGACAGCATTAAGGCCTACTTTAAGAGTTTTTCAAAGAAGGACCTTGGAGAAGCTGCTTACATATTAGGCATCAAGATCTATAGGGATAGATCGAGACGTCTCATAGGTCTTTCACAAAGCACATACCTTGATAAGATATTGAAGAAGTTCAAAATGGATCAGTCCAAGAAGGGGTTCTTGCACGTGTTGCAAGGTGTGAAATTGAGCTCGGCTCAATGTCCCACCACCAGAAGATATAGAAGAGATGAGTGTCATCCCCTATGCCTCGACCATAGGGTCTATTATGTATGCCATGTGTACCCGGACTGATGTAAACCTTGTCGTAAGTTTGGTAGGAAGGTACCAAAGTAATCCCGCAAGGAACACCGGACAGCGCCAAGAATATCTGAAGTACTGAACATGACTAAGGACATGTTTCTCGTGTATGGAGGTGACGAAGAGCTCGTCATAAAGGGCTACGTCGATGCGAGCTTCGACACAGATTTGGATGACTCTAAGTCACAAACCGGATACGTGTATATTTTGAATGGTGGGGCAAGACGCAGTGCGATTTGCAAGCAAAGCGTCGTGGAGGGATCTACATGTGAAGCAGAGTACATGGCAGCCTCGGAGGCAGCGCATGAAGCAATCTGGGTGAAGGAGTTCATCACCGACCTAGGAGTCATACCCAATGCGTGGGGCCGATCAAACTCTTCTGTGACAACATTGGAGCTATTGCACTTGCCAAGGAGCCCAGGTTTCACAAGAAGACCAGTGCACATCAAGCGTCGCTTCAACTCCATTCGTGAAAATGTTCAAGATGGAGACATAGATATTTGTAGAATGCAGACGGACTGAATGTAGCAGATCCGTTGACTAAACCTCTCCCTAGAGCAAAACATGATCAACACCAGAATTCCATGGGTGTTCGATTCATCACAATGTAACTAGATTATTGAACTCTAGTGCAAGTGGGAGATTGTTGGAAATATGCCCTAGAGGCAATAATAAAAGGATTATTATTATATTTCCTTGTTCATGATAATTGTCTTTTATTCATGCTATAATTGTATTATCCGGAAATCGTAATACACGTGTGAATACATAGACCACAATATGTCCCTAGTGAGCCTCTAGTTGACTAGCTCGTTGATCAACAGAGATAGTCATGGTTTCACGACTATGGATATTGGATGTCATTGATAACGGGATCACATCATTAGGAGAATGATGTGATGGACAAGACCCAATCCTAAGCATAGCACAAGATCGTGTAGTTCGTTTGCTAGAGCTTTTTCCAATGTCAAGTATCTTTTCCTTAGACCATGAGATCGTGTAACTCCCGGATACCGTAGGAGTGCTTTGGGTGTACCAAACGCCACAACGTGAATCGGGTGACTATAAAGGTGCACTATGGTACCTCCGAAAGTGTCATTGGGTTGACACGGATCGAGACTGGATTTGTCACTCCGTATGACGGAGAGGTATCTCTGGGCCCACTCGGTAATGCATCATCATAATGAGCTCAAAGTGACCAAGTGTGTGGTCACGGGATCATGCATTACAGTACGAGTAAAGTGACTTGTTTGCAATCTAGATTGAACGAGGTATTGGGATACCGACGATCGAATCTCGGCAAGTAACGCATCGATTGACAAAGGGAATTGTATACTGGGTTGCTTAAATCCTCGACATCGTGGTTCATCCGATGAGATTATCGAGGAGCATGTGGAGCCAACATGGGTATCCAGATCCCGCTATTGGTTATTGACCGGAGAGCCGTCTCGGTCATGTCTGCATGTCTCCCGAACCGTAGGGTCTACACTTAAGGTTCGGTGACGCTTGGGTTGTATGAATATGAGTATGCAGCAAACCGAAAGTTGTTCGAGTCCGGATGAGATCCGGACGTCACGAGGAGTTCCGGAATGGTCCGGAGGTAAAGAATTATATATAGGAAGTGCTGTTTGACCATCGGGAGAGTTTCGGGGTCACAGATTGTCTGGGACCACCGGAAGGGTCGAGGTCCACCGGTGGGGCCACCTATCCGGAGGGCCCGTGGGCTGAAGTGGGAGGGAACCAGCCCTGGTGGGCTGGTGCGCCCCACAGGCCCCTCATGCGCCTAGGGTTGGGAACCCTAGGGGAGGCGCCCACCTGCCTTGGGGGCAAGCCTCCCCCTTGGCCAGCTGCCCCTTGGGAGATCTCATCTCAGGGGCGGCCCCCTGTGGGGGCCTATATAAAGGGGAGGGAGGCAGCCGCACCCCAAGTCTTGGCGCCTCCCTCTCCTCGCTACACCTCTCCCTCTGTGAGAAGCTTGGCAAAGCTCTGCCGGAATCTCTTGCATCCACCACCACGTCGTCGTGCTGCTTGGATCTTCATCAACCTCTCCCTCCTCCTTGCTGGATCAAGGTGCGGGGAGACGTCATCCGCTCCGCACGTGTGTTGAACGCGGAGGTGTCTGTCCGTTCGGCACTTGGTCATCGGTGATTTGGATCACGCATTTAGTACGACTCCCTCAACCCCGTTCACTTGAACGCTTCCGCACGCGATCTACAAAGGTATGTAGATGCACTCCTATCACTCGTTGCTAGATGAACTCATAGATGGATCTTGGTGAACGTAGGAAAATTTTTATTTTATGCAAAGTTCCCCAACAGCATGTGTAGCAGTACACTCCACACGGGGTCAGGAAAGCCGTTTTTTCCACGTCTTCTACCGCCATCTTGATCTGGTGATAGCCAGAGAAGGCATCCAGGAAACATAACAGGTCGCACCCGGCAGTGGAGTCGACGATCTGATTGATACGAGGGAGCGGGAATGGATCCTGCGGGCAGGCTTTGTTGAGGTTGGTGAAGTCGATACACATGCGTTCCTTCCCCTTTCTTTGGCACGACAACCGGGTTAGCCAACCAATCTGGTATCGGACCTCGTGAATGACCCTGCCGCCTCTAGCTTGCGGGTTTCTTGGACGATGAAAGCCTCGCTTCTCGGACTGGATCGCTGTCCTCGCTTTACGCTTCACGGGCGCACGTTGGGGCTGCGTTGAGGTGGTGCTCGACACGCCTCTTGGGACCCTCGCCGGTGATCAGGTTCCCATGCGAACACCTTCTTGTTCGCGCATAGGAATTTGATCAGGGCCTCCTCCTACTCGGGCTCGAGGTTGGCGCCTATGGTGAAGGTGGCATTAGTGGATCTGTCCTCGTCGACCAGTATCTGCTTGGTTTCTGCCTTGTCTTGGGTGAATAGCTGCTTCTTCTTGGCCGGCGCAGCCCCCTTGGGCTCAGGGGCGTTTGAGTCGGCGGGCTGCGCCGCCAGCCTTGCGGCATTTGAGCTTGAGCACTTGCAACGCATCCCCGTGTCTCCGGATACGGTGAGGGCGCCGCTGCTCCTGGGCATCTTCATGAGGTTGTATGCTGGGTGAGTCGCGGCCATGAATCGGGCTAGTGCTGGGTAGCCGAGGATGGCGTTGTATGGGAGGCCGATGGGGGCGATGTCGAAGTCGATTAGCTCCGTCACGGAAGTTGTCGTAGGTGCGAAGGTCACCGGAAGACGGATCTGCCCTGTGGAGCCGGGCGGAACCGCCCGACGCCCAAGAAGGGCTCTTGGCTGGCTGAAGCCGCTCGTGATGCGTGGAGGAGGTGAAGGCTTCAACCGAGAGCACGTTGAGGCTCGCGCCGCCATCGATGAGAGTCTGGTGACGGCCACCTGGCGAGATGGTGCGGGTGCACAAGATTGGGAGCCCGCCCGAGCAGGCCGAGTTGGAGGGTGATCCTCCGAGCTGAAGGCCGATCGGCCTTGGCGCCACCGACCCGGAAGAGCCCCATCTTTGGAGGCAGCGCCGATCCGGCTGAAGGTGGCACATGAGCCGCCCAGAGAGCTGCGACGACCGGGGCGCCAGCGTCTTGGCGAGGAAGAGGTCGCGACTCCTCCCAAGAGGCTACCGGAAGCCGGCGGTGGAGCAACCACATGCGCGCCGGTGAGGGCCATGGGAAGCCAGTTAGCCATGACCTGCGCCGTCGCCCGCCGAGGACGGCCCCTCAGACGCCAAATAGGAAGGCCCGGATCGATCGCTGCCAGAAGCGCGTGGCGTCTCCGCTTGAACTTGTTCGCCATCGCACTGCCGCAGGCGGGCCAAGGCTCGAGGCCCTCGGCCCTCAAGGCCGGCGGGCGAAGCCAGGAGCGGCGCTGCTCATCATAGGGCGAATCGCGATGTTGGCGGAGAGCGGGTCGTGAAGGAAAGCTCCGCACTTACCGGGCGCGCCAAATGTCGGATTTCGGGTTCCGGCAAACCCTCTAGGTTCGAACTATGGGGTGCACGCGGAGATCACACCTCCAACCTACCCACGCCTCGTCGCCTCGTAGGGATTTAAACTACACAAAGAGCAACTCAAGAGACACGAGGTTTATACTGGTTCGGGCCACCATTGTGGTGTAACACCCTACTCCAAAGGTGTGGTGTGGTGGATTGCCTCAGGGGCTGATGGTGAACAATACAAGGAAGAACAGCCTCGCGAGGGTCTGTTCTTGGCTGGTGCGATGAACTGCTAGGGGGAGTTCGGTCGCTTCTCTCTCCCTCTCTCTAGATGCCAATCCTCTACCCTGTGGGTGGCTAGTCCTATTTATAGGCAGAGGCCCTGGGCCTCTTCCCAAACAATGAGCGGGAAGGGCGCCAACAATTGGCCATTTTGAAGGGGAACATCTAGTATACTTATCCTGACTAAAGTCGGTCCTCGCCGCCAAAGGCCTCTCAGCAGTGACGCCTTGGCTTGGGCTCCACGATGACCTCCTTCCTGCCCGTTCTGCTTTGGTCTTGGTCTTGTTGCACCGAAATGGTTGCCTTTGCTTGGCACCCTTGGCTCAGGCTCGCCTCCTTTGCACCAAAGGGGAAATGAGGACCTACTGGCGGTGGCGCTCACCGGGCGCCCTCGGTCGTCATGGCTATGCGCCATGGGCACCTCGTGAGGTACCCGCCTTGATCTCTCCGCCTCCTCGCGAGCCACTGACGAGGTCGTGCACGAGGAAGCTTCCCGTCGTCCGCCTCATGAGGCTTGGCCTCGCGAGGGTCTTGAGCTTGTGTTGATGAAGATGGGCCGTCTGGGCCACCCCTTGAGCCACGCCAGCGCATGAGCATGAAGAGCAAGTCTGGGTACCCCCGTTCCCAGAACGCAAGCGACTTTAGCAAAGCTGAATTTTTATTCATATTCCCTTGTTTTTTATAAGATAAGAATTATACTAGGATGAAGTTATGCAAACGAATTAACTGGGTGCCCCATGAAACGAAATCAGCGGGAATCCACTCTCTCAACTTCCATTTTCCTTTCGAGTTAAATTTCCATTTCCTCCAATCAACCAGAGGACTTTTAATCTCCTCACCCCTCAACACCCATTCCCCATCTCCAAGTTCTACAAACCAAACCCATCGTAAAGAAAAAATTTCTTAATGACAAAAATGTTAATCTCGTGTTGGTCGCGAGAGCTATATCTCACTTACAGCAAGATGGTAGCTCCCCTTGGATCAAAACGCGGCAAGAACAGGCCAGCCCATCACTATAGCAGCCCATTCTTTTCCTCTCTATTTTTTTTGACCTTTTCACTGTTTGGGTCGGGGTTTTTTATGTATTGTTTCGTCTATTCGGGTTTTCACTATTTGGGGTCAGGTTTTCTTGTTTTTCTGTTGTTTTCTTATCATTTATATTCCTTCACCGACTTTCTTCTGTTTTTCTTTTTCTCCTTCATTATAGCTTTTTTTGTCTTTTTTCTTCTTCTTTATATGTGGTTGTTTTGTCTGTTTCTTTCTTGGTTTCTTCACCTTTCTTTTTTGTTTCTTTGTTAGTTTTCACTGGTTTTTCTTTCTTATTTTTGTTCGGTCTTCTTTCTTTCTTGTTTTTCATTAGTTTTCCTCATTTTTCTTTATTTAATTCTCAATTTTCATTGTCTTGCAAACAAAGGATGTAAATTTTTTCTTAAATACAAATTTTCAACATTTTCCGAATATATGGTCAATATTTTTCAAATACACGGTGGATATTTTTTAAAGGGAATAAAAATTTTGTCACACACAATGTACATATTTTTGTATACATCAGGAATATTTTTATATGCATGTTTAATAATTTTAATAGGAACATTTCATATACATGTTTAAAAACTAAATACAAGATTAGCATTGTTTTCATACACATTCTGTATTTTTTGTATAAATATTTTGTACTACACACAAAAACGTATATATTTTTCATATGCATGACAAACATTTTTACCCTGATTTAAAAAATTTCAAATCCTTGATTAACATTTTTTAAATTCATGATCAACATTTTTTACACACATTTCGTATTTTTGGTATGCTTTTTTCATATACATGAGAATTTTTTTATACATATTTATCATTTTCCAAATTATTAATTAACATTTATCAAATTCTTAATTAACATTTTTCAATTTCTTGATCAACATTTTTCTAAATACATGATCAACTTTTTTTCATACACGTTGTATACAGTTTTCGTATACATAAGAAATACTTTTCTATAGACATTTAACAATTTTCAAATACTTGAGTAATATTTGTCAAATGTTTTATGTAAAGTTGTTTTGTAATATAAATATTTAGAATATTTGGACATATAAACAAATTAATATATATATATAACGAAAACAAAACAAAAGGCCCAGGTTGTGGCCTGTGGCCTCGCGCGCTGGGCCGGCCTAGTTTTGCACACGCCTTCAGCGCTCGCACGCAATAGACGAGACATGGGCACGGGAGCTCCTAGTTGGGGCAAAGCCTATTTGGCGCTGCAGGCGCCGGTTTCTTCAGGTTTTTTACAAACCGGCACCTGCAGACGCTTTATATGGGCTCGGCCCATTTAGATCTTTTGCTCACGTATTCAAAGCGCAAAAATTCCACGATATCTAGGAATCCAACAAAGGACTAGCTGGTTCAGGGCGAAAAGTGATAACCACCCCGCCACAAGACCTTGATTCGCTAAGTTCCATCACTTGTTTTACTTATCATCTTTTCTTTCCTTTTTATGTTTTTTATTTTTTGTTTTTTCCTGTTTTCTATATTAAATTTTTAGTTTTCTGTTTTATTTTTATTTTTCCTTCTTCTTCGTTCAATTTTTTTTCAAATCCATCTACATTTCTAAATATCGATGAACTTTTTTAAGATTTGCTGAACTTTTTCCTAGTTCAATGAACTTTTTTCAAATTTGATAAAGTTTTTTCCAAATTCGATGAAATTTTTCCAAATCCGATGTACTTTTTTCAATATGGATGAATTGTTCCTTCAAATTTGTTAATTGTTTTCAAAATCAATGAAATATTTTTTCAAAGTCATTGAACTTTTTGTCAAAATCGATGATCTTTTTATCAAAACCAATGAAATTTTTTCAAAACCGATGAACTTTTTTCCGAAAATGATGAACTTTTAAAACTTTTTCCAAAATCGTGAACTTTTTTATGTTTGTGAATTTTTCTTCAAAAATGATGAACTACTTCTCAAAATCGATGAACTTTATTTAAGTTGTGAACTTTTGTCTCAAAATCAATGAACGATTTTAAATTGATGATTTAAAAAAAATAAAAATCTAAATTATAAAAAAATAGCGTGGCTATACTAGTTCATGTATTGTTAGCGCTATTAAAATCACAGTTGTCCAATTGTTGCAGGTGGTCAGCTAAGCTCGAACATGGCTTGACTTCGCGAGTAATGCGAGTCTCCCTTCATTGCGTTTTTATGTTGATTTTTGTTCGCCACAATTTCCCATAGCGGGCCTACCCAGTAAAGCGTTGTAGCGGGCTCCAGCTACCTGTTCGGGCGTTTAAGGCGTTTAAGGTTAAGGTACGAGAAAGTGGCGCTCAAGCACCCCCGAACTTGGGCCGGCCCAACGCGGGTGTTTGCTCGGTCGGCAGGTAGCTTGATGGTTCGCTCGCTCGGTACGTCGCTCGATGTTTCGCTCATTCCTTCTTCAGTCGCGGTTGAGGTTGTGTTGACTTCAAAAAACAAAAAAAAGCACGAAAATTCAAGAATTAAAAAATATACATAGATTTAAAAAAAACGTCCACAAACTTCAAAACATTGAATAATTTGGTAAAAATCATCAAATTTGAATTTTTTTTTTATCAAATTTGAAAACAAAATCATCAAATATGAAAAACAAAGTTCATCAATTTTAGAAAAAGTTCATCGGTTGTCAAAAAAAAAAGTTCATTGATTTGAAGAAAAACATTGATTTTGGAAAAATCTTCATCTAATTTGGAAAAATGTTCATCGACTTCAAAAAATGTCAATCGACTTTGAAAAAAACTTCATCGATTTTGAAAAAATTTCATCAAATTGTAAAAGAAAAGTTCATCAATTTTGAATAAAAGTTCACCAAAATTGAAAAGAATCATGAATTTAAAAAAATCATTGATTTTGAAAAAAAGTTCATCAATTTGAAAAAAAGTTCAGCAAATCTCAAAAAGTACATCGATTTGAAGAAAAAGTTCACATATTTACAAAAGCAATTCATCGAACCAGAAGAATAAAAAACGAAAGGAAAAAAGGAAAAATGAATAGTGAATAAAAAGAAAAAAGAAAAAATTGAAAAAAAAGGAAAACGAAGGAATAAAAGAAGGAAACAGTTGCTAGTTAGCAGATTCCGCTTTGTGGCGTGGTGGTTAGACGAGCCTACCACTTTGACAGAGGTCGAGGGTCCGATACATGAAACTAGCGCTACTTTTTGCCGATTAAAAACATAGTATATGGGCTGAGCCCAACTAACGCAGCTGCATGCACTTGTTTGCAGAAACAGCTATAACCGGCGCCTGCGGCGCCAAATAGGATTCGCCCATGGGCATGCCCCGTGTTGGTGGCTGGTGACACTTCGTTTCACTCGGGGGCCGTGGCGTCATAATTGCCTCTGATTACTTGAAAATATTGTCGGCAAAAGCCCATCCGGTTCGATGTATCAAACGAACTGCAAGTACGTTTGAAGATAGACTAACTAACGGTTAGCCCCATCACCATAGGTAAGTCTCCCCTCCCCCAGTCGGCCTTGCCGGCGTCAGGAGGGGCGGGGAACATGATCTATGAGTGGAGTTCTTAATAAATGTACTGTTTTCAATAGATAGGGTTAGGGTTTTGGTAGCCGTCTTCTTCATCAATGGAGATGTCATCGTCTACAATAAGTAATCTCTGGCCCTTCGTTCGACGATGAGATCTCCTTCCCAACGTCAATGATGGTGTTGGAAGATTAAACTTGTCTAGGTATGATCCTTCAGATCGATTTTTTTCTTCTCTTGGTTGCATGAGGAGGTTTGTCCTCGCAATATCTGCCCCAGCTGCTATGTCCTTGACAACGGTGATTTGTACTCTCAGCTCCCAGCGACGTCGACCAGTCTGTTTGGTTGTCTTTCCCTGGAATGCCGGTGTAGATTCTTTTGCCGATGTTGGTTGCTTATTTTATTGACTACATGCATGCATCGTGGCCTTGGCATTGTGGCTCAAATGAAAACCACGGGAGAACCCTCGTGGGTATTTACAGGTTTGTGGTTTGCTATTGTTGTTAGTTTTCTATGGCTGCCTTCAGAAAGTACTAGATTATGTCATGAAAGAAGAAAGAGTTTCAAGATCTCAAAGATTTACTCGTTTCCAATAGACTTTGTTTTGTAATCATGCTAATCAGCTCATGTATCTCTACCATCTACTATTCGTTACTATAAATATATCATGGCATTGATTGCAAAACAAAAAACTAACGGGTACCCGCGAGGGCTTCCTAGTGGGAATTTGGTGCACAGGAGCGTCTTGAGCCACGTGCATTAGTGCGCCTCTAACGCCGCCACGTGTCACGCTGCTGGGCACACCCATGGGATCTTATTTTTTTTCCGCACATGTTTCGTTGTTTTTCCTTATTTCGGTTTCTTTCAGACTTTATTTTGTTTTTCTAGGTTTTCATGATTTTTCTAGAAAAAATCTCGTGTGAAGCACACCATGTGAAAAACCGTTCCAGAAAAGTGAAAACACTTGTGTGCTTCCCAAAAGAAATGAAAAACACAACTATGCTTCCCGGTTTACATATTTTTCCTGTTTCCATATTTTTAATTTTTATTTCTCTTTATTTGAAAAGAAATCGTCAAAACTTATTAACATATGCTCTACTATTGAAGACGTCGACGCGAGAAACTCGTAGATGAAAACGGTTCATGATTTGAACGCACGTTCAAGAGATAAAACGTTTTGAAAAACGAATTTACAATAAAAATGCAAAACTTCCCGGTTGTGACAAGTGTCATGGTGCGTCACTTGCCACCACCAAAGAATAGAAGGTGGGACTGACCTTTGCAAGGGTAACCTTAACTAAGAGCATCTACAACGACGATCACTCCCGCAGAAACGTCCGAACGCGTCTGCTGGGGGTAACATGACAAACCTCATTTCTCGCACTCCACATCCACAACCCAAATGTCCTACCCCAAATCAATACAAAACCCTGCAAAGGACGTCCCTACGTAGATTAACATATGAACATAGCAACCCGGCATAGATATAAACATGACAAAGTCTGGTCGGACTTAGATTATAAGATAAACTTTAAATAGTCTGATCCAAAAGGTCTTGCCGCCGGAGTTCCTCACTTAACTACTTAGACACTATTAATACTAAGAGATTGGGGCGCCAGAATTTCACCACTTCGTCCCGGGATGCTTCCACTTGGGGTCTTAGTGGCTGTCTTTGGCGTAGGCGTCGGCGGCTCCGGGAACGTCATCGTCGTCGCTGTCTGAAGCGGAGGAGGAAGAGGAGAAGGAGGGAAAGACAACGATGCCCGCCATGCACAGGGCGGTGCGGGTCTGCTACCCTCAGAGACGTGCGGTTCTCTTCGACGCTATCATCGACTGCTGCGTCGCCAAGCGCTCAGACTATCGAGTGTCTTTTGGAGCGCCACCGCACCGCGAACATGTAGGAGCGGTGGATGGAGGCGTGGACGGCCTTGGGGGGTGACTCTGGCACGAATCTTCTCGATCCATAGTTGGAGTGATCGGCACCGCCTTTCACGCCCGCTTCCTCAGCGTAGATGCGCGCTTCCCACGGTTCCGGCTACGGTTCAGCCGGCACGAGCACCCAGCGCCGCCCCGGAGGAGTTAGCTGCAGGTCGTGCCGCCTGCCGCCTGTCAGGGAACGCGTTGGGCGGCCGTGGGGCGCCACGGAGCTGTAGCTACCCACCCGGTGCGCCACCGACGCCCCAGAAGAGGAACTGCCACCTCGGTCCAGCCACGGCCGACGGAGGGCAATGCGGAGCGCCAGCTCCTCCTTGTCGGGACCCGACGAGCTATCGGATTCCCTGACGAGCTTCTCCCAGTCCATGACGTCGGAATTACTGTCAGCCATGGTGTGCGGGGACCGATTTGGGGGAAAAGAGGAAATGGATGCGACGGGGAGGAGCGGAGAGGTTGAGTAACTGAGTTTGACTAGGGTTTGCTTGTCAGCCGTCGGATATTTATAGGGGCCAGTGTAGGGTTGGTGCGGCCATAGTGGGCCGGGCTGACGTGGCGGACGTGCCCGAGTGCGCCCAGGTCTTTCTATACCCATCCCAGATTTGGGTTGAATATGAGAGATGACGGATAGTCTGTGCGTTTAGGGCTGGTTTGAGGAGCACGAATGGGTCGATTTCTTTAACCGGTCAGTGGCGGACCGTCCGCCCAGCGTAGAAGGATTTGGGGTGCGCAGATGTAGATGCTCTAAGACCTCTTCCAATGGACAGGTGCTTAGATGAGGTGCTAAGGGCATTAAATAGTTTAGCAACTCTAGTCCCAATGCATAGGTGCTTAACTTGTTGTTGCTAAGCTGCCTTCATTTAATGAGTTACCCACTAAACTCTTTCATGTATTGGTGAGCTTGCTTCAATTAAATGTTCTGCCTAGGTTCACGCGCTTAGCATTGGTTCTTTTGGGGGTCACCAAACCCATCTCTCTCCTTTTAAATGTCTTGCCACATCAGATTTTTCGCCTACATAATATGCTTAGCACCTGTATAAGGTGAAGCATTGGGAGGGGCCTAATGAGCTCCGTACATTTGGGACGAGAGAGGTGCGTTTAATAAGATATCAATATCAAACATGGTTGATGATTACAGATTTACAATAATACCCTTTCTACGTACAGTAGAAGTTAGTCACGAGCGAGCGACAGACTGAGGTGCCAGGAGCATGTACTTTGTTTAATGGGGAGTGTATCGTCTGCTTTAAAATTATAAAAAGCAAGAGGTATGACTTCCCAACCGTTAAACCGGCTTAATGGCGTAGCAATCTGGCTGCCCTTGCAGCAAGATGCAGCTTTTTCACGTGCAGCAACCATCTTCCTTGATGAGAATTGACATTGCTCCACAACATGAAAGCATTGCTCAATTAAGAGGTCAAGGGTTCAGAAGTATCTGGTTAAGCTAATTCGACGAAACTGACGTTGGATCATTCATGGCAATCTTGACTGATCGCCGAACGTTATCTGCTACGTTGTGGTGGTGTTCCTGCTGCCGGCGTGGTGCTGGGAGGAGCCGTGGGTCTCCAATATGGATGTATCTCTCCACGTGGTGCGGTTGCTTGTGTTTGAGCCTTTGAGGTCAAGGCCAGTAGGATTGCTCTCCCTGCAGTTCTGGTTGGCTTAGTGGGTGTTCGAAGTTGAGGAGGCTTCGGTGAAAGCCTTGTTCCGACTCCGTGGCCGGAACAAACAGCGGCGGTGCTCGTTGGCGTCGGCACCTCCTCTGATAGACGTTCGTCATGTAGCGGCGGCGATACCTTCAAGAAAAGCAATGACGACAAAGCGGTGTCGTCTTGGAGATGGCATCTTAAAGCAACTTCAACGGGCTAACCCAAACGAACGGCGTTTTGTCTATTTTTTATTCGTTTGGGTCGGCCCGGCAAACACAAACGTCTGACGCTGTGTTTGGATCGGCGTGAACGCCTAACGCTGGCCACGAAGGCCGGCGAAACTTCACATTATATTAATTAAACACTAAAAACTAGACGACGCGCTCCTCTAGGCGTCCTTGTCGGCGGCGGCGTCTGCGTCGGAGCCGGTGAGGTCGATCAACGTCGGCGCAGGGCCGGCCTAGGGGAACGCCGTGTTCCAGACGACGGCGATGTCGGGCCGTGCCGCCGTTGCCTGCGCCGCCGCTGCCTTGGCCTAGCGCGGCTCCTCTTCGACCTCAAGGCCGAAAGCATAGCGCCGCCCTCCGGCGCTTCTTGCCAAATTAACGCGGGCGCCAGTGGTCGAGGTAGGCCGCCTCGCTTCTCCGCCGCCCGAGCCAGATCGGCGGAGGCCGACCCACTCAAGACTACCGGTCCAGAGTAGCGCTCGAGGGAGGCCGGCTCCTTTTCGGCTTTGGCGGGACGGGTCACCGGCGGCACGACGATGCACGCGGAGAGGCCATGGCCTCCGCCATGGCGACCTCGAACCGCCTCGTCCGCCTCCTCTACCGCCTCCTCCTCCTCGCGCTCTCCTTGATAGCCTTTGGCGGCTCGGCTCTCAGCCTCTGGTCCTCGTCGCGACGAGCGCGGCGGCAGCGGTCGTGGTCGACGCCATGACGTTGCTGTCGCCTCGCCTTCCTCGTGCTCGGCGAACCCATCGAGCCCAGTTGGGCAAGTCGAGGGCGAAGTGTGGGTCGGCACGCTGCTCCGACATCAGCAACGCCCGCCAGCGCCGCACCTCCTCCACATGGGCCCTCGCCGACCGCGGCGCCGCCGGCACTGGGAACCTCTCCGGATCCAAATGCCAGTCATGCGGCAGCGTCCGCGTCTGATGCAGAGCCGCAGCAGGTGGTGCTGCCACTCGGTGTAACGCACGTTAATCTGTTGCCTCTGTCGGGGAAGCGCCGTATGAGGGCGAGAGAGGGGAATGGCGGGGTGAGCCTTGCCCTTCGGTTCCGCCGATCTTTGGAGAAGAAGCCCATCTTTGGCGGTGGCTAGGGTTGTCGCCAGCGAAGGCGGGGTGGCAGATGGGGGCGGGGGGTGGGGAGGCGGTAGTAATGGATGAGGATGGCCCGCGCCGCCACAAAAAGGATGACCGCCGTCGCTGACGCGTGGGCCCAAGATGGGCGGTCGTCATAAATTATGTTGACCGTCGTAGTTGGGCCGCCACTTTTGTCCGTTCTGACCCAAACAGACGTGGGGGGACGAAATGGGTCGCCTCGTTGGAGTTGCTCTTACGGTTGAAATGGAAACGTTGGTTTGTGGTTTCCTTGTAGAGGTGCGGGGGGCGTCTGTCCTGGGAACAGTGCTGATGCGTCTCGTTTGGCCACGACGATGACAACGGGTGAGCAGTTGGGCTACGGCAAGGTTTGGTAGTTGGCTCTCTAGCGTGGGGTTTTCTGTTTTCGTTTACGTACTGCTCATCGTGTCGCTGTGGAGTTTGAGTTGCTACGTCGAGGGACCGCGTGTCGAAGAGGACAAGTGAAGGTGGCAAAGCTGTGATAGACCAGCTCCGATCGTACCTTGCGCATCTCCCTAACGAAGATCGCCGTCAAAATCGGTGATGTCTAGCCGGTCTCCGTTGGTTGTTGCGAGGTCCGCCGGTGTGGCTGAGGTACCATCGTTAATGTCCCACGACGGTTGGAGCTAAGAGTGTTGTAACTCGATTGTCACCAATCTTTTTCATATTAATAATGAAAATGGAAGAAGAAAAACTTGTCTGATTTCAAAAAGAGAAGTTTTTTTTATAAGATTAGCACATGCCGTGCTAGGTTACATCTGATTACAATCATTCAGCAGAGTACTACGGAGTTCATCCGGGACGTCAGCGATCAGCAACGTATACTCGCGTGTCTTTGCTCTGGCCGCTGCCAAAAAGAGAAGTTTTGAGAGCACCTATAGCCGGACTTACAAATCCGGCACCTTATAAACCCGTGGGTGCATTTGGACGCGTCCGTGGACAACATCTATCGGCCCTTTAAATAGGCTGCCGCACATTCACATGTCTATGAAGCCTCAAATATATATAATTCATGCACGTCAACAATTCGAAATAAAGCAAAGGAAATCATAGCTTAACAATCCGGACATGCTAAAATGAAATAAATGTCTGATCGTGATGAATGCCTCGCTTGTTGCCCGGATCACTCGTCGGATGCCATCCATGTTATCTACTTCGAGGCCATCCTTGCACCATGCTCCGCCAGCATCCGGGCTGCATGCTCCGCCATTGCCGTTGCCGCCCTCATCGCCTTGTACTCGCTACGCTCCTTGATCTCAATTTTCTTCTCCACAGGCCACTTTTGCATGCTCATTGTGACAGTCTAGTTTTTGCCCTCTTTTATTTGCCTGATTTTCAGTTGGTTTGATTTTGAAATTTGGAGTTTTGAATCTTTTCATATGGACTTAAACACTTCGGTACCCCTTGACTATCACCCAAGCGCCTCATTTCCTCTCTAACTATCATTCCTCTCTCGGTTCACATAAAATAATATTTTGAATATTTTTCTTAAATGAAAAATATTTATTTCCCTCTCTTAAACCCTAGCTAGCTCAATGTGCTCCAAAGCAACCCCAATTTTTCTTGCCCACAATATCTGAGAAAATTCACAAACATTCTTTGAACCCTAGCGCACCTTCCTGAGCAAACATATTTCATCACTTTTTGGAATATTTTTGCTACAGAAAATATTTTCTGTTCTGACAGAAATGGTAGTTTCTACAGCAACTACCATTTTACTTGCTCCATTGTGGCTGATTTTTCTTGTGCATCATCACCTTAGTAGATGATTGCTAACCTCCAAAGCTCAGCCCCCAACTCCCAGTAGTTTGACCAAAGTAAGCTCTCAAAATTACTGTCCAGAAACTTACCAGGCGGTTGAAATCTATTCTCATCGCGGCTCGTGATTCCAAACCAAAGTGTGGTAACCTTCAAAACTACCACGAACAACATGCCAGACATGAAGTTTGGACTTAGGTCGGCCTTAGGGTAGATTTCACGCGGTGACCACGCGTGTGCATGATGCCAACCTGCATGTCGATGTGCTCTGCGTCGTGCCCGAGCTTCTGTTGCTCGCGTGCTCGCTTCCCCGACTGCCTAGCCTTGCCAAACGCGCTACAATCGCCGCCCCGAACCTCTTAACTCCCTTCGGCGCCACGACGCCGGAGTTTCGCTGCAAGAGAAGCGCGGTCCGCCAACGCAATTAGCAGGCTGCGGCGCCTGTGCTCGTCGCCTTCCTCGCCCTGTGCTCGTCCCCGCCGCCCACGCTTCTTGCGTGAGCTGCGCCGCCTTTCTCCCCTCTCATCGACGCCGTTCATCGGGGCGCCCGTGTCAGTGTCCACCATGAGCTCCGAACCCCTCGATGCTCGGCAATAAATAGAGCCCTCCCCAGCCTCCTCGAGAATCACCCACTCCTCCCACACACTCCACGATCTTGTAGAAGCCGTAGCCCGGCCGGGCAGGCCGCGGGCCACCGTCCCCGAGCTCGAGCTCGCCGGCGATCCCCTCGGGTCGTCTTCGCGGTTCCAGCCCCTCCCAGGCCTGTGCAACCCTTCCAGGGCCTCTGCCGCTCTTCGGTGGTGCTGTTCCGCCTGGTTGGAGCCCCTGGAGTCGCCTTTGTTCGTCGTCGTCTTCGTCTCCGGCGACCTCCGCTCTCTGCCTCCGCTAGAGGGGCTGATTCCGACGTCGTCCGACCACCCCTAGCTACTCTACGGGTACGGGCAGGTGCGCTTCCGTCTCCTCTCTCGATCCCTTCCTCTCGTTTTGGCCAAGAAGCCCTCGTCGCTGGCGTGTGCTCCGGCGAAGCCGCGCCGTCCTCTATTTCCTTCTCCCCCTCCCCCTCACCTGACTAGCGGAGCCCGCTAGTCAGCCACTCAGTACACGCGCGAAGCGGTACGAGTGGTGGCGCCCGCGAGGCTTTACGCCTTCGACGTCACCCCCCAGTCTGTTTTTATTTAAATTCAACTTTCATATTTTTTCGGAGAGCTTCAAACAGCCAAAACTCTTTAACCATAAGTCCAAATAAATTGATTTTTTTTGCATTGTGTTCTTTGTAAAGAAATCTAGTAGCTCACCAAAAATGGGATTTTCCCCTGCTGTCTAGATTTTCCGGTGAATTTTAGAAGGGTTCTTAATGTTTTCTTTTTGTGTTTATAAATATTTTCAGAGAGTGAGGCTTGTCTTGAGGATCACCAGGAGGCTTGTGAACCTCATTTGCACTAAGGCAAGCCACAACAACATTTTCATGGTGCCATTACAATAGTTGTTGATTTTTCCTACTTGAACAAATGATTTAATCCATGCATTTAAATCATTATTATGTTATTTATATTCTATTAGTTGCTTGTTTTAGTTAATATGCTTGATTTACAGAAAGTTTGAAGTTAAATTAGTTGGTAAAGAAACTAGAATTAATTTTTTGTTATGAAAGAGTAATATGGTTATGAATATACGTAGTTATTTGGAGTTATTTTCTTGCATGAGTAAAATTGATAAATTTGTTAGAAAATATTCTGTTTAAAGTGATGTTTACTCCTAACCAGAGGAGTGTCATGAGTTGTTGATGTTAAGACTTAGTGTGGATATAGTTGACTCAGTCATTTCCGTTGATATGTGATGCATATGTTAGTGTTGCATTTCATGGCATACTATGACATCGGTTATTTTCATTTTAAGTTGAACCTGGTAATAACTCAACTTGAATATATCATTGACCGGGTCATGGTGCCACTGAATCGAGTTTTTCCTAGTGCAACCACATTTGCCTTTATGGGAAGGCCTTTATTCGGTCCGTTGTCATGCCTCTGGTCGGTGCCTCCAACGAAGGAAGGTTATGGGCGTGCGGTACCCTGGCCCGGTAAGAAGACATAACCTTGTGTGCCCGTTGTTGAGATTATGGTACCGTGTCCCCGTGTGGGATGTTTATGTTTTGGCCACGACGGCGGTCCTTGGTGTCTTTGGTAGACACGGGGCCACCGAGGACTATCCCGATGGGGAATGAGTCGGAGTGGCCGGGAAAGTGTCATGGCAATGGAGGGGTTTCGTCGGAATGCCGTTGGTCCACCCGAATGGGAGTGCGAGGCCATGGGTTCCATGGTGTGGGTACAGTGTGCTACCTCTGCAGAGTGTATTAATCTACCGATAGCCGAGTCCACGGTTACGGACACGCTCGAAAGTAGGTCACACCATGGGTCAACGTTTAATAAATCTTGTACACTAAGTTATGAACTTTGCACTGTTGATGATGGTGGGAAGGTCATCTTGCCGTTTGAGACCAAATGTTGGTCGTGGTTGTGGTCGCCGGAAAGATCACGAGGTATCCCTAGTTAAGACCGTGAGGTTGGTACGTTCGTGATCCAAGAGCGATCATCACATTGGTAAGATGTACCGAGGGACTTTTCTCACAAAAAGCATGATATTAGCATGTTGGATACATTGTTGCATTATTAATAATTGGTTAATTATCATGATATTGTTTGTCATTATGTTTATGCTTGTTGTGAGCTTGCAAGTACATTCAATATACCGACCGGCGTGTCATGCCAGATTTCGTGAAAGTCTCGCTGGAAAGGAGTGTCCGAGTCTAGATCGTGGTCCACATCGGTGTCCCCATGCTATGGAGTTCCGCCACGACGTTGTTCCGCTGCCGCCAGAAGTTGTTATGATCGAGGCCCTTTGTGTTCACTAAATAATGTACATATTTTTCAGCCGCACTGCAGTGTGCCGCTTGGCCTCGCCAATTGCTGTAATATAAACTTTGATCCGCTAGCATCAATAAAGCGGTTGTTTTCTGTACCAAGATGTTGTGTGTTGCCAGAAGACATGGTCTCTGGGCTGGCAATGCATGGTAAACCGGTTGCTCTGAGCCGGGATGCCATAACGCTTGGTATCAGAGCCGCGCTAACTGTAGGCCACGCTAGACTACGACGTGTTAACTGGACGTTAGATACGAGTTTAAGTTGAGTGCCGGTAGCATTTGTTGCTGGTTGTTGCATTGCATGCGCTTGTTTTATTTTTATGCTAACCTGCTAATGGTTGTGAGTGTAGATGGCTCCGGTGCCGTATCCGTGCCAGTTGCAGCTGATGTCGTACATGTCACCGCATCTTCTTCGTAACGTGTGGCGTCGGATGTACCCCCTCGGTGACGAACCAGTCTAGCGTGTGTTCCGGGAGCGTCTAGCTGACTCAGTGTATGAGTATCACACAGTGGTTACTCTGCACCAGCCCGATTCCAAAGCACTTACACTCGCATTCTCGGAGCGGTTATGCTTCTACCGCTTCTCAGTGCTGTCCAGCTTTGTCGCATTCGATGTCCTTGTCGAGCTTCACATATAACGAGGTCCTGATGCGAACCACCTGTTTCTACTACTATCCTTCTCTGCACGACAATGGTCGTGCCCGTTTCCCTATCATTGATCCGGAGTCTGATAGTGTTGCTAGCCACCTTGCTTGTTATATCACTGCTAGCTATCTGATGAGCTGGCTCGAGAGCTGACTCGTGCTCGTACTGCTTTAGCCTCTACTTTAGTCTCTACTAGCTCTGTCACTGCTCCATTCTCCCTGGGATTTACTCCTTATATTCCAGTCAGTTCTAGTTCCCCTATTTTGCCGGTTACTCCTCCGAGTAGCTCGGGCGCCTCGACCGTGAATCCTTTCAGTGCTCCTGCTGAGTGGGTTTCACTTCTCACTACTCTGGTAGCCCCGATGCTTCACCCTGCACCTGCCCCGGAGGGAGAGCCCTCGAGGCAGCGTCGTCGTGTTACCTTTAACCCGGAGGTTTCAGTTAACCTCGTCAGTTCAGGATCCGAGTCCGCTTCAGGAGAGGACCCCGCAGCACCAGCAGAGCAGTAGAGCTTCTGAGTATTCGCAGTCGTCAGGATGGTGTACGGATGTAGTCGTACGAGTCATGATGTTTCGTTTCCTGTATGAGAGTAGTTGAACCTGGCATGTTGTTTATCTTTCATGTATGAGTCTATGTATAATTATGTTGGAACTCTATTTTATTCGCTGTATTTTTTTGTTATTTCGGTTTCTCTCGGGATTTGTTGCTGGCTTTCCCCCAATTTATTTTGGATGTTTCTCATCTCGGCTATGCGTTCTCTTTGGGAAAAATCCACAATAGGATGCCATGGGAGGCAGCAGAGAAACGTCATGAGGGTACTCCTGTTCGTCGTTCCGCACGACAGGCATGCCACTCCCCCGAGCCGTACGTTCCACCACCGCCTCCACCGCCAAATCCGCCCTCCACCGAGCAAATTTTGTGTATGTTTGAGGAAAGGAGGAATAATGAAATATTAAGAAGTGTGCAAGCTGTGGTTGGAAAGAATGGAAATCAGAACGGTCATCACTCCAAGCTGTCAGATTTTCAGAGGACCAAGCCTCCCAGTTTCAGTCAGGTTATTGATCCCTTGGATGCATACGATTGGTTACGAACCATTGAGAGAAAAGTTGAGATTGCTCGTACTGAAGAAGATGATAAGGTTCCCTTTGCAACTCATTATCTTGAAGGCGCTGCTGCCATATGGTGAAAAAAATACAAAAGCCATGGGGCCTGCTGATGAAGAAATCATCTGGTCAAAATTCAAGGATCAGTTCCGGAAATATCATATCCCTACTGGAATTATGAAGACTAAGCAGCGTGAATTTCTCGCACTCCTCCAAGGAAATCACCTGTGGGTGAATATTTGCAAAAATTCAATCATCCGCCCACATTCTTTATGACGTGGCCACCAAAGAAAGAAAGATTGACAGATTTCTTGGTGGATTAAACCCGCAACTCCGGTGTACCCTCAGTATGTTTGATTTCCCATATTTCCAAACTTTGGTAAACAAAGCTTTGATTGCTAAAAGCGAGCACAAGCTTGTGTCGGACAACAGGCCTGCTAACAACGACCACAAGCGCAAGTTTGAGCCAAGGAAGGAAGGGCAACCCGTGCAAAAGGCTCGTATCTGGCAGCAGACTCAGGTGGAATACAAGCCCAATTGCCAACAGACTGATAACAAGACCACCACCCAAGTCAAGAATGTCGTGACCAACCCAAAGGCACGAGGAGCGCCAAATAAGAACAATTCTTGCTTCAGTTGTGGGCAGAACGGACATTATGCCAGATAGTGTCCCAAGAACGGCAAGGCAAGTGCACTAATCAGGCCACAAGTCAACTTTATGGAGTCATGCCCAAACCAGCAAAACATCACTGGGCACGTTCATCACCTCTCCACCGATGAAGCCCAAGAGAACCCCGAAGTCGTCATTGGTATGTTTTCTATTAATAACATACCGCAATAATTTTATTTGACTCGGGCTTCCCACTCTTTTATTTCTCGAATTTTGTTGCCCAAAACAAATTTCCTTGTTCGCTTTTGGGCAAGAATATGCTGGTACAAACCCCGGGATCCTTAATTAAGAGCAATCAGTCTGACGTAATCTAGAAATCAATATCAACGGAGTCTGTTTTCCAACTTCCTTGATAATCATTGAGTCTGTAAAATTGGATGTTATCTTGGGTATGAATTGGTTGACCGAATATCAAGTATGCATAAATTGCGTGACCCGAGAAGTCACTTTGACCAGTCAGAAGGGGCAGACTACCAAATTCTATGCTCGCAGAAGCATACCCAAGAAAGAAATGGTCTTCACCGCTGTGGCTGAGTTGGAATTAATTCACGGGGTCGATGAGTTTCGATGTATTTCCGTAAGAACTGCCGGGCATGCCACTAGATCGAGAGCTTGAGTTTGCAATAGATCTTGTGCCCGAAACCGCACCGTTATACAAGAAGAATTACCGGATGCCCTCCTCAGAATTAGTGGAGCTAAAGAAACAGCTTGATGAAATGCTCCAGAAAGGATACATCCGTCCCAGCTCTTCACCATGGGGATCACCTGCTATCTTCGTGGACAAGAAGGATGGCAGCCTCCGCATGTGTGTGGAATACCGTCAGCTGAATGATGTCACCATCAAAAATAAATATCCGCTGCCAAGGATTGATGACTTGTTTGATCAGCTCAGTGGGGCCAAAGTATTCTCCAAGATTGATTTACTGGACAGGATATCATCAGCTCAAGATTAAAAGGAAGATATTCCTAAGACCGCATTCACCACTCGATACGGTGTTTATGAATATCTGATTATGTCCTTTAGTCTCACCAATGCCCCGCCTTCTTCATGCATACGATGAACAAAGTATTCATGGACTTCCTCGATAAGTTCGTGGTAGTCTTCATCGATGACATACTTATATACTCAAAAAGTGAGGAAGATCACAAAGAACACCTCCGAGCAGTGCTACAACGACTCCACGACCATCAGCTATACGCCAAATTCAGTAAATGTGAGTTTTGTCTCAAGCAAGTTGGATTTCTTGGGCATGTACTATCTGCTGAAGATATAGCCGTGGACCCGAGCAAAGTAAAGGATGTGCTCGATTGGTTGCCGCCCACAACCGTATCACAGATCCGGAGTTTTCTTGGATTAGCCGGATATTACCGTTGTTTCATTGAAGGGTTTTCCAAGATTGCTAAACCCATGACGGAGCTGCTCAAAAAGGATAAGAAGTTTGAATGGACTGAGGACTGTGAGAAAAGTTTCAATGAGCTAAAGATACGGTTGACGGCCGCACCTGTGTTGACTCTTCTAGATATCTACCGCAGTTTTGATGTGTACTGCGACGCCTCCAGACAAGGACTTGGATGTGTACTTATGCAAGACAGCAAGGTAGTAGCATATGCATTGCGACAGCTACAACCCCATGAGGGAAATTATCCTACTCATGATCTGGAATTGGCTGCGGTGGTTCATGCTCTAAAAATTTGGAGACACTACCTCATCGGGAAGAGGTGCCAAATTTTTATCGATCACAAAAGTCTCAAGTATATGTTTACTCAGCCAGATTTAAGTCTCCATCAACGAAGATGGCTTGAGTTAGTCAAGGATTACGATCTTGGAATAAATTACCACCCGGGTAAGGCCAACGTGGTTGCCGATGCACTCGATCGAAAAGCCCCGTCACCCTAAATGTCATATTGAAATCCTTGCCTCCTAAACATCAAGAGGAGATTGCTCACTCAACCTGGTCATAGTTGATGCTGGTCTTGCTAATATTTTGGAAGTTGCCCCCACACTTGAGGAAGAGATCCGCAAGGCCCAGCCAGCTGACACCGTCCTGCAGAAACGCGCCAAGAATATGGTAGCAGGACAGACCTCATATTTCTCAAAGGACCAATTTGGTACCCTCCGATTCCGTGGAAGGATTTGTGTACCCAATCAGGCGGATTTAAAGCAGAAAATCCTGTCAGAAGCACACGAATCTTCGTATTCCATTCACCCTGGGGGTACGAAAATGTATGAAGACCTTCGACAAATATTTTGGTGGGATGGAATGAAGAAAGACATTGCCTATTTTGTGGCCTGCTGCGACATATGCAACAAGGTGAAGGCGGAGCATCAGAAGCCAGTCGGACTTCTCTAACCGTTGCCAGTTTCGCAATGGAAATGGGATGATGTCTGCATGGATTTCATCACAGGACTACCTAAGACTCAGCGAGGCAATGATGCAATCTGGGTCATAGTGGACACCTTAACCAAGGTAGCTCACTTTATCCTGTTCAGAACTACATATCGAGCAGATCAACTTGCACAATTGTATGTATCCAGAATAGTCAGTCTGCATGGAGTACCCCGAACCATCACTTCTGACCGAGGTTCACTTTTTACCTCTGCTTTTTGGTCACGTCTCCATCAAGCCTTGGGGACAAAGATCTGAATATAGTACCGCTTATCATCCTCGGTCGATGGATGATAGAGCGGGTAAATCAAATACTCGAAGATATGCTACGGGCATGTGCTTTGGCCCAAGGACCTAAATGGGAAGACTGCCTGCCGTATGCCGAGTTCTCTTATAACAACAACTTCCAGACCAGTTTAAAGATGTCACCTTATGAGGCTTTGTATGGCCGTAAGTGCCGCACTCCTTTAAATTGGTCTCAAACTGGAGATAGCCATATTTTCGGAACAGCTCTCATGATGGAAGCTGAGAAACAAGTTAAGGAAATCAGAGACAGATTGCAATTGGCCAAATCTAGACAGAAGAGTTATTATGATCCAAAGCACCGACAGATCAGTTTTGAACCCGGAGAACACGTATACCTCCGAGTTACTCCTATGAAAGGAGTCGAGAGATTCCAAACTCGTGGAAAGTTGGCACCCAGATTTATTGGTCCATTTCTAGTTATGTCCCGAGTGGGTACTGTTGCCTATCAGTTGGAACTACCCCCTGAATTGTCGGACGTGCACAACATGTTTCATGTTTCACAATTCAGGCGATGCATATCGTCGCCTGAGAAAAACTGCTATGACTGAAATAGAGTCGGCAAAGGATTTAACATATGAAGAAAGGCCGGTTAGAATTTTGGATCAGATGGAAAGGGTCACTCGTAGTAAAGCAAGGAAATTCTACAAAGTCCAGCGGGAGCATCACACGGAGTCAGAATCAACTTGGGAACGGGAAGAATTTCTAAAGGCACATTGTCCAGACTGGTTTTCCCATAAACCGAATCTCGAGGACGAGATTCATTCTAAGTGGGGGAGGTTTGTGACATCCTGGTTTTTGCCCTCTTCTATTTGCCTGATTTTCAGTTGGTTCGATTTTGAAATTTGGAGTTTTGAATCTTTTCATATGGACTTAAACACTTCGGTACCCCTTGACTATCACCCAAGCACCTCATTTCCCTCTCTAACTATCATTCCCTCTACGGTTCACATAAAATAATATTTTGAATATTTTCTTAAATGAAAAATATTCATTTGCCTCTCTTAAACCCTAGCTAGCTCAATGTGCTCCAAAGCAATCCCAATTTTTCTTGCCCACAAAAATCTGAGAAAATTCACAAATATTCTTTGAACCCTAGGGCACCTTCCCGAGCAAAAATATTTCATCACTTTTTGGAATATTTTTGCTACAGTAAAATATTTTACATTTCGGACAAAATGGTAGTTTCTACAAGAACTACCATTTTACTTGCTCCATTGTGGCTGATTTTGTTGTGCATAATCACCTTAGTAGATGATTGCTAACCTCCAAAGCTCAGCCCCAACTCCCGATAGTTTGACCACAGTAAGCTCTCAAAGTTCTTGTCGAGAAACTTACCAAAGTGTTGAAATCTATTCTATCGCTACTGTGATCAAACCCAAGTGTGGTAACCTCTAAAACTACTACGAACAACATGCCGTATATGAAGTTTGGACTTAGGTCGGCTGACACTACTAGGGAAAACCTTATACACGTAACTTTAGCAAGATAGGGTCAAAAAGCACTGGTGCTAAGTAGCGAAGCGCCTCTGTGCAAACCGCTGGCCGCAGATAAAGTTCTAGCGATGGCAGCGTCTTGTTCTAAACACGTTACTACTAAAATTCCCACGGCTTAGACGATAGGCTACACATAGTAGTAGCGACCTATAACGAACCGCTATCGCTACTTTCTTTGTAGTAGCGCTGCTTTTAATCTAAACTCGCCATCTTTGCTAAAGGATATAAAATTAAATGGAAAGCAAATAGAAAGGTAATTGAAAATGAAAGAAATATAATAAGGTGAAAGGAAAAAAATAAAATGTGAAGAAAACTAAATGAAAAAGGGGGAAAAGAGAAAGGAGTAGTAGTAGCGTGTATCCCAGAACGCGATGTAGCTAAGGTAGCAGTAGCGCCTCTTTCTCAGAACGCTGCCATCGCTATTTCTCGACTTAACCACGGGTTCGTCCTTCCCCACGGCCACTTCCCCAAATCCAACTCTCCACTCTCGCTGCCGTCGTGGCCGGTCAGCAGCCTCTCCAAGACACCCTCTACGCCTGACCCCAGATTCAATGCCGCCCGCCCCTCGACCTCAATGCCGCCTGACGCCGCCTCGACCCCGACCTCGACGCTGCCATCCGCTGCGCCCGAGGCCCCGACCTCGACCTCGACGCTGCCGCCTCCCTCGTCAGCGAGCACCCGAGGTGAGCACGCCTGCTCCTCGCTCTCCCCTACCTCTGCCTATGGTTTCTTTAAATTTTGGTTGCATCAAATTAGTTAGGGTTCATGTAAGGGTGGAAACGAATCGGATGCGGATGCGGCTCAAATGCGTTAGGGTTCATGTAAGGGTGGAAACAAATCAAATTTCTAAGATGAATCATAAAGCAGTAAAATTTGACCACTTATTTCACTTTATAGTTGAATAATTGGAATATCTCGCTACCACTTCCCACCCCTATAGGTTCATCAAATTAGATGGTAATTAGGGGCGTAGTTCCTAGGTACTAATTAGTTAGTAAGAACTAGGTACTAATTAGGTACTAGTATATTTGTATTTATAGTAAGTTTATTTTTAGTAAGAACTAGTTGAATTAATAGAACTAGTTAGTAAGAACTTGTTGCTATTTTTTTAGTTAAAGAAATTTTTCCCGCATCGACGTGGACGATGCCTATCCCGCATCCTCGTCGTCGAGTCGGCGGAGGACGACACCTACTTGACCAGATGGACCATGTCCGGGACTGGGCTCCGCTGGGTGGTCTTGGGAGGCGCTACCTCACCGGGCGCAGGTTGGTGAGGAGCCACTGTCGTTGACCCGAACCTTCTTTGGTGGCGGTCGCGTGGGCTGATGACGGTCCAGAGGCTCGAGGACTCATGGAGGTGGTGCGTCACGGTGTCGATGAGGAGGACGCGCACGTCCGTCGCTATTTGTTTGCGTTGGAGCACAAGTTCTCCAATACCGGCAGGTGTTCTCGAGGATCTCACTTTGGAGCTATGATCCCGTGATGGTTCCTTCTCTGTGGTGTCCACCGCTCGCGCCGACAATTGGCCGTGGTGCTAGGGTTTTAGTTGTATTAGTGATGTTATATGTATGACACTATTCGAGATGTATTAGTAATAATATTCGACGATGAACTTCAAAAAAAAAGTAATAATATTCGACGATGTACGAACGCATGAGATGATTTACTTTTGCTTATTGAATGCATGCTAATTTGAGTCCTATAAGATATTTTGAAATGTATATCTTGTGTTGCTCAATATCCAAGTGGCCGGTCATGTTTGCAGTGTTACACCTCCAAGTGGCCTATGTTTTGCGTGAGTGTTGATTCATTTCGTTCCGGCAAATTTCAGGCGCTTCGATATGTCCTATTTTAGCAAAGGTCATGCCGGATTTTTTCCGTGAATTTTGGCATGACTTGTGCCGTAATATGTAGGAAATATCGAGTGCCCCGGATTGTGTGTTGAGTATCCCGGTAGTTGTCTTGATCGATTTTCAATTAATGTTTTAACTATGAACATAGGAAATGTCTCGACGATTTAAAAGGATTTCGGTATTTGCAAATCTGCGAAGACGAAAGCTTGACTGTATGACGGAATCTTCCTAGATGATGATAGGCGCTTGACATCAAGCTGGACGAGAACTTTGAAGTGGATCTGATGAAGTCACAACGACAAGTCTTTTTTCGTAATTAAGCATGACATCCGCTTCATTTGCTTCAACTTATATTTTTTTACTATTCTACTAGCGTATCCCCGCCATGCAAGAGTTTTTGTATTGGATAAGATAGGTTTGGTCATACTATGGAGGTAAAGAAAGTTTACTTGAAGACCGAGCATGGTTATGTTTTCCACGCAAAATTATACAATTAGACGACTACACCTATTTTGGATGCAAAACATGGCGAGCACTATGCAAGACTTATGCATTTGAGCACGATATGGTTATCACCTTTGATATTCGTCCAGGAAGATGATATTGAAGGTAATACCGACATCTGGGTCGATGTGCATACGCCTCGATTATACCATTATGTAAGTTTCTCAACCATATTTATGTCTTTGATATTGTTTATTCAAAAATAGTTGACAACTAATTTGTATTGTCACTATTTTGGTGCAAGCAAACATATCCGGTAGCTTGGTAGACAGGACCTACTATCGTCTCCTGGGCTGAACTCAATCGCGAGGAGCTAAGTCATTATGTTTCATGGCTTGCGGATCTTGATACTGTCAAGACAAAATTTCTTCCTGCATTTAGAAATGTTAGTACTGAAAACGTGCGACCAATAGTGTTCGTAATGAACTACAATCACATCTATTTAGGAAGGATGGTAAGATTTTTACTTTTGTCCTCAGTGCATCTTTTCCATACATTATTTTTGAAGCTAAACTTCATTGCTAATTAAGTTACCATACGATGTTCTTCAATGAGGACTCCACGATGAATGTTGTGCCTTATGGGATTGAGACTAAAGGTACCGTGGAGTATTATTAGCTTACGGCCAAGATATCCTACGATTACTTTAGTGCATTCAAGATTAGCGACGGATGCTTAATAGTGCAAGACTGGACCAAATATGTGATTGGGGAGCGCAGAGAAGTACTAGGGGCAGCAAGCAGATGCGCTACCCACGATTAGGGAGCGAGGTTCATCTCGCATGCTCCAACTTGATCAAGGAGGAGAGCTACACATGTTTTATGTTATTTTACCTAAGAGAGAGCAAAGATGAGTGATTAGCTAGCTAGAAACGAGTTTGAGGATGATGATGTGCTACACTATTACTATGATGATAAAATAGCTAGTGTTGGTGGTAATGACTACGATGATTATTATTAGCTAGTGTTAGTGGTGATTAAATAAATACTGTTGGTGGTAATGACTATGATGAGATTAAATAGCTTGTCTTTGGCGGATTAGATTCAAGTGGAGGCAACATGTGGTGCACATCGAAAGTACTACTAGTCCAAACTAGATCAAGTTTGGATTAGTAGTATACTTTGACATGCACCACATATTGCCTCCACTTGAACCTAATCCACCTTCATTTGACACCTTTATTATGGACATAATGATGTAAACCTCATAACCGGTATTGTACCAATATTTATGCGATGGCGCATAAATACACTAAAAATAAAAAATAAAAAAGAATACTAGTAGCGATGGAGGGAAAACACGCTGCCAAGAGTTACATTAGCGATGGCGTGGGGATTGAACAAACGCTGCGACTATTTGTCCTAGCAAAGATGGCGGCGTGGCACGCCGCCATCGCTAAGCAACAGCTGTAGCGCCTTATTAGTAGCGCGTCTGCCCGTGCTACTAGTGAGCACAAAACCAGCGCTACTGCTAGGGTTTTCCTTAGTAGTGTGAGGGCAGAGTTCACGCGGTGATCACGCGTGTGCATGATGCCAACCTACATGTCGATGCACTCTGCGTCGCGACCGAGCTTCTGTTGCTCGCGTGCTCGCTTCCCCGACTGCCTAGCCTTGCCAAAACGTGCCACAATCGTCGTCCCGAACCTCTTAACTCCCTCCTGGCGCTCGCCCGATGTCGGAGCTTCGCCGCTAACGCATAACAGATGCATGGCGCCTTTGTGCTCGCCGCCTTCCCTCGCCCACATGCTCGTCCCCACTCGCCCACAGTTCTCGCGTGAGCTGCATCGCCTTCTCCCCCTCTCACTAACGCCATTCGTCGCCGGGCGCCGTGTCCAGGTGTCCACCGGCAGAGCCCGAACCCCCCTCAGCGCTCGGCTATAAATAGAGCCCTCCCCAGCCTCCTCGAGCATCACCCACTCCTCCCAGACACTCCACGATCTTGTAGAAGCCGTAGCCCGGCCGGGCAGGCCGCGGGCCGCCATCCCCGAGCTCGAGCTCGCCGGCGATCCCCTCGGGTCGTCTCGGCAGTTCTAGTCCCTCCCAGGCCTGGGCAACCATTCCAGAGCCTCCGCCGCTCTTCGGTGGTACTGTTCCGCCTGGTTGGAGCCCCTGGAGTCGCCATAGTTCACCATCGTCTTCGTCTTCGGCGACCTCCGCTCTCTGCCTCCGCTAGAGAGGCTGATTCTGACGCGGTCCGACCACCCCTAGCTACTCTACGGGTACGGGCAGGTGCGCCTCCGTCTCCTCTCTCGATCCCTCCCTCTCGTTTTGGCCAAGAAGCCCTCATCATTGGCGTGTGCTCACGTGAAGCGCCGTCCCTCTGTTTCCTTCTTCTTCCTCCTCACCGACTAGCAGGCCCGCTAGTCAGCCACTCAAGACGCTGTGAAGTGGTACGAGTGGTGGCACCCGCGAGGCTTTACGCCTTTGACGTCACCCCCAGTCTGTTTTTATTTAAATTCAAATTTCATATTTTTTCAGAGAACTTCAAACAGCCAAAACTCTTTAACCATAAGTCCAAATAAATTGATTCTTATTGCATTGTGTTCTTTTTAAAGAAATCTAGCAGCTCGCCAAAAAGGGGATTTGTCCCTGCTGTCTAGATTTTCTGCTGAATTTTAGAAGGGTTCTTGATGTTTTATTTTTGTGTTTATAAATATTTTCAGAGAGTGAAGCTTGTCTTGAGGATCATCAGGAAGCTTGTGAACCTCATCTACACTAAGGCAAGCCACAACAACATTTCCATGGTGCCATTACAATATTTGTGATTTTCTTACGTGAATAAATGATTTAATCCATGCATTTAAATCACTATTATGTTATTTATATTCTGTTAGTTGCTTGATTAAGTTAATATGCTTGATTTACAGAAAGTTTGAAGCTAACTAAGTTGGTAAAGAAACTAGAATTAATTTTTTTATGAAAGAGTAATATGGTTATGAATATACGTAGGTATTTGGAGTTATTTTCTTGCATGAGTAAAATTGATAAATTTGTTAGAAAAGATTACATTTAAAGTGATGTTTACTCCTAACGGAGGAGTGTCATGAGTTGTTGATGTTTATACTTAGTGTGGATATAGTTGACTTCGGTCATTTCCGTTGATATGTGATGCATATGTTAGTGTTAAGGCCTCATGGCATACTATGACACCGGTTATTTTCATTTTAAGTTGAACTCGATAATAACTCAACTTGAATATATCGTTGATCGGGTCATGGTTCCAATTGAATCGAGTTTTCCCAAAGGTAGCCACATTTGCCTTTATGAAAAGGCCTTTATTTGGTCTGTTGTGATGCCTCTGGTCGGTGCCTCCAACGAGGGAAGGTTATGGGCGTGCGGTGCATAACATTGTGTGCCCGTTGTTGAGATTATGGTACCATGTCCCCGTGTGGGACGTTTATGTTTTGGCCACGACGGTGGTCCTTAGTGTCTTTGGTAGACACGGGGCCACCCAGGACTAGCCCGATGGGGAATGAGTCGGAGTGGTCGGGAGAGTGTCATGGCAATGGAGGGGTTTCGTCGGAATGCCGTTGGTCCACCCGAATGGGAGTGCGAGGCCATGGGTTCCGTGGTGTGGGTACAGTGCGCTACCTCTGCAGAGTGTATTAATCTATCGATAGCCGAGTCCACGGTTACGGACACGCTCGAAAGTAGGTCACACCATGGGTCAATGTTTAATAAATCTTGCACACTAAGTTATGAACTTTGCACTGTTGATGATGGCGCGAAGGTCATCTTGCCGTTTGAGACCAAATGTTGGTCGTGGTTGTGGTCGCCGGAAAGATCACGAGGTATCCCTAGTTAAGACCATGAGGTTGGTACGTTTGTGATCCAAGAGCGATCACCGTTGGTAAGCCAGTCCGAGGGACTTTTCTCACAAAAGCATGATCACAGCATGTTGGATATATTGTTGCATTATTAATAATTGGTTAATTATCATGATATTTTTTGTCATTATGTTTATGCTTGTTGTGAGCTTGCAAGTACATTCAATGTACTGACCTGGTGTGTCATGCCAGATTTCAGGAAAGTCTCGTTGGAAAGGAGTGTTGTCCGAGTCTAGATCGTGTCCACATCGGTGTCCACAATGCTATGGAGTTCCGCTACGACGTTGTTCCGCTGCCTCGTAGTTGTTATGATCGAGGCCCCTTTGTGTTCACTAAATAATTTACATATTGTTCAGCCGCACCGTGTGTGCCGCTTGGCCTCACCACCTGTTGTAATATAAACTTTGATCCGCTAGTATCAATAAAGCGGTTGTTTTCTGTACCAAGATGTTGTGCGTTGCCAGAAGACATGGTCTTTGGGTTGGCAATGCATGGTAAACCGGTTGCTCTGAGCCGGGGTGCCACACTCATCTAAGAGGGTTTCGTCCACCAACATGATGTTCGCATCCTCCGCTTCTCCCGCGGGTTGCAACTTCTCCTTCTCAAGCTTAATCTCTCCAAATGTCTTGGCCTTCTCAAGTTCCCATTTGATCGCCACCTCTTGCTTCTCCAACTCGATCTTCTCCCTCTTAATTTCCAGCTTCTTCTCCGCCCTCTTCCGGTCCCAATCCATCCTCTCCTTTTGTGTATCCAACATGAGCTTAACATCTCCTCTTTCTTGTTCTCCCTCGCCGAAAAAATGCCTGTCCATGTGGAGGACATTTTTGTAGTCGCGGCGTCACGGGAGGCCCTTGCCTTCTCCCATTTGTTTCTCATGACTTGCCGGTTATCCTTTGGCATGGTGGCTGCGGTCGGGTACGGATTGGACGACATCTAGGTCGGCGGATCGGGCCCAGTGGTGAGGATGGGGAGTAAGGGTGGCTGACGGCTCGGGTTCGAGCACGGGAAAGGTAGGAGGGAGGCGGGAGGAGGAAGAGTTTGATTGATTTGGTGCAATTTGATGTGGGGTAGGGCTGTCGGGTCCAACGTGGCGGGGCGTGACCATACGCCACCATATCCGCCCTATATTTGAGCTGGATATGAGTGGTGCTTGTCGGCTAGGGCATTTGAAGTCCGTTTAAGAAAGCGTATGCAGGTGAATTTTTGTGACCGGTCTATTGCAAACGCCTGCTTGGACGTTTAAGGTAGGTTTGAGGCGTCCGGTTGTAAATGCTCAGATATCACCATACTCCAGAAGTCCAACTGCAAGGGAAGCGAGCGCACCAATTCGTGAAGACTAGTCACAATGGGAGTAACTTAACTAGTAACATCACACATTTCAATCCAAGATTGCTTATGTAGCAGCTAATTAATGAGGAGAGAGGGGTTTGTGGTAACTTAGCTATTTACTGTAACATCACACATTTCAATGCATAATGAGTCTATAGCCTAATAAATGAACTCTTTCATGATACCACTTAGACTAGTCACAATGGATAGTAACTTAGACTAGTAACATGCATATGTTACTATTCTATGTTACTACCTCCAGAGTAGGTAGTAACATATGTGTTGTGTCATGCATCACTTCATTTATTACGTTGTAAACTCATCTTTTCTTGATATGTGTGATGTTACAGTAACTAGCTATGTTACCACATGCCTCTCTTTCTTCATTAATTACATACCATATCATCTATTTTGCCTAGATAAATATGATGTTACTATCTATGTTACTCCCACAGTGGGTAGTCTTGTATGTTACTACCCACTATGAAGGTAGTAACATATATTAGTAACATCGGCAAGCTACTACTCTATGTTACTCCCCACTGTGAGCACTCAAACAAATTTCTGCTCCATAGACATGCTCGTCGATGTTAATTGCGGACCTCTCTGCCTTCAGTTAGTTGAGCGGGCGCCGTTACAAATAAATTAGCAACAAGTTCATATCAAATTACTTGCTCGATTGAGTGTAATAAACAAGCACGTAAGTACGTCCTGGACACGTAACAATAATTGTTAAGTTGCCAATTAATTGACATAAATGGTACAGTATACAATGCAGTTGTACCTCTCCTGTTAACTCTGCTGCTAACACTGCAGCACGTATCCATCAGGCGACGACACATGAGTGCGGCGGTGTCTATCACAAGTCTGGCGGAGGAGATGATTAAAAAAAGTACTAGCAGAGGTACTGTCAAAAACAGAAGTCCGGCGACGAGGTGGATTCGAGTACTGTTGTTCTGCAAATGCCATTCCTCGGATTTATGGGGTCGACTCAACGAACGCAGACACGGATGGATTATTAATGGCTAGAAATATGAGTAACTATAACATGCAAAAAGAAGTACGAGTGCCGTGCATAAGTCTTTTCTTTATCTTGAGAAGAACATGTGAGTTTAATTCCATAGCAAGGGAATCTCCAATGTCGTGCCGCAAAATGCAAAACAGACACTATCCGTCCGTGGACATGAATGCAGGAGCTGATCATTCAACGTTGTGCCTAAAACTTTGGCTAGGTATGACCCCATGCGGGTACATTTGATGTATAAATATTGGCTAAATAGCAATTTGATGAGCAAATAAAAATGCATACGTATGCAATCTTCACGACCAAACAATGGCGGATGTTCATAAGTGAAGACGAGAGAGAGAAGGAAAGCGGCCTTTTAAGGTACCGCTGCTGTATTGCTCGAGGCTAAATAACCTGGGGTTACATCACGTAGCAGAGATTGCGTGGTTAACAAAGCGCATAGTGAGCGAGGGTGGGTTCAGTACAAGGATTAGTGAATGCATGGAAGAGAAGTTTCCTTTGTGGCAATTTGAGCTAGGGTTTCAAATTCCAGAAAGCTGGGATTTGAGTTTGGTTGGTCTTGGTTGTGTAGTGATCCAAGTGTAAGCTAGGGTGAGGTGAATCTTTGTTGAAAAGTTCATAAGAAAAACTTTGGAAGATAGTCAAAATTTAATAACAACACGAAATCAAAAGGCTCTGATTTTTGGGTGTTTTAATTAGGAGTGCCATATACAAGGCATTGTCGATAAGGACTTTTTCGCGATTAAAAGGACAATATAATTATTTGTCGAGTGTTGCCCACTCGAGAAAATGTGCCATGGGAGCAAAATGAGAGCACCTATAGAAGTTTATCGGAAAGTGCTTCTTTTAGACGGTTGACAAACTTTTCTCATTTTTTAAGTAAAATAGAAAACCTTTGTCGATTGTCTATTTTAACATTGATATGATTTTGTTGGCTTTGTTCTCAAGTGTCCGATTAGCCGACACTCAAGAAAAGAGAGCCCCAGAAACCACATTGATCCGCGGGGTCGAGGGACACGTGTCAATGTCTTTGCCGAGTTCCTTTGGGGCATCTTCAACGCTGACCCTCAAACTGCCTGCATATGTCCGGACGTGTTGCGCCATCCAACGCGGGCCTGTATCGGTCCGCCGAGCAGTCCGGACGCACTTTTTCCTGAAAACCGTATGGAATGTGGTGGGTGGGTGGGGGTTGCGGGAGTCCGGACAGTAGCCACGTAGGACTCCAACACCCCCTGGCTCACTGAATCCCCCTTCCCGGTCCCATTTTCTTCCATTCTGCCACTTCCCCCCTTGCTTTGCATCCCTCCTCCGCTGCTGTCGCCGATGTTGTAAGTGCATCTAGTGCCACCCCTAGTTGGTTTTGGATTATTGACGACAAACTTGGTTGAGGGACTAATGTGTTTGTGAGAATTGCAGGATAACACAGGTAGTAGTTCCTTATTGATTCGGTTTACCTACCGAACATGACCCCTAAAAATGTATGAAGACATTGAAGACAATGATGGTCAGTGTAGATATTCACACTGAAGATTATGACATGAGAAGACATTCACGTGAAGACTATGAAGTGCGAAGACATAGTTGTTCCGTAGTTTCCTTTTCTTCTTTGTTGAGTCATGGGATCCGCAAAGATCTTTGTTAAGTGGGGTCCAAGTGAACAAAGTCAGAGTGACTGATGTGATGCTCAACTAAAACTGAAGGAAATATGCCCTAGAGGCAATAATAAAGTTATTATTTATTTCCTTATTTCATGATAAATTTTTATTATTCATGCTAGAATTGTATTAACCAGAAACTTAGTACATGTGTGAATACATAGACAAAACAAAGTGTCCCTAATATGCCTCTACTTGACTAGCTCATTTATCAAAGATGGTTATGTTTGCTAACCATAGACATGTGTTGTCATTTGATGAACGAGATTACATCATTAGGAGAATGATGTGATGGACAAGACCCATTTGTTAGCTTAGCATTACGATCGTTACAGTTTCATTGCTACTGCTTTCTTCATGACTTATACAAGTTCCTCAGACTATGAGATTATGCAACTCCTGAATACCGGAGGAACACCTTGTGTGCTATCAAACATCACAACGTAACTGGGTGATTATAAATATGCTCTACAGGTGTCTCTGATGGTGTTTGTTGAGTTGGCATAGATCGAGATTAGGATTTGTCACACCGTGTATCGGAGAGGTATCTCTGGGCCCTCTCGGTAATGCACATCACTATAAGCCTTGCAAGCATTGTGAATAATGAGTTAGTTGCGGGATGATGCATTAGGAAACGATAAAGAGACTTGCCGGTAACAAGATTGAACTAGGTATGATGATACCGACGATCGAATCTCGGGCAAGTAACATACCGATGACAAAGGGAACAACGTATGTTGTTATGCGCTTTGACCGATAAAGATCTTCGTAGAATATGTAGGAGCCAATATGAGCATCTAGGTTCCGCTATTGGTTATTGACCGGAGATGAGTCTCGGTCATGTCTACATAGTTCTCGAACCCGTAGGGTTCGCACGTTTAACGTTCTGTGACGATTTGTATCATGAGTTATGTGATTTGATGACCAAAGTTTGTTCGGAGTCCCGGATGAGATTGGGGACATGACCAGGAGTCTCGAAATGGTCGAGACGTAAGGATCGATATATTGAAAGGCTATATTCAGACATCGGAAAGGTTCCAAGTGATTCGGGTATTTTTCGGAGTACTGGAGAATTACAGGAATTCGTATTGGGCCTTAATGGGCCATACGGGAAAGGAGAGAAAGGCCTCAAGGGTGGCCGCGCCCCTTCCCCATGGACTGGTCCAAATTGGACTAGGGAAAGGGGGCGCCCCCTTCCTTCCTTCTCCTTCTCCCTTCTCTATTTCCTATTCCATGTGGGAGGTGGAATCCTAATAGGACTAGGGAGTCATAGTAGGACTACACACTGTGGGCGCGCCCTATGAGGGCTGGCCTCCTCCTCCCTCCAGCCTTTATATACGTGGCCAGGGGGCAACCCATAGACACACAAGTTGATCATTGATCTCTTAGCCGTGTGCGGTGCCCCCTCCATCATAATCCGCCTCTGTCATATCGTTGCAGTGCTTAGGCGAAGCCCTCCATCGGTAGCTTCATCATCACGGCCATCTCGCCGTCGTGCTGACGAAGCTCTCCCTCGACACTCTGCTGGGTCGTGAGTTCGTGGGACGTCACCGAACGTGTGCAGATCGCGGAGGTGCCGTACTTTCGGTGCTAGGATCGGTCGATCGTGAAGACTATGACTACATCAACCGTGTTGTCATAACACTTTCGCTTTCGGTCTATGAGGGTACATGGACAACACTCTCCCCTCTCGTTGCTATGCATCACCATGATCTTATGTAGCGTAGGATTTTTTTGGAAATTACGACTTTCCCCAGCGGTGGCATCCGAGCCAGGTTTATGCGTAGATGTTATATGCACGAGTAGAACACAAGTGAGTTGTGGGCGATAATAGTCATCTTGCTTACCAACATTTCATACTTTGATTCAGCAGTATTGTTGGATGAAGCGGCCGGACCGATTATTACTGGCGTCACGCTTACTGCGAGGCCCAGTTCTACCGACGTGCGCCGCTGCAATTGGGTGGCTGGCGGTGTCGGTTTCTCCAATTTTAGTTGAATCAAGTGTAGCTCCGGTCCTTGTTGAAGGTTAAATCAGCACATACTTGACGAAAAATCGTTGTGGTTTTGATGGGTAGGTAAGAACGGTTCTTGCTCGGCCCATAGCAGCCACGTAAAACTTGCAACGACAAAGTAGAGGATGTCTAACTTGTTTTTGCAGGGCATGTTGTGATGTGATATGGTCAAGACGTGATGAGATATAAGTTGTTGTATGAGATGATCATGTTTTGTTGAAGTTATCGGCAACTGGCAGAAGCCTTATGGTTGTCTCTTTATTGCATAAGATGCAAGCGCCAAATAATTGCTTTACTTTATCGCTATGCAATAAAAATAGTTGCAAAAGCAATAGTTGGCGAGACGACCATGTGACGACACGTTGATAGAGATCAAGATGCTGGAGATCATGGTGTCATGCCGGTGACGATAGAGATCATGACGGTACTTTGGAGATGGAGATCAAAGGCGCAAGATGATCATGGCCGTATCATGTCACATATTTTGATTGCATGTGATGTTTATCCTTTATACATCTTATTTTGCTTAGTTCGGCGGTAGCACTATAAGATGTTCTCTCACTAAGTTTCAAGGTATAAGTGTTCTCCCTGAGTATGCACCGTTGCGATAGTTAAATGCGTCTTAGGGAGACGACCGTGATGATCGGGTGTGATAAGCTCTACATTCACATACAGCGGGTGCAAGCCAGTTTTGCACACGCCGAATACTCAAGGTTAAACTTGACGAGCCTAGCATATGTAGATATGGCCTCGGAACACTAGAGACCGAAAGGTCAAGCGTGAATCATATAGTAGATATGATCAACATAGTGATGTTCACCATTGAAAACTACTCCATCTCACGTGATGATCGGACATGGTTTAGTTGATTTGGATCACGTGATCACTTAGATGATTAGAGGGATGTCTATCTAAGTGGGAGTTCTTAAGTAATATGATTAATTGAACTTTAATTTATCATGAACTTAGTCCTGGTAGTATGTGCATAACTATGTCTTAGATCAATAGCTCGCAATGTAGCTCCCCGTTTATTTTTTGATATGTTCCTAGAGAAAAACTATGTTGAAAGATGTTAGTAGCAATGATGCGGACTAGCTCCGGGATCTGAGGATTATCCTCATTGCTGGACAGAAATATTATGTCCTCGATGCACCGCTAGGTGACAGACCTATTGCAGGAGCAGATGCACACGTTATGAACGTTCGGCAAGCTCGGTATGATAACTACTTGATAGTTTAGTGCACCATGCTTTACGGCTTAGAACCGGGACTTCAAAAACGTTTTGAACACCACGGAGCATATAAGATGTTCTAAGAGTTGAAATTGGTATTTCATACTCATGCCCGTGTCAAGAGGTATGAGACCTTTGACAATACTTTGCCTACAAGATGGAGGAGAATAGCTCAACCAGTGAGCATGTGCTCGATTGTGCAGGTACTACAATTGCTTGAATCAAGTGGGAGTTAATCTTCCAGATAATATAGTAATTGACAAGGTTCTCTAGTCACTATCACCAAGTTACTAGAACTTTGTGATGAACTATAATATGCAAGGGATAACGAAAACGATTCCCAAGGTCTTCACGATCTTTGAAATCGGCGAAGGTAGAAATCAATAAAAAGCATCAAGTGTTGATGGTTGACAAGATCACTAGTTTCAAGTAAAAGGGCAAGGGAAAGAAAGGGAACTTCAAGACGAATGGCAAGCAAGTTGCCACTCCCATGAAGATGCCCAAAGCTAGACCCAAGCCTGAAACTGAGTGCTTCTAACTGCAAAGGAAAATCATCACTGGAAGTGGAACTGCCCTAGATACTTGGCAGATAAGAAGGATGGCAAAGTGAACAAAGATATATTTGATATACATGTTATTGATGTGTACTTTACTAAGTGTTTATAGCAACCCCTCGATTTGATACTTTGGTTCAATTGCTAAGAGTAGTAACTTTCAAACGGAGTTGCAAAATAAGCAGAGACTAGTTAAGGGCGAGGGTGATGATGTGAGTTGGAAGTGATTCCAAGGTTGATAAGATCACCATCGCACACTCCCTTTACCTTCGGTATTAGTGTTGAACCTAAAATAAATGTTATTTGGTGTTTGCGTTGAGCATAAATATGATTGGAGCATGTTTATTGCAATACGGTTATTCACTTAAGTCAAAGAAGAATTGTTGTTCTATTTACATGAATAAAACCTACTATGGTCATACACTCAATATAATTGGTTTATTGAATCTCGGTCATAGTGATACACATATTCATAATATTGAAGCCAAAAAGATGCAAAGTTAATAATGATAGTGCAACTTATATGTGGCACTGCCATTTAGGTCATATTGGTGTAAAGCGCATGAAGAAACTCCATGCTGATGGACTTTTGGAATCACTTGATGCTTTAAGTAACCATGCCTCATGGGCAAGATGACCAAGACTCCGTTCTCGGAACAATGGAGCGAGCAAATGACTTATTGGAAATAATACATACTGATGTATGCGGTCCGATGAGTGTTGAGGCTCATGGCAGGTATCATTATTTTTCGACCTTGAGATGATTTGAGCAGATATGGGTATATCTCCTTGATGAAACATAAGTCTGAAACATTTGAAAAGTTCAAAGAATTTCAGAGTGAAGTGGAAAATCATCGTAACAAGAAAAAAAGTTTCTATGATCTGATCACAGAGGCAAATATTTGAGTTACGAGTTTGGCCTTCAATTAAAACAATGTGGAATAGTTTCACAAACTCATGCCACCTGGAACACCACAGCATAATGGTGTGTCCGAACGTCATAACCGTACTTTAGTGGATATAGTGCAATCTATGATGTCTCTTACCGATTTACCACTATCGTTTTGGGGTTATGCATTAGAGACAGCTGCATTCATGTTAAATAGGGCACCATCTAAATCCATTGAGACGACGCCTTATGAACTGTGGTTTGGTAAGAAACCCAAGTTGTCATTTCTTAAAGTTTGAGGTTGCGATGCTTATGTGAAAAAACTTCAACCTGATAAGCTCGAACCCAAATCGGAGAAATGTGTCTTCATAAGATACCCAAAAGAGATTGGGTACACCTTCTATCACAGATCCGAAGGCAAGATCTTTGTTGCTAAGAATGGATCCTTTCTCGGAGAAGGAGTTTCTCTCGAAAGAAGTGAGTGGGAGGAAGGTAGAACTTGATGAGGTAATTTTACCTTCTCCCTAATTGAAACTATTTCTTCAATGAAATCAGTTCAAGTGATGCTTACACCAATTAGTGAGGAAGTTAATGATGATGATCATGAAGCTTCGGATCAAGTTACTACCGAACCTTGTAGGTCAACGAATGCGTTCCGCACTGTAAATGCGGTAATCATATTCTGGATTTCATGTTACTTGACCATGACGAACCTACAAACTATGAGGAAGTGATGATGAGCCCAGATTCCGCGAAATGGCTTGAGGCCATGAAATCTGAGATGGGATCCATGCATGAGGACAAAGTGTGCACTTTCGTTGACTTGCCCGATGATCGGCAAGCCATAGAAAATAAATGGATCTTCAAGAGGAAGAGCGAGCGGCGATAGTAGTGTTACTGTCTACAAAGCTAGACTTGTCGAAAAAGGTTTTTACAAAGTTCAAGGTGTTGACTACGATAAGATTTTTTCACTCGTAGCGATGCTTAAGTCTGTCCGAATCATGTTAGCAAATTGCCACATTTTATGAAATCTGGCAAATGGATGTCAAAACTACATTCCTTAATGGATTTCTTAAATAAGAGTTGTATATGATGCAACCAGAAGGTTTTTTCGATCCTAAAGGTGCTAACAAAATGCGCAAGCTCCAACGATCCATCCATGGACTGGTGCAAAGCATCTCAGAATTGGGATATACGCTTTAATGAGTTGATCAAAGCATATAGTTTTATCTGAGACTTGCAATGAAGCCTGTATTTACACGAAAGTGAGTGGGAGCACTACAGCCTTTCTGATAAGTATATGTGAATGACATATTGTTGATCAGAAATGATGTAGAATTTTCTGGAAAGCATAAAGGAGTGTTTGCAAGGAGTTTTTCAAAGAAAGACCTCGGCGAAGCTGCTTACATATTGAGCATCAAGATCTATAGAGATAGATCAAGTCGCTTGATATGTTTTTTCAATGAGTACATACCTTGACAAGTTTTTGAAGTAAGTTCAAAATGGAACAGTCAAAGGAGTTCTTGCCTGTGTTGCAAGGTGTGAAGTTGAGTAAGACTCAAAGCCCGACCACGGCAGAAGATAAAGAGAGAATGAAAGTCATTCCCTATGCCTCAGCCATAGGTTCTATAAAGTATGCCATGTTGTGTACCAAACCTATTATATACCCTGCCCTGAGTTTGGCAAGGGAGTACAATAGTGATCTAGGAGTAGATCACTGGACAACGGTCAAAATTATCCTTAGTAGAATAAGGATATGTTTCTCAATTATGGAGGTGACAAAAGGTTCGTCGTAAAGGGTTACGTCGATGCAAGTTTTGACACTGATCCAGATGACTCTAAGTCTCAATCTGGATACATATTGAAAGTGGTAGCAATTAGCTAGACTAGCTCCGTGCAGAGCATTGTTGACATAGAAATTTGCAAAATACATACAGATCTTCATATGGCAGAATCGTTGACTAAACTTCTCTCACAAGCAAAACATGATCACACCTTATTACTCTTTGGGTGTTAATCACATGGTGATGTGAACTAAGATTCTTGACTCTAGTAAACCCTTTTGAGTTTTGGTCACATGGCGATGTGAACTATGGGTGTTAATCACATGGTGATGTTATTGTTGTTAAATCACATGACGATGTGAACTAGATTATTGACTCTAGTGCAAGTGGGAGACTGAAGGAAATATGCCTAGAGGCAATAATAAAGTTATTATTTATTTCCTTATTTCATGATAAATGTTTATTATTCATGCTAGAATTGTATTAACCGGAAACTTAGTACATGTGTGAATACATAGACAAAACAAAGTGTCCCTAGTATGCCTCTACTTGACTAGCTCATTTATCAAATATGGTTATGTTTCCTAACCATAGACATGTGTTGTCATTTGATGAATGAGATCACATCATTAGGAGAATGATGTGATGGAGAAGACCCATTCGTTAGCTTAGCATTATGATCGTTACAGTTTCATTGCTACTGATTTCTTCATGACTTATACATGTTCCTCAGACTATGAGATTATGCAACTCCAGAATCGGAGGAACACCTTATTATGTGCTATCAAGCGTCACAATGTAACTGGGTGATTATAAAGATGCTCTCTGAGGTGTATCTAATGGTGTTTGTTGAGTTGGCATAGATCGAGATTAGTATTTGTCACTCCTTGTATCGGAGAGGTATCTACAGGCCCTCTCGGTAATGCACATCACTATAAGCCTTGCAAGCATTGTGACTAATGAGTTAGTTAAGTGGATGATGCATTAGGAAGCGAGTAAAGAGACTTGTGACGGTAGAGATTGAACTAGGTATGATGATACCGACGATCGAATCTCGGGCAAGTAACATACCGATGACAAAGGGAACAACGTATGTTGTTATGCGGTTTGACCGATAAAGATCTTCGTAGAATATGTAGGAGCCAATATGAGCATCCAGGTTCCGCTATTGGTTATTGACCCTATGAGTCTCGGTCATGTCTACATAGTTCTCGAACCCGTAGGGTCCGTGACGCTTAACGTTACGTGACGATTTGTATTATGAGTTATGTGATTTGATGACCGAAGTTTGTCCGGAGTCCCGGATAAGATCGGGGACATGACGAGGAGTCTCGAAATGGTCGAGACGTAAAGATCGATATATTGGAAGGCTATATTCGGACATCGGAAAGGTTCCGAGTGATTCGGGTATTTTTCGGAGTACTGGAGAGTTACGGGAATTCGTATTGGGCCTTAATGGGCCATACGGGAAAGGAGAGAAAGGCCTCAAGGGTGGCCGCACCCCTTTCCCATGGACTGGTTTGAATTGGACTAGGGAAAGGGGGCGCCCCCTTCCTTCCTTCTCCTTCTCCCTTCCCTATTTCCTATTCCATGTGGGAGGTGGAATCCTATGAGGGCCGGCCTCCTCCTCCCTCCATCCTTTATATACGTGGCTAGGGGCACCCCATAGACACACAAGTTGATCATTGATCTCTTAGCCGTGTGCGGTGCCCCCACCACCATAATCCACCTCGGTCATATCGTTGCAGTGCTTAGGCGAAGCCCTGCATCGGTAGCTTCATCATCACCGTCATCATGGCATTGTGTTGACGAAGCTCTCCCTCGACACTCTGCTGGATCGCGAGTTCATGAGACATCTCCGAGCCGAACATATGCAGATCGCGGAGGTGTCGTACTTTAGTTGCTATGCATCACCATGATCTTGCGTGTGCGTAGGATTTTTTTTTGAAATTACGACGTTCCCCAACAAAAACCTATGTCTTCGAGTGAAGACAATGAGAGCAAATCTTATCCAGAGCTGGATGAGTCAGCTTTCTTGTAGCCCAAGTCAATCCGCCGCGTGTATTTGAAATCTGACCGTTGGACACGTGTCAGTTCCTTAGTAACCTAGGGTCATTTCGGACAAATCAGGTCGGGTTGTCTCCTGGCTATAAATAGCCCACCCCCTACACCATAAATTGGTGGCTGCTCAGAGTTAGTGCATGACTTTTGTCGTTTGAGAGCAACCCACCTCCGAAGCATTTGGGAGAGAGATCCTTGCAAGGACAAAGCCCAAAACACCCAGAGCCAAAGAGTGTTAGGCATCACTGAAGTCTTTCTGTCCGCGTGATCTGAAGACTTATTACACTTGAGGACTATGAATCCTCCAGCCAGTTAGGCGTCACGTCCTGAGCATCCAAAAGTCATTGTGGATTGCCAATGAACGAAGTCTGTGAAGGTTTGGAAGTCTACCTTGAAGACTTACCAGAGTTATTGGGCGAGGACTAAGTGTTCTTAGCCCTAGGGGAATAAGGTGACGACGCGGTCTTCTGAGTTAAATTTCGGCCTCCCTAACCAGACGTACAGTTGTCACAGCAACTAGAACTGGTCTACCAAATCCTTGTCCTCACCGAGCAACTGGTTCTATCCCTTACCTCTCTTTACTTTCAGTTGATCTTCGTGAAGTCATTGCTTGCTTGCATGATCTGATTGTCTTCACTGTGTGAAGACTACTTACTGTTTGGCTTCATACTATCTTCCATCCTGATCCATACTACCTAGCTGCTGATAGTCTTCGTGCTTTCACTTCATTGCTTCCTTGACTATGGCTTGTCTAGTGTAGTCTACCTTCCGCTGCATATCAATAGGTTCGTTTCTACTGTTTGTCTTCAAAGCCTCTATGTTTTGAAGACTTTCATAAAAATCACCTATTCACCCCCCTCTAGTCGATAACTAGCACTTTCAATTTGTATCAGAGCAAGGTGCTCTCTTGTTCTGTGTGATGCGGTTTCACCACCTAGAGTTTTAGCTATGTCGACTAGAGGGATAATCAAGATCTCTGCTACGTGCCCTGTCTTCGATGGCACTGATTACCCCTACTGGAAGAATAAGATGCGTATGCATCTTGAAGCCATTGATGTCGACCTATGGTATGTAGTCAAGAACAGCGTTCCCAAGGTCGGTGAAGGTGTCACCGCTGCTGATGTCAAGAGGTTCATTCAACTGGACTCAACCGCCAAGGACATCATCTGTGGTCATCTGACCAAAGGACAATATGGCCGTGTGAGTGCTTTGGAAACTGCGAAGCTAGTCTGGGACTGGCTCTCCAAGGTCAACGAAGGCGTCTCAACCCAGAGAGACTCAAGCATTGATGTTCTTCGCAACCGCTTCAACCGCTTCAAGAGAAACGACAATGAAAATGTCCAGCTCACGTTTGATCTCTTCACTGATATCATAAATGATCTTCGCGCACTCGGTGCCACTGAGATCACCAAGCATGAAATCATCAAGAAGCTTATGAGATCACTTGACAGCTCATTCGACACCCTGGCCCTGATGATTCAAGAACACCCTGACTTCAAGACTCTCGATCCGTCTGACATACTTGAGAGGCTCAACACACATGAGTTCCAGTTATCTGAGAAAAAGATATCTATGGTCCCAACTATGGCCGAACTCGCGCTTTGAAGGCAAAGGTTGTTTCCTCATCTGAAGAAGAATCTAACTGCAGTTCTAAGGATCCTGAAGACATTGGAAAGGAGCTTTCTATGCTTGTGAAGAAGTTCACCAACAAGAAAGGCTTCAGAAAGTCTTCAAGATCCAGCTCAAGAAATGATGAAGCCTCCACTCGTGATCACAAGAAGAGAACATGCCACAAATGCAAGAAACCTGGTCACTACATCTCACGAATGTCCACGGTGGGACAATGAGACCAAGAAGAAGAAGAAGAGCAAGGAATATGATTCTGATGACAACAAGAAGAAGAAATCTTCAAAGTCCTCTTCCAAGTCTTCGTCGAAGTCTTCATCACACAAGAAGAGATCATCTAGCAAGGCTCGTGCGTTTGTTAGCAAGGAGATGGATTCAGAGGAGCAGTCTGCTTCTAAGGAGGCAGCGGTGGAGTTTGAAGAGGAATCCGATTCAGGCGTGGCAAGCCTGGCTCTAGCTTCAGCATATGTCGCTAAGTCCATCTTCAACACTGAAGACAATGGCCCTGTCACCAACGGTGATGCTAATGATGAGGATGACTCTACTACCACCTAAAGCTTCATGGCACGTGGTGCCAAGGTAAACTCACGCGATGCTTACTTTCAAACATCAAGTGAAGATGACTCTGAATGTGAATCTAAACCTAGCTACAAAACACTTGCTAAAATTACAACTGGACAACAGAATGCTATGGAACATATTCAAAAGTTGCTAGACAAAAGCGATGACCTGTTGGACGCGGAAATGACCTGATCTCAGTCCTTAATTGAAGACATAAAAAATCTTCATGTTAAGTACGAGGAACTTGAAAGTCGTCATAAAACTCTCTCAGCTACTCATGAGAAGCTTTCCTATGATTATCTTCAAAGGAAGCAAGAACTTGAGAACCTGAGAGTGTCTCATGAAGATCTTCAAAAAGAGAACGAGTCACTCCACACTCAACAGATCAGTTCCGCTCAGGAAGGATTTGAACCACCATGTCTAAAATGTCTTGAGTGTGATAATGTTGTCTCTGTTGCTGAATGTTCTACTGCTGCTACTGTTGCAATATCTTCAACTGCTGATGTGGTAACTAACCCCGCTGCTAAGGATACCACTACTATTGCTGATGAGAATGTCAGGTTGAAGACATTGCTTGAAACAGGGATGTACAAAAGCCTCAAAGGGCATCAGACACGATGTGATGTCCTCAAGAAGCAACTGAAACCCTAGGAAAGAGGGTGTTGGGTTCGAGAGGAAAATGAATGTTGATGGTTCTTACTGGAAGCCTGAGCAGTACCCCAAAATCACATTGGTTGCTGCAAAGGGACCTTCAGTGGATCCATCTACTTTATCTGGCTTCACTTGTGCTAACCCGATTATCATTGATGAATCCTTTGATGCAAACTATAAACTGTTTAAGAATCAGAATGGTGAAGTGTTTGCCAGGTATATTGGTACTAGCTGCAGGAATGGACCACATTTGAAGAAGATCCGGGTGCCCAAAAGTTGTCTTGAGAAGCTTCCTGTGAATGTCATCATGACACCACACAGGAAGAAGACAAACCCAGGACCAAAGGCTTCATATGGTCCAAAGGCTTCATACTGCAGGAGGACTCACGTGAGTCACCCTAACGCCAATGTTTTGCAAGGAAACCATACTCGGACTTATGAATATGAGCATGTTTAGATCAAACCGCTATGTTCATAAGACCAAGAACTATTCCTTATTCTTATGAGTATAATTCACCACACTGCAAGGCTATTTGCTAGGGCTCCAAAGCTGAAGTTCTCGAGATCTGCACTTAGACTCATTGCTTCTAAGCCACCCCTGAAGATGTGGGTGGTTAAGAAAAATTAACTCTATTCTGCAGGGAAAGGTCTCCAGCCGGAAATCAAAGGCGTCTGATGCTTATGCCGGGGACCTAAAAAAATCTTGTGGGACGCAAGATAAAATGTTCAAATGGTCTTGCTATGTATTTCGTCACAGGATTTCTTGACAAACATCCTATCTACCCTAACCAGGATTTGAACTTTGATAATATGCTTGTTCGTCAAATGTTTATGCTTCACATTTCCCTTGGTGAAGCCTATCCCCGTAACTGCACTGTAGGGTACGATACCCAAGACTTCTGAGTGAATTGTGGATAGTGGATGCACTAACCACATGACTGGTGATCGAAGTCTTCTCATGGATTCAACCCTACGTCCATTTGACAAGAGTCACATCACATTCTTGACCTTTGGTAAAAGCAAGGTATTGGGTCTAGGTAGAGTTGCAATCTCAAAGGATCAGCACATGGATAAAGTGATGCTTGTTGAATTCCTTGGTTTTAACTTAATGTCTGTCTCAATGCTTTGTGATCTGAACATGATTGTGATATTTGGAAAATATCGTTGCCTTGTTCTTATGGAATCTGACAAATCTCTAGTCTTTGAAGGGTATTGAAAAGACGATCTGTATATGGTAGATTTCTCAGCAGGACCATAGTTGGCCGTATGTCTTCTAGGAAAAGCTTCAGAGTGCTGGCTCGCACTTGGGAGGCTAGGGCATCTTGGCATGAGGAACCTGTACACTCTCGCGAAGAAGAAGCATGTCGTAGGCATCGAGGGCGTCAAGTTCAAGAAGGATCATCTGTGTGGTGCCTGCGAAGCTGGAAAGATGACTAGGGCCAAGCATCCCTCGAAGACAATCATGACGATGTCTCGTCCCTTCGAGCTGCTTCACATGGACTTATTTGGCCCTACTCACTACCCTACCCTTACTACCACTGCTTGCCTCTATGGCTTTGTTATTGTTCACGATTATTCAAGATATACATGGGTGCACATAATCCTCTACAAGAATGAAGTGCAGGATGTCTTTAGACGATTCGCCAATCGTGCCATGACGAACTATGGCATCAAGATCAAGCACATCGGGGAGTGACAACGGCACGTAATTCAAGAACACCGGCCTCGACACTTATCTTGATACATTGGGCATCACACATGAGTTCTCGACTCCATACACGCCATGCAGTAGAATGGCATCGTGGGCGCAAGAACAGAACCCTCATTGAGATGGCGCAGACGATGCTTGATGAGTCTGAGACTCAAGAAATTTCTGGCTGAAGCCATTGACCTTTGCATGCCACATCATCAACCGTGTTTATCTTCACAAGCTACTAAAGAAGACATCCTATGAGCTACTAACTGGTAAGAAGCCAAACGTCAGTTACTTCAGAGTATTTGGTGCTAGGTGTTGGATTAAGGATCCACATCACACTTCAAAATTTGCACCGAAAGCACATGAAGGTTTTATGCTTGGATACGGAAAGGACTGCGCACTCCTCTGAGTCTTCAACCTCTTTCACTATAAAGTGATTGAAGCGTGGATGTGCTTGGTTCGATGAGACTAACGGCTCGCATAAAGAGCACACTGCCAAATGTGCTAGATGAAGCCTCACCTAGTGAATCCATCAAGCTTATGGGTCTTGGAGAAATCATACCTTGAGAGGAACAAGTGAAGAAGAAATCATCATTTCGCACCTAGTCAACGAAGACCTTGCTTTCGACTGAAGTCAATCTTTGAAGATGAAGACAATGATCGACAAGGGCAAAATCTTTGTCGATTCATCCTAGTGTTGCAAATGAAGTCTGATTGAGAAAATAATCGATAGCATCAATGCACTGGTCCACTCACTCGTTCAAGAGCAACACAACTAGCAAATTTACGTGGGCACTTTGCATTTGTCTCTATATTCCCGAACCTCAGAAAGTTGTTGAAGCCTTCATGTAACTTTGAATGGATTCAAGCGATGCAAGAAGAGCTTCAACAGTTCGAGCTGAACAATGTGTGGGAATTGGTTAAGCGTCCTGATCCTCGCAAGCATACCATCATTGGCACCAAATGGATCTATCGCAACAAACAAGATGAGCATGGCCAAGTTGTCAGAAAAAAGGCTCGTCTAGTTGCTCAAGGTTACACTCAAGTTGAAGGGATTAACTTCGATGAAACATTTGCTCCTGTGGCTAGGCTTGAAGCCATTCGCATACTGCTAGCCTATGCCAACCATCACAACATTCTTCTGTACCAAATGGATGTAAAGAGTGCCTTTCTCAACCGCAAGATTGAAGAATAAGTGTATGTTGCACAACCACCTGGTTTTGAAGACCCAAAGCATCCTGACATGGTATACAAGCTCAACAAGGCACTGTATGGCCTCAAACAAGCCCCTCGCACTTGGTATGACACGCTCAAAGACTTCCTGAAGAGCAAAGGCTTCAAACACAGTTCCTGGATCCCACACTCTTCACGAAGACATATGACGGTGAAGCTGTTTGTGTGCCAAATCTATGTGGATGACATTATCTTGGTACCTTGACAAGAAATACAGTGATGAGTTTGGTCATATGATGCAAGAGCAATATCAAATGTCCATGATGGGTGAGCTGAAATTCTTCCTCGGTCTTCAAATCCGTCAACAGAACAACGACATCTTCATATCACAAGAGAAATACCTCAAATATTGCCTGAAGAAGTTTGGAATGCAAAGGCGCAAAGGATACACGACGTAATGCCAACCAAAAGTCATACGGGCCCAAGCGACAATGGTAAAGAGTTCGATCAAAAGGTATACCGCTCCATGATTGGTTCTTTACTCTATTTATGTGCATCTAGGCGGATATAATGCTTAGCGTTTGCATGTGTGCCCGATTCCAAAGCGGCACCAAAGGAATCGCATCACTTAGGCGTGAAGCGAATTCTTCGATATTTGGCTTACACCCCAACACTAGGATTATGGTATCCAAAGGGCTCGAGTTTGATCTAGTTGGATTCTCGAGATCTTTGATTATCTTTGGTGACAAGGTTGATCGCAAGTCCACATCGAGGCACATGTCACATTCTTGGGCGATCTCTTGTCTGTTGGTCTTCAAAGAAGCGAGCATGTATCCCTCTCCCTTTGCTGAATCTGAATACATTCTTTCTTTGGATCTTCTTTGCCAGATTCTATGGATGAAGCAAACTCTCAAGGACTATGGCATCCACACGAAGCAAGTGCCACTCTCATCGCGACAATGAAAGCGCCATCAAGATTGCAAAAACCCGATTCGGCACTTTCGAAGACAAAGCACATTCAGATATGTCATCACTTTCTCAGAGACCATGTCATGAAGGAACATATTGATATCATTCACGTCAACACTGAAGAGCAATTGGCCGATATCTTCACAAAGCCCTTGTATGAGAAAAGGTTTTGAAAGTTGCGGTGTGAGCTAAATATCTTAGAATCCTCAAATGTCATGTAATTGGACACACATCCTAACGCTTATGCATGTTGATGACTTAGATGTACAACACACGAAGTAACGTATATCTTCAATCAATGAAGACTTACACTCTAAGTGTGAATACATTAACGCGGAATTTGACTTCGGAGCGCCACGATAATTGTGCGCCGTGTCTGGGTCTAATACTTCCTATATGATGGGTAACGCCACCACCAAATTCTTATTGAACTGTTTCATTTGGCGTCATAGTTGCATAGTCTTCGCATTTGGACTGTCTTCAACTTTGATTTGACTTGAGCTTTATCTTACAATGTTGAGTTGGTCTGATATATATATATATATATATATATATATATATATATATATAAAATATATATATATATATATATAATATATATATATATATATATATATGCGTTTTCTGTCCTCTAAAACAGTCACTTTTAGCTATGTCTTCATATTTGAGTTTTTCTTGATCTAAGTGAATGTGATCGGACCCTAACCTCTTGTGTGCTTCTTCCTCAAATTCTATCTCTGTCCAAATCATATGCATTCTGTTGAAACACATCGATTGTCTTCTACGAGTCCTTGTCGTGAGAAGACAAAGAGACAAACATCTAAATCTGTTTTAATGCCATATCCTTATTGCACGAATAGGAGAAGCGGAACGACCACCCGACAATCCAGGCGTGCGTGGGAACATGGAACAACTTCCAATAAGTTGCATGCAAGCCACGTGTCCTTCAGATGTGAACCGCTAGGGGCACCTGCGTAATTACGCTATGCCATCCCTTTCCTTATAAATACACACTCACCACGGTCATTATCTCTTCTTCCACCTCACCACCTCGCACAAACCCTAGCGCCTCCGCTAGTTCGCGTCGACGCCAGAGACGAAGCACTTAGCTGCCGCGACTTCTTCGACGCCGTCCTCACGCCGGCCATGGACCTTGTCCTCTCCGCCGCTGCCGTAGGTGTCTTTCGCCACCAAGTTAGGGCGCGGGAGATTGAACTGCTCGGCTTCTAACTCTGCTTCATCTAGCAGTTAAATCGTGATAATTAAATCTCACTTTTTACTGCCTTTTCGATCCGTCAAATCCATCCACTTCAACCAAAAGTGGTTTCTTCACTTCCAAGTATGGATCTGTCCTTATCTACATCTCATATCATGCTAATAATATTCACTTATGCTTCATAACTAGTTAGATTCCTCACTTGTACTTATTCATGGATTCGTACAAATTTGGAACCGACTCTCTTCAAATAAGTGAATGTCTTCGCTCTATGAGGTAAATGTCTTCAAACCGATATTTCTTCAAAATCTTCTGAGAATGCATATGACCTCTTCCCCTTCCCTCGCATCTCTAAATGCTGTCTCAGGTACATGTCTGTGGGAGAATCCCTTGGTTCTCATAATGCGCATTCATTTGCGAGTTCTTACGACAACATATACACTCCCCCTGAAGCCAGCTCTGTCGACCATTAGAAGGAAGCCATTCACCGTTCTTAAGCCATTCGATGCGAATACAATGGCAACTGAGAAATCAGCAAGAAAAGGTGGCAGGCAGCACCGTGGAGATACTGCTAAGGATTTACCTCCTGATCTGTTTGAACTATACAAGTCAGATCCTAAGGAAAGTTACGACCAGTGCAAGACCCGAATCCAATGGATTCAAAGATATTGGGCTGAATAGTGGTTCAAATATAACTTCATAACCCCTGAATATGCAAAGAAGAATGCAATCAAGCGCCCATGGGGAGATATTCTGTACAGGAATCTGTAGCCTAAGTCGAAGTCTGAAGCCATTGCACAAGGCTTCTACCCCTGCATGATCCGAGGACCAAAGCCTGAGAATGCCGACCCATCATCCATGTTATGGTGTCGTGAAGACAATCTCTTTAAGAGCAACTATCAGTTTGCCAAGGAGTCAACCGTGAAGAACAAGAAAGATCTGGGACTCAACTTCAACCCTGGTCCATCTGCTCCTAGGCCGGATGGCACACGCGATGCCAATCCAAATGTCAGCGGCCCCTTCACCAGCTTCGATGGGGTTCTCTCTCACATAGCTGCTCAGAGGGCCTTTGTGGAGCAATCGGTGATAGCCTTGATTACGAAGATGCGCATGACACCACGAAGCGAAGAAGAAACCAAAAGTTTGAAGCCCTCTATCACACCAAAAGCTTCGATTTGTGAAGCCATTGGCCCTTGCCGTCCACGAACCCGATTATGCGGTCACGAAGATTTGTCTCGTGTCTCCAAGAAGACCAAGAAGTCCAAGAAAACCAAGAAGCTCAAGAAGATTTCTAGGCATGAACTGACTCCTGCTGTCGTTCTGTGCAACGAGGAAGACACCATTGATCTATCCAGTCATGAAGGTCTTGGTGATGAAGCCCTTGAGATGCTGATCAAGAGCAAGCAAGAGGCGGAGATCTTCAACAATCTTCCCCTCTTTGATGTTGACATTCTTAACAATTTCATCGATGAGTGGTTCGATGACCAAAGCATCAGTATTGATGATCTTCAGTTGCCGGTGGACATAAGCGTCACATTTCATGGAGCCATTGCTAATGAGTTGGCCTTGGCTCAGAAGATTGTCGAGCTCAAGAACAAGATTGACTATGAGAAGGCTCATTTCAAGAAGAACATGGCCCAGGTCAGCGTGGCAGATGTTCAAATCTTCAAGAAGATGCCGCATGACCTCAAAGAAGAGTTCCACAAGAAGCATGATGAAGCTAAAGGCTCACAAGAGCGCATGAAGTACTTCGCAGAGAAATGTGTTCAAGCCCACAATGAAGCTAAAAAGCGCAAAGCTCTTGGGCATCGTGGCATTGATCCCAGGATGGCTGCCATGCAAAAGAAGAAGTCAGCTGTGACCCAGACTGAAGCACCAAGGCCGGAAGAACCTCGCATTGTCTTCCCTGCCAGTATGACAGGCTCGAAGCCAAAGATCACCTCAGTAGCTTTAGATCTGAAGAAAACAAGGGCAGCTGAAGCCGAAGCCAGAAAACGCAAGCACAAGGATGCTTCTGATGATGCCCCATCCAAGAACAAGTTGAAGACAAAGTCTTCAAAGAAAGAGCGTGTTGCGGCCTCTGAGCCCCTCATTGTTGAACCCATTTATGTTGCTCTTCCAGCCTCAACAAATCGAGAGCGCCGTCTTGCGATCCATGAGCCTGCTTCCACAGAGGCTCCTGAAGATGAAGAAGTTCCAGCTGTTGACCCCATCACAGCTGAAGACATTGACAATGATGACAATGTTAATGATGATGAAGTCCTTCCTCAGCTCGAGCCCCAGTCGGTATCATCGCCTGCTCCAACGAGCACTGAACTTATCAGCATTGGTCGTCCATTGACGTCAATTGCTCAGGATGACTCATGGGCCGAGCGCCCATAGCAAGAAACCCCAGTGCATGATGAGACACCCAGAACTCCACCACCTCAAGTCACCACTCCGGTGCTTGACGACGACAACTACATGGTGCAGACCACTCCTTCACTAAAGGCATCGCCCGCATTTTGCAGGCTTCGCAAAGGCCCTAGGCCACAGGTCACCATGCCGAGCATTCTGGAAAGGGAAGTGCACCAAAGCTCAGTCGCACGCCAAGTGTTTCCTGAAGCCACCCCTACTGTGAATGTCTCTGAGTCTGAAGCCAAAGTTGCTAAAGACATTCCGGCTGCATCAGCCGATGAAGATCAAGGAGAAAGAGAAGAAGAAAGAATTGCCACACCCCCTAATACCGAACAAGTCATTCTCGAGGAGAATGTGATTTGAAAGTGCTAGTTATCGACTAGAGGGGGGTGAATAGGCGATTTTTATGAAAGTCTTCAAAACATGGGAGTTTAGAAGACAAACAATAGAAATGAACCTATTAACATGCAGCGGAAGGTAGACTACACTAGACAAGCCATAGTCAAGCGAGTACTGAAGCTAAAGCATGAAGACTATTAGCAGCTAGGTAGAATGGATCAAGATGGAAGATAGTATGAAGCCTAACAACACAAGGCGTCACATAGTGAAGTCAAGCGAGATAATGCAAACATGCAATGACTTCACGAAGACAAACTGTAAGTAAAGAGAGGGAGAAGATAGAACCAGTCGCTTGGTGAGGACAAGGATTTGTTGGATCAGTTCGATTCTTTGTGACAGCGTATGCGTCTGGTCGGGGAGGATGAGATTCAACTCGTAAGACCGCATCTTCACCTTATTCCCCTTGAGCTAAGGACACAGTCCTCGCCCAATCACTCTGGTAAGTCTTCAAGGTAGACTTAGAACCTTCACGTAATTCGTTCACCGGCAATCCACAATGACTCTTGGATGCTCGAGCGTGACGCCTAACCCTTTGGAGGATTCCACAGTCCTCAAGTGTAACAAGTCTTCAGGTCACGAATGACGGAAAGACTTCAATGATGCCTAACACTCTTTGGCTCGGGTGTTTGGGCTTTGTCCTCTCAAGGATTTCTCTCTCTCAAAAGCTTGGAGGTGGGTTGCTCTCAAAGCGACAAAAGCCATGCACTAACTCTGAGCGACCACCAATTTATGGTGTAGGGGTGGGCTATTTATAGCCACTAGGCAACCCGACCTGATTTGTCAAAATGACCCTGGGTCACTAAGGGGTGACACGTGTTCCAACCGTCGATTTCAAACACACGCGACCTTGACTTGGGCTACAAGTAAAGCTGACTCATCCAGCTCTGGATAAGATTTACACTCATTGTCTTCGATCGAAGACAAAGGATTTGGTTCAGCATCACTTCAGTCACTCTGACTTTGTTTACTGGGACCCCACTAAACAATACGGTGGTTCCTATGACTCAACAAAGAAGAAAAGGAAACTACGAAACAACTATGTCTTCACACTCTGTAGTCTTCACGTGAATGTCTTCTCGAGTCATAAACTTCGATGTGATTGTCTTTACACACCACCATTGTCTTCAATGTCTTCAATATTTTTAGCGGTCATCTCCGGTAGGTAAACCGAATCAATGAGGGACTACTACCTGTGTTATCCTGCAATTCTCAAAAACACATTAGTCCCTCAACCAGGTTTGTCGTCAATACTCCAAAACCAACTAGGGGTGGCACTAGATGCACTTACAATCTCCCCCTTTTTGGTGATTGTTGACAAACTGGTTGAAGTTTTCAACGGGGATAAAAATATGTGAAATTGTAAAGGATAATAAAGGTATTGTCTTCATAAGTAGCAAAAGGCTCCCCCTGAAGATGTGCATATTAGTATTTTGCTTCTGGAATGCAAATGCACATGGCAGGTTGTACTTGTGGAGATCCTCTTCAACTTATGAAAGCAATTCATCATGCATGAGAAGGTATAACGAAGATAATGACATGCATAATGAAAAATGGACGTCTGTAATATGACTTCGTGCGGGATTTATCATCGCATATGCGAAATTTATCATCGCATCACAGAATAGCAGAAAAAGTAGCAGACGACCATCAAGTTTAAGTGTTACAACTCAAAGAACCAGAAGTATCAAAAGCAAGAGTTGTAAGCACTTGGCAAAAAAATTAGAGCAACCACCCATATGGACCCGCTTGAAGACTATCAACTCATATGCTTCTCCACCTTTTGTCAGTAAGGACCAAAAAGGTTTGAAGACATAGAGCCTCTACTCATTCCCATGAGGAGAAGGTGGTGAAGCAGCAGGGTTGTCATTGAGGTTCGATGGTGCGGAAAGAACTTAGTGCGATGTCGTCTGGCGCCAAAGTTGGAGGTGGTGAAGTAGCATCATCTTGGTCATCAATGACTCTGGAATTAACGATTCTTTGCGGAGGAGTACTCGAGTCTTGAGTGAGGGAGTCCGGCGCAAAACATCATTCCTGGGAGGAGTGGAATCAAACTTGAATCTCTCTATGAAGCCGTCGTCTTGAAGATCAGCTTCAGCACTAAGCAATGTCAGACTCTTCCACGATCTCTGAGGGAGTCCTGGACTAGGGGGTGTCCGGATAGCCGAACTATCATCTTTGGCCGGACTCCTGGACTATGAAGATACAAGATTGAAGACTCCGTCCCGTGTAGGATAGGGACTTTCCTTGGCGTGGAAGGCAAGCTTGGCGATGTCTGGATATGTAGATTTCCTACCATTGTAACCCGACTCTGTGTAACCCTAACCCTATTCGGTGTCTATATAAACCCGAAGGGTTTTAGTCCGTAGGGACGAACAACAATCATACCATAGGCTAGCTTCTAGGGTTTAGCCTCTCACGATCTCGTGGTAGATCTACTCTTGTACTACCCATATCATCAATATTAATCAAGCGGGAGTAGGGTATTACCTCCATCGAGAGGGCCCGAACCTGGGTAAAAACATCGTGTCCCTTGTCTCCTGTTACCATCCGCCTAGACGACAGTTCGGGACCCCTACCGAGATCCGCGGTTTTGACACCGACATTGGTGCTTTCATTGAGAGTTCCTACGTCGTCACCTATAGGCCCGATGGCTCCTTCAATCATCAAGAACGACGCAGATCCGGGTGAGATTTTCTCCCGGACAGATCTTCGTGATTCGGCGGCTTTGCTGCGGGCCAATTCGCTAGGCCATCTGGAGCAGATTGAAAGCTACGCCCTGGCCATCAGGTCAGATTTGGAAGCTTGAACTATCTCGGCCGATGTTCGCGGAGACTTGATCTTCAACGGATTCGAGCCACGGCCGAGGCGTGCGACCTTGTCTCGATGGAGTACGATCTGGCTCGGCCACGAACACCCTCGAGGCCGCACTAGTGCCCGCTCCGACCCTTAATCCGGAGCCGGTTTCCGCGATCGAGGGCGGTTGGTTGGACACCGCCTCGGGGCTGAAATCTCTCTGGCGATTGAGCCGAACACCATCCCTGTCGCTGAAGCTTCGTGACTCCAGTGCGGGACTCCGAACCTCCGCGCCCATGCTAGTCGAATCCGATTGGCGCGGTTATGGAGTTCACCGCCGTGACGTCTTTCAAAGACTTTTCGCCCTTTGGCGATATCGAACTCATTAAAGTCTCTCTCTTTGTCGAGAGCCTGGCGAACTACTGATTAGGAATGTTGGGATTCGGACGATGAAGAAATTCAACGCCCACCCACCACCCACTTTGTAGCCACTATCGATGATTTAACCGACATGCTCGACTTCGACTCAAGACATCGACGGTATGGACGATGCCGGTGCGGAGGCGATCAAGAGCGCCTGAAGAACCTTTGGAAAAGGCCACCTCGTCATATGACATATACATGGTGGATATCCCAAAAAATGGGAATGGCGATGGAACAACGGAGGATGACCCCTCCAAGAAACAACCCAAGTGCCGACGTTAGCGGCGCCGCTCTAAATCCCGCCACGGTAAGCGGTGATTCCGCACGGAGACAATAATACCCGGACGGTGCGAAGGCGACCCCCTCCAAAGAGGATTCAGCAGGGGAGGAGGGAGAAGCAAGTCCGCACGACGGTGGCGTGAAAGAGAGGTAGAAGGCGATAATTATAAGCGCCCCCCTCTCGAAGGCGACAAGCCTGCGGCGAAGCCATTTAATTCGTCGTGCGGAGAGGATCCCATCAAACAAGAGCGTTTTAAATGCGGGCTCATGGCCATGGCAAGCAGCCTCAAGAAAAAGCGACGGCTTAAAGTGACCAAGACACCGCTAGGCGGCAGATGGACGAAGTCCTTGCGGTACCGAAGAGTCTGAAACTCGAGCGCCCCTCCAAAAGCTACCCCAAACGCAGGCCGTTGCCTCGATCGAGAGGAGGAAGCACCAGCGTCACCAGCGCATGACATGGCAGACCCGGCCACCCGTGGCGCGGCGGAAGAAAGCCTCTCGGCCCTCCGCTCAAGCCACGCCCGACGCCGCTCAAAAAGTACCAAGGCACGGGAGAAGCAGCGCGGAGTTGCGAGATATCTTGGAGGATAAGGCAAAGCAAACAAGATTGATCTACGAGATCGGCGTGGGCTTAACGACTCGGGATGATTACCGTCACGCCCGGATATAGCAACCCGGCGGGCGAACATAGTAGAAAAGCTCATATGAGCTACGTCGTGATATAGCCCAATACGTAGGCGCCAAGACACCCACTATGCTTCACGAGATGAAGTAATGGATCATCAAATCACGAGGGCTTCAAACCCGTAAACATCGAATCATACGATGGTACCACAGATCCTCATGCGGATCGAGGACTATCTCCTCCATATCCACATGGCCCATGGTGATGATCTACATGCCATCAAATACCTCCCACTCAAGCTTAAAGGACCAGCTCGGCATTGGCTCAACAGCTTGCCGCCAGAGTCAATCGGTTGTTGGGAGGACACGGAAGCCGCATACCTCGATAACTTCCAGGGCACATATATGCGACCACCAGACGCCGATGACCTTAGCCATATAATTCAGCGACGGAAGAATCGGCCGGACAATTACGGACGCGGTTCCTAACAAAGAAAAAATCAGATCGCCGATCGTCCGGGATGCAGAGGCGCTTAGCAGCCTTCAAAGCGCAACATCCGTGACGAGTGGCTAGCCCGGCACCTAGGGCGAGAAAAGCCGAAATCCATGGCAGCCCTCACCACACTCATGACCCGCTTTGTGAGGAGAGGACAGCTGGCTAGCTCGAAGCAACAACTTGGCCAAACACCACGGTAGTTCGGATACCAAGGACAGCAATGGCAGGTGGCGTCGCAACAAGCATAAACGCCGCATTAACGGGTGACAATGCTGAAGATCTGACAAGAAATGCCGGATTCAGAGGCTCTAAACCCGGTCGTGGAAGAAGCCATTCAAAAGAAATACCGGGACCCGTCCAACTTGGACCGAATACTTTCGATAAACATGTGCGGATACATGGCACCCCTGAAAACCAGCCAACCACACCAACAGGGATTGTTGGGTGTTCAAGCAAGCAGTGCAAGCTAAACGCCGAAAACAACGACAAGGGGCTGCATAGCGATGACGAGGAAGAGCCACGACGGAACAATAGAGGAGACCCAGAAGGGCTTTCCCACACAAGTCGCGGAGTGAACATGATATATGCAACCCACATACCCAAAAGGGAGCGGAAGCGTGCACTAAGGGACGTATATGCGATGGAGCCAGTCGCCCCGAAGTTCAACCCATGGTCTTCCTGCCCGATCACCTTTGATCGAAGGGACATAGACCCGTCAAGAATCAAACCCACAAAGACGACCTTTAAAGGCGTCATTCCAGGTGTAGAGGCCAACTGTACAGGCTCCGTTACACTTGAAGTGGTCTTGAATCCGGATAACTTCGGGAGTGAGGAGTTAATCTTCAACATAGTCCCGTTCGTAGCGGCTATCACGCCTTTGCCGGGCGAACCGCGTCGCAAAATTCAATGTGGTGCCGCTTTCACAGCATTACCTCAAGCTCAAGATGCCAGGCCCTCGGCGTAATCACGGTCAATGGAAACATCAACGCAGCTCCCTCCGAGCGGAGGATCACACGACGCCCTTGCGGCGTGGCGCAGTAACAGCCTCTTAAGGCAATCCTCGATCCGGCCAATAAACAATCGGACCTTGCCGCGCGCGGAGTAACCTACAGGCAAGACCGCGCACGCTTCCGAACAAAGCGTAGTAATGTGGCCCCAACCCCAGCCCTCGCGAACTCGCGAAGCGATTACTACGCGCCGCGTAATTGCGCTCTGAAGCACCATGGGCATAAGGGGCGGGCCACGACCACGGCATGCCCGAGAATGCGGCTAGACCGCACTAGGGCTCCGTTTGTGTCATTCCTTTTTTCTTTTTTCTTTTCTTTTCTTTTTCTTTTCTTTTTACTTCCGGGACTATGTTCTCCGAAGCCACATTCGACATTCGTGCCGACTACACGATGCAACAGCGAAGGTAAAACTGCGTCAAGTGTCCAGGTGGTCTCTATTACGAGCGGTATACTGTTTTACATACCACACATAAACTTACCCACCTGGAAGGGGGGGACATGTCAAAGTCCCATTACCTTGCTTATCGCCAAATTTGTATCGTTACGCTTTTATTTGCAGTTTCTTTTGAATAAACAATATATAGCTCTTGCCTAATATTGCATTCTTTCCCATTGTATATGTTCATCTATGACATTGCGCAACCGTACAAATTAGATGCGGCCACCACACCGAGGGCTTATGTACCCCAAAAACATGGTGTGACAAGTCCAGAACACTTTCACAAGTGCGGCACCCGAACTTATAGCATTATATGCATCGGCTCCGAATCATGTCTTGGGTCAATAGTCGGGTTTACGGCTCCCATGTTTTGGTACCTTACGTTCCGTTATATCGGCTAAAATTGTGTTGGGAGAACCACTCGCGATTGTGCCCAGTTCTTATTTTGGGTTGAGCACCTCGATGGAAAGCTAAAACTGACCGATCATGATAAGGCGGCCGATCGTTGTTCGAGAGGTTTCTTCGAGTCCCTAAAGACTTATGCCGCTTAGGCGAGGAACCGGCATTGTCCGCCAAAGGCGTGGATAGCGCCCGAACTTCGGTCTTCCGAATACCAAGGGCTTCGCCAAATTTAAAGTTATAGAATTCTATGGCTAAGTGAGAGTGTTCAAGCACTATAAGTCCGGTTGCCTTGTTACGTTGCGTTGGCGCCTCCCTCGAAGGACCCAAGAATGGGAACAAGAGCGCTCAAGTTTATCGAACACCCGACACTTTCGTGGCATGGGGGTGAAGCCAACGACTTGCCATCTCCCAAATTTTGATAAGCGGCCATACGAAGGTAATATTTTAAATTCTGGCGTTTGTTAGCGCATATGAACAAGTTTTCAGCGTCTGGGATAACAAATGCGAGTCTATTCAAAATTACATCTTTGGAGCATTCACCCGCTATCGGCGGGCACCCTTCGAGACGCCCTCATAATACACTTCGGGCTTGCGATGCTCCTTGCGGTGGTGGTCCGTCCTTCACAAGCTTCTCACCGTCCAGCTTGCCCGGTGCACCTTAGCACGGGCAAGGGCCTCTGAGCACCTTCGATGCAGGCGGGCGCTTGATGACTTTAAGCCTTGGACAGGCATCCACGGCCGCCTTACCAACGAAGTAACTCCTGTGCATGGCTTCCGTTGGCCACGGCCCGAACTATGAGGGCCCTTCATGGCCTGTTCGGCGACCTTGTGGAGCTTGACCAGCTGCTTGATTTGGTCGCTCGAAGGCTGCCGGATGTCGGCCTCGGCATCTTGAGATTCGAACACCTTCTCAATCGCGCTTCCTCCTCGGCTCGGTAGAAAGCGGCAAGATCGGACACCTGGGCAGATCTGCGAATGCTCTGGAGAGCTCAGTTTGGGTAAGTAGCAGATAATTCACCTTCACATGCTTGCTTTGCATAAAGAATGCCTTACCCGCCGCTATCTTCTTCATCACCTCAATTTCTGGAGGGCTTTTGGGCTTGGCCTTAGCGGCTTGGGCACTCTCAAGAGCCAAAGGCGAGCTCGAGTCTCGAGTCTTGAGTCATGCTCCAAACTCTCGTGTTTTTCACAAGAGCACGGAGCTCTTGCCTTTACCCTCTGCCACCCGCGCCTCCTGCTTCTCTCGCTCGGTACGCTCCGCGGTCGCTTTGTTTTCGGCCGCGGTCACCGCTTCCTCCAGGGTCACCACCTCGTTCGTGGCCCCTGCAATACTCATGTTATTCCTGTCATTTTTTGCAACCAAATCCTTTCTATAAGGTATTACTTTAATAAGGTATTACTTACCTTCCTTGTCCTCGAGCTGCTTCTTGGCAAGTCCGAGCTCGTTCTCGGACCGCTCGAGGCTCTCCTTCAATGCATTGACCTCATGATCGGTCTTGTCGAGAGGTCGTGAGGGCAGCCCCATTCCCATATTGACATAATTATGTTAGACTCCTGCGTATATCTTTTTAGATCCTCGGTCCGGCTTTTCTTTCCGAACACCGAACTAAGCATCAGGGGCTACTGTCTATGCGGTAATATTCTTACATATATTGAAAACTTACCTCAAAGCCTGTTAGAAGGCTGCTGCAGGCTTCAGTCAGCCCGCTCTTGGCGGACTAAACTTTCTGGATCACCACACTCATAACAGTGTGGTGCTCCTCCTCGATGGAGGCGCTGTTAAGCGCCTTAAATAGCTATCCGATGCCTCGGTTGGACGGAGGACACGGCGTCTTACCCTTCTTATGAAGGGGCCGCTTGCGGACTTGAACCGCTGAAGGTTCCGGTATGGAGTCCGGACAAGGGTCGGGGCTTAGAGCCCCTGGGGTCTCGCTCCCTCGTGCACAGGTCCGGGAGGCTGCCTTGTGGCGCCTCCTGCGCCACCTCCTCTTGACCAGGCCCCCTTGGGGCCCCACCTCGGCTGACGTCGGCGCGAGGCGAGGAGGCGGCCGAAGAAGTGCTCTCCGCCGGACGAATCTAGGACCCGCTTGATGAAGCGGGCGAGCTCGTCTTGGGCGGGCTGCATGATTGTTGACATTAGAGAACACTATGCAATGAATAAAAAAGCCATGGGTATCCGGGACACTTACGATCTCGCCAGAGCTTGGCCCTTGAGGGCCACTCCTCGCCGTCGTTGGCGTTGGTGGAGACATCCGGAGGAAGGGTTCTTCCCTTCTTGGACCCTCCGGCCTCCCCAGTCGGGGCGGCCTTCCTTTTCTTCTCTTCCCCCGCTGGGGGAGAGGCTTCCTTTTCCTCCTCCTTGTTCTCAGGAGAGGATTCAGCCTCTGAGTCTGACGACATCGGGCGCCGGGCACTCCTTCGAGTCCCCGTGGCCTTCTTCCTGGCCTTCTTCTCCGGTACCACGTGAGGTGCGGAACCAGCAACCCGTCAGCGGGCGTCCGCTGGAATCTTCGGCAAGGGGCCGGACGGTTAATCTGTCGGGGCGTCTTCGACCGATCTGTCGAGAGGATAGGGAGTTTTAGATCCCGCATAGAGTCAAACTATGAAAAAAGAGTCCCATAGAGGGTAAAATAACTTACCTCGGCGGCTTGGCGCTGCGGCGAAATCAACCGCGATCTTGATGGCGGATCACGGGAGCTTTGGCACCTTGAACAGCACCTTCTAGGCATCTTCGATACGTAGTGTCGAAGAGCCGCTCAAGGTCGATCTTGTGCACGATCAAACTCCCACAAATTGAAGGCCCGTTGCTGGCATGGGAGAATCCGGCGGATGAGCATAACTTTGGACTACGTTGACAAGCTTGAGCTTCTTGTCCACCGAGTTTTGGACCTTGAGGTTTGGAGTCGGTCAGCTCTTAGAATCACCCCACGTCGGGCTGTCTCTTTCCATGATGTGAGCCGTGCGGGGAAGCTAGATCTGAATTCGGGGGCCGCCCGCCCATTTGGGGTCATGCGGCTCGGTGATGTAGAACCACCCGATTGCCACCTTTATGGTCTCCACGAAGGAGCCCTCAAGCCATGTAACGTTGGGCATCACGCCCGCCATGGCGCCCTCCGCACTCTGCTTGTCGGCCACCCACTATCTTGACAGACGCTAAAGGTCTTCAACCATAAACGAAGTGGGGCTGGATGCGAGGAGGAAAGCCTCGCCTACGACAATAAGCGTCGAGATATTGAGGATGAAGTTTGGGGCGGATCGTGGAAATCCAGGCCGTAGTAGAACATGAGCCCCTGGACAAATGGGTGAAGTGGAAAACCTAGTCCACGGAGGAAGTGGGTGAGGAACACCACCCTCTCATGGGGCCTAGGGGTGGGGATGAGCTGCCCCTTGTTGGGGAGCCGACACGCGATGTCGTCGGACAAGTATCCGGCCTCCCGTAGCTTTTCGATGTGCCCCTCCGTGACGGAGGAGGCCATCCACTTGCCTCCCGCTCCGGACATAGTTGGAGAAGGTTGAGGAGGGATGTGCGGACTTGGGCTGGAGCTCGAGTCTTGAGGAATGGATGAGCAAAGGAGGAAGAAGGCATAGGAGAAAAGGTGGATCCTTATCCCCTTATATGGACGGACGAAGCTATGCGTCCCCCACCAGCCTGGTAAAACTCGCTTATCTCCCAAGCACCGTAAATTGATGGTGCGGTGGGGTTACCATGTCCCGTATTGATGAGAATCCCGGAATAAGGGGACACGATCTCTGCTTTGACAAGGCGTGCCAAGGAAACCGCCTCGCTAAACGCGGGCTGAGGTGGTACAGTAAAAGCGATTGACGAAGACTTGGCCTTGGCGTGATGGCCTTATTGCGGAATACGTCCGGTGATTGATTTTGTGTAAATATTATTCTCTCTCTGATTATTACGTGGAAATTATTTTGCGAGCGGACGGTGTCCTTGTGTTCAAAACCTTCTATGAAGTATTCGAGGAGGAACCCGCCTTGCAATGCGAAGACAATGTGCACGCCCGGACTCGTCGTCATTGAAGCCTAGTTCGGGGGCTCTTGAGGGAGTCTGGACTAGGGGGTGTCCGGATAGCCGAACTATCATCTTTGGCGGACTCTGGACTATGAAGATACAAGATTGAAGACTCCGTCCGATGTCCGGATAGGACTTTCCTTGGCGTGGAAGGCAAGCTTGGCGATCTGGATATGTAGATTTCCTACCATTGTAACCAACTCTGTGTAACCCTAACCCTATTCGATTGTCTATATAAACCGAAGGGTTTTAGTCCGTGGGGACGAACAACAATCATACCATAGGCTAGCTTCTAGGGTTTAGCCTCTCACGATCTCGTGGTAGATCTACTCTTGTACTACCCATATCATCAATATTAATCAAGCGGGGTAGGGTATTACCTCCATCGAGAGGGCTGAACACAGGTAAAAACATCGTGTCCCTTGTCTCCTGTTACCATCCGCCTAGACGCACAGTTCGGGACCCCCTACCCGAGATCCGCCGGTTTTGACACCGACAATCTCCAACAGGTTTCATGAGTGACAAATGCATTCTTGGTGGCAAGGTTGCGAATGCGGTTGACATCCGCCAAGAGGCCTTGCATCTGACGCTTCAGCCAGTCGTGATGCTTATCTTGCTTTTGATGCAAGGCAACGAGAAGCTCTCGGTCATTAAGAACACGAGATCGCTTTCGAGGCCTTTGAGCAATTGTGCTTTCAGTGGCTTCAGTATGGGCACGATGAGGTGCACGAGTATTTCCAACCAAAGGATAAACACGAGTGGCAGCCAGAACTCCTTCAATGGGCTGTGTGAAGCTTTGGTGATCAGCATTGTGAAGATAAATTGGCTCCTTGGCAGGCTCTGGGTAGATGGCTTCAACAGACATATCAACCTCGGCAAGAATATCGGATGGTTGTTGTGAGACGGCTGATAGTTGACAGCAGAATGAAGCTTGATGAGGCGCATTACCCATGGAGCATAGAGTTTCAATCCAAAAAGATCAGAGCCAGATGCAGCCAATTGCCTAATGAAGAAGTCTTGAGCATTGAAACTGATGCCATTGAAGATATAGAAGACCAATGTCTTCATTGCTCCTTCAAGCTTCGCTGCAGAAGAATGTCCCTTGACAGGCCATAGAGTTCACTTTGATGATATGATAAATAGTGCGGGGCAGATACTCTAGGTCTTCAACAAAGAATTCCCTCGGATATTCAGCGTCGTGAGGCAGTGGCTTCATCATGCTCAGCATTTGGCTCATGTTGGGCTCAGACTTCTGGAAGATGCTATCCAAAGCATTGCGGTGAAGGCGACAACCGTGCTCGAAGAGTTTACAGGAAGGCAGCTGTGAGCTCAATAATATCGAGCTTTGGCTTCGTGGTGTATATTACATCATCCACTCAAGGATCCATGTCTTTGGATCCCTATTGTAGCCGCTTGAATGTGGAGGGTGGCATAGAATTGTAGCAGAAACTCTTTGTTCCAATGCTCTTTGTCAGTCACAAATTGCAGCAGACCAGCATCTCGGAAAAAGTCAAGGGCTTCTTCTAAGCAGGGTAGTCCAGCAATAGCTTCACAGTCTAGACGCATATGGGGAAAGATGCACCCTTGATCATAAAGAACACATGAATAGTAACTGCGCTGCTGATAGCTCTAGAACCGATCGGATGAAATTCTTGGCTTTGAGTAGGGGTTCTTAGCCTTTGTCAAAGAAGGTGTTGTGTGCAATGAAGCCATTTGCATTGAAAGATCTGGTGAAGTTGCGATGCACGGAAACCTTGGCTTAGGCTTATGGACGTGAGGCACATGCTCTACAATATAGTCAAATTGTGGACCCGGCGGTGGAGGAACCAGAATGGGCCAACGGACAGTAACCAGCTGACCATGATCAAATGCTTGCTCAATGGTGTGTGGCCTTGGAGGTGGTACAGGAGCAGTGGCATTTGCATTAGCTTCAGGCTGCAGATTGGCTTCAGGTGCAGCATTGGCTTCAGGTGCATTTACTTCTGGCACCACATTAACTTCAGGCGCCACATTGGCTTCGGCCATGACAACGTCATTGGCTTCAGTATTGATGTTGGTGGCCGCCTCAGTATTTTTCAACCTCCACTTGAGTAGCTGGAGGGTCGGACACGTTCTCCTCGAAAACAACTTCTTGGTTGGACGGGGGTGTCTTCAGTAGCAACACGTTCATCTTTGTGACTTGGTTCTTCTTGTTCATCGGCTGATGCAGCCGGAATGTCTTCAGCAACTTTGGCTTCAGACTCTAAGATGTTCGCAGTCGGAGTGGCTTCAGAAAACACTTGGCGTGATATTGAGTGGTGCTCTTCTCCTTCTGGAACACTCGAAAGAGTGACTTGTGGCCTTTGTCCTTTGCGAAGCCCGCGAAACGCTGGCGATGCTTGTGGAGATGGAGTTGTCTGGGCCACAAAGTCTTCATCATCAAGCACAGGAGTGGTGACTTGAGTTGGGGGAGTACATGGTGATTCTTCTTGACGGGGGAGTCTTGAGGGTGATCAGCCCATGAATCATCCTGAGAAATTGGCGTCAAAGGACGACCAATGCTGATGAGTTCACTGTTCGTGAGAGTAGGCGATGATACCATTCGATGGTCGATCTGAGGAAGGACTTCATCATCATCTACATTGTCTTGGGGACCAATGTCTTCAGCTGTGGTGTGGTCAACAGCTGGATCTTCTTGAGCTTCAGGAGCCTTTGTGGTAGCAGGCTCATGAACTATCAACTGACTCTCTCGGTGTTCTGATGCAGGACGAGCAATTGAAATTGGCTCGACGACAAGGGGCTCTGTGGGAGCAGCCCGATCTTTCTTCTTAGTCTTTCTCTTCTTGGTTGGTGGAGCATCATCAGTGGTGTACTTGTTCTTGCGCTTTCTGGCTTCGGCTTCTGTTGTCCTTGTTTTCTTGAGCTTTGAAGCTACTGTGGGGACCTTAGGCTTAGAGTCTGTCATGCTATCGGGGAAGCCAATGCGAGGTTCTTCCCGCCTGGATGCTTCAGCTGGGGCCATAGTAGGCTTGTTCTTCTTGGCAGCCATATTGGGGTCGATGCCAGGACACCCAAGTGCCTTGCGCTTCTCGGCTTCATTGTAAGCTTGAACACATTTGGCAGCGAGGTTTTTCATGCGCTCTCGTGAACCTTTAGCTTCGTCACGTTTCTTGTGAAACGCCTCCTTGAGCTCATGCATCATTTGCTTGAAGTTTTGGACATCAGTCACACTGAGCTTGGCCATGTGCTTCTTGAATTGGGCTTTCTCATAGTCAATTTTGTGCTTCAGTTCAACAATCTTCTGAGCTAGAGCCAGCTCAGGAGCAATGGCTCCGTGGAAGGAGACACTGAGGCCAACTGGAAGATGAAGATCATCAAAACTGAGGTTTGGGCTATCAAACCACTCATCAATGAACTTGTTTAGGATGTCCACATCGAAGAGGGGAAGATCATTGAAGATTTCCGCCTCTTGCTTGCTCTTTATCAGCAGCTTGAGAGCATCATCGCCAAGATCGTCGTCACTTGACACATCAATAGCTTCATTCTCATTCCTTAGAACGGCAGCGGGGGTCAGTGCTTGACCAGTAATCTACATGGGCTTCTTCTTCTTCTCGGTCTTGGAGATACGAGAAATATCTTCAGAATGCACACTGGGTGCAGGAGGAGCAGTGGCCAGAGGCTTCGCACGCGAAGCTCTTGGTGCAGTGGAGGGCTTTGAAGCCTTGGATTTCTTCTGCTTTTGAGGCTTCGGTGGAGCAGGCGCTTCATCAGAATCAGCATCGTCTGCAGAGTGATCCATGGTTGCCCCTTGAACCATAATGTGAGTGATGAGACCTTCAAGGTTGTAGAAGGGCCCGACGATATTGGGTTCAGCATCGCGTGTGCCATCGGCCCGAGGAGCAGAAGGACCAGGGTTGAAGTCTAATCCCAGCGATTTCTTGTTCTCTTTGGCCGATGCCTTTGCAATCTGAAAGTTGCGCTTGAAAAGATTATCATCACGACACCATAGCAATGATGATGGGTCGGCATTTGCAGGTTGTGGTCCACGGACCATACAGGGGTAGTAACCCTAAGCAATAGCTTCAGCTCTGTTCTTGGGTTGAAGATTTCGAAAGAGAATATCACCCCAAGGACATTTGATGGCATTCTTCTTAGCATACTCCTGAGTCACGAACCTGTATTTGAACCATTGCTCGGCCCAATATCTTCGAATCCACTGGATTCAAGTTTTATGCTGATTGTAATCCTCTCCTGGATCAGTCTTGTACAACTCATAGAGATCTGGTGGCAAATCCCTTGATGTCCCCCCACGGCATTGCCTGCCGCCCTTCCTTGCAGACTTTTCTATTGCCATGAAGCTCAGACTGAATGGCTTCAAAGCTGTCAAAAGCTTCCGTCTGCTGGTCAGACAAGAACTAGCTTCGGGAGAGTTAATGTGATGTTGTAAGAATTCTGCAAATGAATGCAGACTATGAGAACCAAGGGATTCTCCCACGGACATGTACTTGTGACATGATTAGAGATGCAAGGGAAGGGGAAGAGGTCATATTTATTATCAGAAGATTTTGAAGATAAATCAGTTTGAAGACATTGACCTCATAGTGCGAAGACATTCACTTATTTGTTGGGAGTTGGTTCCAGATTTGTACGAATCCAAGAATAGGTACAAGTGAGGAATCTAACTATGTGTGAAGCACAAGTGAATGTACTAGGCATATTATGAGATGCAGAACAGGATAGATCTAACTATGTAGCCACAGAAACCACTTTTGGTGAGGAAGGATGAATCTAACGGATCAAAAAGGCAGTAAAAGTGAGTTTTAATTACCACACGAAGAATTGCTAGGCGAAGTAGAGGGAGGCCGAGAAGTTTGATCTTCGTGCCCTAACTTGGCGAACGGAGGACATCTACTGGCGGAGAAGACGATGTCCGCGGCCGGCGTGAGGATGGCGTCGGTGAGGTCGCGGCAGCTAAGCGCTTTGTCGCCGGCGTCGTCAAAGGCTAGCGGTGGCGCTAGGGTTTGTGCGAGGTGGAGAGGTGGAAGAAGGATTTTGACCGTGATGTGATGTGTATTTATATGGAGAGGGACAATATAGCACAATTATGCAGGTGTCCCTGGCGGTTCACATCTGAGGGACACATGGCGAACATGCAACACATTGGAAGTTGTTCCATGTTCCCACACTCGCCTGGACTGTCGGGTGGTCGTTCCGGCTTCTTCGGGTTTCAGGCAATAAGGATTGATCATTTAAAACAGATCCAATGTTTGTCTCTGTATCTTCTGCTGACAACGACGCAGAGAAGACATTCGACGGTTTCAATAGAATGCATATGATTTGGATAGATATAATTTGAGGAAGAAGCATAGAGAGGTTAGGGTCCGATCACATTCACTTAGTTCAGAAGATTCAAACGAGAAGACATAGCAATAAGTGAATGCTATAGAGGACCGAACACAAATATATGTATATATCTGAGTAAGACTAAATCAACAAAGTGAAGATCATCATGAAGACAAATCAATGTTGAAGATAAATCAAATGCGAAGACTTAGCAAATGTAACGCCAAGAGAAAACACCTCAAACAAGAATTTGGTGGTGGCGTTACCCACCGTATAGGAAGTATTATACCCAGACACGACACACAATTATCGTGGCGCTCCGAAGTCAAATTCCGCATTAATGTATTCACACTCAGAGTGTAAGTCTTCATTGATTGAAGATATACATTACTTCGTGTGTTGCACATCTAAGTCATCAACATGCGTAAGTGTTAGGATGTGTGCCTAATCACAGGACATTCAAGGATTCCAAGATATTTAGCTCACACCACATGTCGGTGTCAAAACCGGCGGATCTCGGGTAGGGGGTCCTAAACTATGCGTCTAAGGCGGATGGTAACAGGAGGCAAGGGACACGATGGTTACCCAGGTTCGGGCCCTCTCGATGGAGGTAATACCCTACTTCCTGCTTGATTGATCTTGATGATATGAGTAGTACAAGAGTTGATCTACCACGAGATCATAGAGGATAAACCCTAGAATCTAGCCTATGGTATGATTGTCCTTCGTCCTACGGACTAAGCCCTCCGGTTTATATAGACACCGGAGGGGGCTAGGGTTACACAGAGTCAGTTACAAGGGAGGAGATCTACATATCCGTGTCGCCAAGCTTGCCTTCCACGCCAAGGAGAGTCCCATCCAGACACGATGTGAAGTCTTCAATCTTGTATCTTCATAGTCCAACAGTCCGGCCAAAGAACATAGTCCGGCTGTCCGGATACCCCTAATCCAGGACTCCCTCAGTAGCCCCTGAACCAGGCTTCAATGATGATGAGTCCGACGCGCAGATCGTCTTCGGCATTGCAAGGCGGGTTCCTCCTCCGAATACTCCATAGAATATTTTGAACACAAGGATAATGTACGGCTCTGTAAAATAAATTCCACATACCACCGTAGAGAGAATAATATTTCCACAAATCTAATCTGTTGACGCATCTTGAAGCATGACATCACACCACGGCTCGGTCATTATTTGAACCATTTTTCTCAACCAGCCTCGGCGCATATCGCGAGGTGGTTTCCTTGGCACGTTTGTCGGCAGAGATCATGTCCCCTTGTCATGGGATTCTCATCAATACGGACGTGGGTAACCCAGCCGCGCCATCAATTACGGCGTTTGGGGAGCGAGAGGTTTTACCAGGCAAGTGGGGAGGCGCATCGCCTCTTCTGTCCTTATAAGGGGACAAGGATCTATTCTTCTAATCCACGCCTTCCTCCCAGCTCGTTCCTTTCCGCTCAAGCTCCAACGCTCAAGCGCTCCTCTTCTCTGCGCACAAGAGGTCCTCCGAAGATGTTCGGATCCGGAGCGGGAGGCAAATGGATGGCATCTACCATCCAAGAGAAGGATATTAAAAAGCTTCGGAAGGCCGGGTATCTGGCCAAGAAAATCAGCCACCGTCTTCCGACAGCGGGACAAATCGTCCCTACTCCGGAACCCCACAAGAGGGTTGTATTCCTCCCTCATTTTGTCCGTGGGCTAGGATTTCCCCTCCACCCGTTCGTTCGCGGCATCATGTGCTATTATGGGATCGATCTTCACGATCTGTCCCCAATTCCTTCCTCAACATCTCGGCATTCATTGTCGTGTGCGAGGCTTTTTTCTGCATTTCACCGCACTTGGGCTTATGGCTGAAGATCTTTAATGTGAAGCCCAAGGTGGTGGGCAGCGAGCACACCGAGTGTGGGGGTGCCATGGTGAGCAAGATGCCCAACGTCATATGGCCAAAGGGAACCTTTAATGATTCTGTCAAGGAGTGGCAACAATAGTGGTTTTATATCATCGAGCGCTGACATGCAGTGGGCCGCCTCTCCAGGAGTCCCGACCGGCGCCCCTGCGGCTTACGTCACAGGTCAAGAAAGGCCTAGACTAGTCCTCGTCCGACGAACTGTCGGCGCTCCAAACGCGCGTTGAAGGTATGGGAGACAAGAACATTGGGTTTGTCAACGTGGTCCAGGTGATGTTGATTCGCCGGATCTTGCCTTGTCAGCACCGGACTTGCAATTTGTGGGAATTCGATCCGGCCCGGCACCAAACCTTGCGAGGGGTTTTCGGCTCCTTGCACAAGGACATTTGGAAGGTGCTTTTCAAGTCCAGCAAATCATGGCCGGACTCCGCCGAAGATCGTGGGTACCAACTGTCCCGCCCGGCAAGTTCGGTGAGTTATCAAACTTTCTTATCCGCATAACCCAAAAGAAACGCTTAACGTGTTTATACAACTCTCGGGGCTGGGCGAAGAAGGCGGGCGGATCCATTGTCGGCCCGCTGCCGAAGAACCGACCATCCCACTTCGACGAAGATGTTGGTCACGGCACCTTACAAGGTGCCAAGAAGACAATGAGAAGGAGGCCAAAAGACCAGGGCGGCCCTCGTCACCGCGCCGGACACAATATCTGAAGGCTCAATGCCCATTCCGCCTCCGAAGAGGGCGAGGAGGAGGAGGAAGATGAATCCCTGGGGAAGAAAGAAGAGGGCGGCCTCCATGCACTTGGAGGCCGAGCTTCTAAAAGGGAAAGGCTCCTCTTAGGAGGAGTCCATCGCCACCGGCGGCTGACCCGGCATGGGATCCCAGGGCCCAGCCCCTGGTGAACTCGTAAGTGTATAAACCGAGTACGTTTTAGGCGTCCGGACTCATCGTGGCTTAGTATTTTAACCCAAGCCATATTTTTTGTAGTCCGTTGGGGTCTCGTGCCAAAAAATCCTCATCAGAGGACTTGCTGAGCTCAAGTGCTATGGAGAGCGGGACGCCCCCAAAGGCCCCTTCCTCCAAACAGGTGTACAACACCGAGGCTTCGATCCAGAAGGACCCCGACCAAGGAGGAAAGGAAAGAACCGTGAAGGCGGTGCCTGGAGGTCAAACCTCGAGGCTTTGGACACATGGGGTAAAAAAAGATTCCCATGGGGCTGATGGCGGGAAGCGATCTTGAGTTCGGCTCCCGGCGGATGCGATTCGAGACATGTACGGCTCCAATATCAAGTAGGCAGCCTCCTTTGGCTGGAGGGGAGTGCTGTTCCATTAGCGGCCTCTGTCTATCCGGAAGTGCCGGATGCTTTGTTAGTGGCGTTGAAAGACGCCTCCCTCGTTGACGAACACCGTGCCCTTATGGGTGCGGTGATTGAGAAAATTTAGTCAACTGAGAGTGGAGTGAACGAAGCCTGTATCAGCCTTATAAGAGGCTTTGAGGTATGTTTTATGTGTTGTCGAAGAGTGTCATGGTATGGATAGTAGCCCTTGATACACTGGTCGGTGAAGAAACCGGATAGAGGATCAAATATATATTCGCAGGAAGACTCATTAAATGACAGTTATTTCTCTTACATTATAGCGGCGTCTGGCAGCTGCTGCCTCATCTTCTTGAAATCTCCGGACTGAATCAAAATGCAGGCGGGCCAAGGGAGAACTTGACCAGTTGAAAATGCAGTTGAGGGATAAACAGGGTATGCACAAGTCTTGTTCGCGTTTATTGCGAATGAATTTGCAGTATGAACTGAGCTTTATGACATTGCGCTAGGAATTTGTGACCAAAGTCGAAGCCCTCAAGAAGGCTGTGGCCAAAGCTGAGAAAAAGGCGGCCACTAAGCAGGCTCTTCGTGAGAAACACGAGGCAGGGTTATTAAAGCTCAACAGGAGCTACAAGAGGCCGTAGAGAAATGCGAGACCTTGGAGCAGAGTTTATCGGTGAAAGATTCTGAACTCATCAAGGCTCATCAGGCCACGAGCGATGTACAGGGGGAAACCCGAAGCGCCCTGCAGGAGATCCAAGAGGCGAGAAAGATCACGACTGGTAAGGTGTTTTCCCCGTAGAGTAAGTATTTGGGGGGGGGGGGCTTATGTTTCTAATTTTGAATCCGGATTTCTCAGGGGTATTTGCCGAGCTACCTCGCAGCATATCAGCTGCCGCTTAATTCTACCGAGCCGAAGAAAGGAATACTGCGGATAAGCTCTTCTGGTCGCAGTATTTGGCACCGAATTATCCGGTGCCTTTTGCCGATCAACTGAAACAGCTGATCGAACTACAGAAGGCGGCGGAACTAGCCATGAAGGATTTAATTATCCCATTGTGGCTGCTTTGAGCCGATCCCAACTAGCTACTTCGCCGGGCACGTGAAGCGGCTTGTGGGTGCCTGTCCTCGACTTGACATCATCAAGCGGTCGGTCTGTATAGAGGGTGCACGAATGGCCTTCGCCCATGCAAAGGTGCACTGGGGGAAGATGGACACTAAAAAGCTGATGACCGAAGGACCGCCGGAGGGGAAGGAGCACCGCAAGCCCGAGTTATATTATGAGAATGTCCTGAAAGGATCCTACCTTGCCGCAGAGTTATGCACCAAGGACTTTATATTTCCATGAATGCAAATCATGTTGTCCTTTGTAATGTTAAAACAAGGTCGGTTATATCAGTTACCGCCTGTTATATGAAAGTTTACCCTCCTGTGCGGCCATTTTATATATTAAATCGAGAGTTGGCGGTCGGCTTACCTTTACGTATGAAATACGGGGTTGTCGGTGTCAAAACCGGCGGATCTCGGGTAGGGGGTCCCGAACCGTGTGTCTAGGCAAATGGTAACAGGAGACAAGGGACACGATGTTTTTACCCAGGTTCGGGCCCTCTCGATGGAGGTAAAACCCTACTCCTGCTTGATTAATATTGCTGATATGGGTAGTACAAGAGTAGATCTACCACAAGATCAAAGAGGCTAAACCCTAGAAGCTAGCCTATGGTATGATTGTTCTTCGTCCTACGGACTAAAACCCTCCGGTTTATATAGACACCGGAGAGGGTTAGGGTTACACCGAGTCGGTTACAATGGGAGGAGATCTACATATTCGTATCGCCAAGCTTGCCTTCCACGCCAAGGAAAGTCCCATCCGGACACGGGACGGAGTCTTCAATCTTGTATCTTCATAGTCCAGGAGTCCGGCCAAAGGTTATAGTTCGGCCATCCGGACACCCCCTAATCCAGGACTCCCTCAAGAGCTCCACTTTAACCAGGCTTCAATGACGACGAGTCCGGGGGCAGATTGTCTTGACATTGCAAGGCGGGTTCCTCCTCGAATACTTCATAGAAGATTTTGAACACAAGGATAGTGTCCGGCTCTGCAAAATAAGTTCCACATACCACCGTAGAGAATAATATTTACGAATCCAATCTGGCGGCGTATTCCATAGCGTGACATCACACCATGGCCAAGCCTTTATTCGAATCGTTTCTTGTCCCACCTCAACGCACTTAGCAAGGCGGTTTCCTTTGGCGATCTTGTCGAGCAGAGATCGTCTCCCCTTATTCCGGGATTCTCATCAATACGAGCGTGGGTAACCCAACCGCGCCATTAATTACGACGCTCGGGAGATAAGCGAGTTTTACCAGGCGGGTGGGGACGTGCAGTCTCGTCCGCCCATATAAGGGGATAAGGATCCACCTTTTTCATCTACGCCTTCTTCCTCCTTTGCTTATTCTTTTTCGCGCACTCGAGCTCCAGCGCCCAAGTCCGCACATCCCACCTCAACCTTCTCCAGCAATGTCCGGAGCAGGAGGCAAGTGGATGGTCTCCTCCGTCATGGAGGGACACATCAAAAAGCTGAGGGAGGCCGGATACTTGTCTAACGACATTGCGCACCGGCTCCCAGACAAGGGGCAGCTCATCCCCACCCCCAGGCCCCATGAAAGGGTGGCGTTCCTCACCCATTTCCTCTGCGGACTAGGTTTCCCACTTCACCCATTTGTCCGGGGGCTCATGTTCTACTACGGCCTGGATTTCCACGATCTGGCCCCGAACTTCGTCCTCAACATCACGGCGTTTATCGTCGTGTGCGAGGCCTTCCTCTGCATCAAGCCCCACTTCGGCTTATGGCTGAAGACCTTCAATGTCAAGCCGAAGGTAGTGGGCGGCCAGCAAGCAGTCTTGGAGGCGCCATGGTGGGCAAGATGCCCAACGTTACATGGCTCGAGGGCTCCTTCGTGGAGACAATAAAGGGGTGGCAATCGGGGTGGTTCTATATCACCGAGCCGTGTGACCCTGAATGGGCAGCGGCCCCGAATTCCGATCTGGCATCCCCACACGGCTCACCTCCCGGAAAGAGAAGGGCCTATCGTGGGGTAATTCGGAAGAGCGGACCGGACTCCAAACCTTCGTCCAAAACCTGGTGGACAAAAAGGTTGAACTCGTCAACGTAGTCCAGGTCATGCTCATCTGCCGGATCCTCCCGTGTCAACGATGGGCTTTTAACTTGTGGGAGTTCAACCCGGCCCAGCACCAAACTCTGACCAGGGTCTTTGACACAACGACGAGGATGCCCGGAAGGTGCTATTCAAGGCGCCGAGGTTCTCCTCCCATCACCGAGGATTGCGGATTCCGCCAAGCGCCAAGCCAGCGTAGTAAGCTTATTTTACCCTTTACGGGATACTTTTTTTCATAGTTTGACTCTATGTGGGATCTGAGCTCCGTTCCTTTGGCAGAATGGCGAGAAGAAGACCCGGACAGATCATTGTCGGCTCCTTTGCCAAGACCAGCGGACACCCGCTTGACGGGGCTGCGGGTTCCGGCACCTTACGTGGTGCCGGAGAAGAAGGCCACGGGAACTCAATAGAGTTCCCGGCGCCCGGTGGTGTCGGATTCATCGTCCGGTGACTCCGAGGCGCACTCCTCCCACGAAGACGAGGAGGAGGAAGAAGAGGCCTCTCCCCATCCAGCAGGGGGAGGAACGAAAAGGAAGGCCACCCCAACTAGGGGGGCCGGAGGGTCCAAGAAGGGAAGGACCCTTCCTCCGGACTACTCCACTAACGCCGACGACGGCGAAGAGGAGTGGCCATCCTTGGCCAAGCCCCTGGTAAAATCGTAAGTATCCGGATACCAGAATAACTCATGGCGTTCCTTTATTGCACAGTATCTTCTGACGCCGAATATAATCACGCAATCCGCCCGCGGCCCAGCTCGACGCTTCGTCGAGCGGATCCCTGGATTCGTCGGATGTGAATAGTCTTTCACTCCCGACTGCTACCTCCCCTCGTCCTACGGACGATGCCGAGGTGGAGTCCCAAAAGGGTCCAAACCAGGAGGAGGTGGTCCTGGAGGCGCCGCAAGGCGACCTCCCGGACTCCAGGCGCAAAGGGGATAAAACCGCGAAGGGCTCTAAGTCCGGCCCCGGGCCGGACACCGCACCGGAACCTTCAGTGGTCCCGGAATCCGGCAGGCGACCCCCTAGTAAGAAGGGCAAGCCACGATGCCGGTGACCTCCGTCCAACCGGAGGCACCGGATAATTTGCTGGAGGTGCTTAACGGCGCCTCCATCAACGAGGAACACTGCACTATTATGAGTGCGGTGATCCAGAAGGTTCAGTCCGCCAAGAGCGGGCTGATGGAAGCTTTAATGCCACCTTCTAATAGGCTTTGAGGTATGTATTTAAGATATGTAAAAATATTACCGCATAGACGGTAGCCCTGATGCTCAGTTTGGTGTTGGAAAGGAAAGCCGAGGCGAGGATCAAAAAGATATCTGTGAGAGTCTAACATAAGTATGTCAACATGGGAATGCAGGCTGGCTTTCTTGACCTCTGCCGCACTAACTGCGGAGGTCGATGCATTGAAGCGAGCCTCGGCGGTCCGAGAAACGAGCTCGGCCTTGCCAAGAAGCAGCTCAAGGACAAGGAAGGTAAGTAATACCTTATTTAAGTATATATAAAAAGATGTGGTTGCAAAAATGACAGGACTAACGTGAGTATTACAGGGCCACAACCGAGGTGGCGACCACGAAGGAAGCGTTGTCCAAGCTCAAGACAATGCGGCCGTGGGCGCACCGAGCGAGAGAAGCAGGAGGCGCGGGTGGCGGAGGTGCGGCAAGAGCTCAGGATCTCGTGGAAAAACATGAGAGTTTGGAGCTTGACTCAAGACTTCGAGTCCGAGGCTCGCCTCGGCCCTTGAGAGCGCCAAATCTGCCAAGGCCAAGCCTAAAAAGCCCTCCAGAAATTGAGGCGATGAAGAAGATAGCGGTGGGTAAGGCATTCTTTATGCAAAGCAAGCACGTGAAAGTGAATTACTTGTTACTTACCCGAGTCCGGAGCTCTCCAGGGAGCATTCGCAGATCTGCCCCTGTGATGTGTCGGCGCTTCGCCTACTACCGGGCCGAGGAGGGAGCTCGGCGGAGAAGGTGTTCTGGTCCCGATATCTTTGAGGCGGACACCCAGTCCCCTTGAGCGACCGGTGAAGCAAGTGGTCGAGCTCCACAAGGTGGCCGAACAGGCCATGAAGGGTCTCATAGTCCAGGCTGTGGCCTAGGGAGGCCCCGCACTGGAGCTACTTGGCTGGTGAGGCGGTGGTGGATGCTGTCCATGGCTTGAAGTCATCAAGCGCTCCGTATGCATCGAAGGTGCCCGTAGGGCCTTGCCGATGCTAAAGTGCCTTCATGGCAAGATGGACGCTGAAAAGCTTGTGACAGACAAACCACCGCCGGGCAAGGAGCATCGCAAGCCCGAGATGTATTATGAGGGCGTCCTGAAGGGTGCCCGCCTTATAGCGGATGAATGCTCCCAAGATGTAATTTTTGAGTAAACTCGCGTTTGTGATCCTGTACGCTGAAAACTTGTTCATATCGCTAAGCAACGCTTTTGAATTTAAAATATTACCTTATACATGCAGCCGTTTATTAAATTTGAGAGATGGCGAGTCGTCAGCTTCGCCCCCATGCCATGAGTCTTTGGGGTGTTTGGGATAAACTTGAGCGCTCTTTTTCCCATTCTTGGGTCCTTGAGGGAGGCGCTCAACACATCGAACAAGGCAATCGGACTATAATGCTTGAACACTCTCACTTAGCCATAGAATTCTATAATTTTAAATTTCGTGAAGCCTAGTATTCGGAAGACCGAGTTCGGGGCGCTATCAACGCCTAGGCCGGACAAAGCCGGCTCCTCGCTCTAAGCGGCATAAGTCTTTAGGGACTCGAAAACCTCTCGAACAGCGACCAGCTCTCGCCCTATCATGATGGTCAGTTTTAGCTTTCTCCACTGAGGTGCTTAGCCCAGCTCAACCGGGGCACAATCGCAGTGGTTCTCCCAGCGCTACCTTAGCCGATATAACGGAACATAAGGTACCAAAACATGGGTTCCGGGCAAACCCAACTATTGACCCAAGACATGATTCGGAGCCGATGCATATAATGCTATAAGTTCAGGGTGCCACACTCGTGAGAGTGTTCGAACTTCTCACACCATATTTTGGGGTATTTAAGCCCCTAGTGTATTGGCCATACCAAAGTGTACGGTTGCAAAATGTCATAACTGAACATATTCACATAAAAAAGGAATGCAATAATAGACAAAAACTATGTATTGTTTATTGAAAAGGATGCGGTAAAAGCGAGCGATACAAATAGTGCGATAAGCAAGAGATGGGACTATTTGACATGTCCCCCTCCGAGGCGAGCTGCGGGATGGTATGTAAGACAGGTATTTAGCTCGTTATAGAGACCACCTTGACATTCGGCGTAGCTTTACGCCTCCTGGCTATTGCATCGTGTGTTCAGCGATTGTCTTGCTGCGGACGGGCCTGGAGAGTGGAGTCCTGAAAGTAAGAAAAAGAATGACAAAATTGGGAGCCCCTAGTGCGGTTGAGCCGCATTTTGGGCGTGTGGTGGTCGTGCCCTCCCCTATGCCCATGGTATTTCCAGGCGTAATTATATGCAGCGTAGTACTGGTTTCGCAATTTCACGAGGGCTGGGGTTGGGGCCGCATTGCTACGCGTGCTCGGAACATGCCAGGCGGTCTTGTTGTAGGTTACTCCAGGCACGCTTGACGGTGTCCGGACGTTTAATAGACGGACTCGAGAATTGCCTTGAGAGGCTGCTTTGTGCTTCCGCCGCGAGGGCCGCCGTGTGCTCCTCCGTTCGGAGAGAGCGTTCGGTGTTTCCATTGACCGTAATGACTCCTTGAGGGCCTGGCATCTTGAGCTTGAGGTATGTGTAGTGCGGCACCGCATTGAACTTTGCCAATGCGGTTCGTCCGAGCAGTGCGTGATAGCCACTACGGAATGGGACTATGTCGAAGATTAACTCCTCGCTTTGGAAATTATCCGGGGATCCGAAGACCACCTCAAGTGTGGCGAGCACATGCAGTTGGCCTCTACACCTGGTATGACGCCTTTAAAGGTCGTCTTTGTGGGTTCAATCCTTGAGGGATCTATGCCCATTTTTCACACTGTATCCTAATAAAGCAGGTTCAGGCTGTTGCTGTCGTCCATAAGGACTCTAGTGAGGTGAAACCCGTCAATGATTGGGTCTAGAACCAATGCGGAGAATCCACCATGACGGATGCTAGTGGGGTGGTCCCTTCGATCAAAAGTGATCGGGCAGGAGTACCATGGGTTGAACTTTGGGGCGACTGGCTCCAACACATATACGTCCCTGAGTGCACGCTTCCGCTCCCTTTTGGGTATGTGGGTTGCGTATATCATGTTCACTGTCCGCACTTGTGGGGGGAAGACCTTCTATCCCCTATTGTTCGGCGGCCGGGGCTCCTCCTCGTCATCGGTATGCAGCCCCTTGTCACTGTTTTCGGCATTTAATTTGCCTGACTGCTTGAACACCCAACAATCCCTGTTGGTGTGATTGGCTGGTTTTTCAGTGGTGCCGTGTATCTGACACGAGCGATCAAGTATTCGGTCCAGACTGGACGGGCCCAGAGTATTTCTTATAAATGGCTTTTCCACTGACCGGGTTTAGAGCCTGTGAATCCGGCATTAACTGTCGTATCCTCTGCAATGTCGTCGTTAATGCGGCGCTTTTGCTTGTTGCAACGCAACCTGCCATTGTTGTCCTTGGTATCCGAATTACCAGGGCTCTTGGTCATATTATTATTACGAGCTAGCCAGCTGTCTTCTCCCGCGCAAAAGCGGGTCATGAGTGTTGTGAGGGCTGCCATGGATTTTGGCTTTTCCTGTCCTAGGTGCCGGGCAAGCCATTCGTCACGGATGTTATGCTTGAAGACTGCGAGGGCCTCTGCGTCCAGACAGTCGACTATTTGATTTTTCTTGGTTAGGAACCGTGTCCAGAATTGTCTGGCCGATTCATCAGCTCTTTGGATTATGTGGCTTAGGTCATCGGCGTCTGGTGGTCGCACATAGGTGCCCTGGAAATTGTCGAGGAATGCGGCTTCCAGGTCCTCCCAACAACCAATTGACTCTACTGGCAAGCTGTTAAGCCAATGCCGAGCTGGTCCTTTAAGCTTGAGTGGGAGGTATTTGATGGCGTGTAGATCAACACCGAGGGCCATGTGGATATGAAGGAGATAATCCTCGATCCATACCGCAGGATCTGTTGTGCCATCGTATGATTCGAGGTTTACAGGTTTGAAACCCTCGGGGATTTGATGATCCATTACTTCATCTATGAAGCATAGTGGGTGTGTGGCGCCTCTGTATTGGGCTATACACGACGTAGCTCAAATGAGCTTTGTCTACTGTGTTCGGCCCGGCCGGATTTGCTAAATCCGGCATGACGGTTATCGTCACGTATCGTGGGGCGCCCACACGATCCGTAGATAGATCTTGTTTGCCTTGCCTTGTCCTCCAATATATCTCGCAGGTCTGGCGCATTTCCCCGTGCCTTGGTATTTTTGGAGCGACGCCGGGATGCGGCTTGAGTGGAGGGCCGAGAGGCCTCTCTGTCACGGCCACGAGGTGGCCGGTCGGCCGCATCATACGTTGGTGATGCAGGTTTAGGTGCTTCATCCTCTAATCGGGGTAGCAGCCTGTGCTTTGGGTAGCTCTTGGAGGGGCGTTCGAGTTCGTACTCTTCGGCCGCAAGGACTTCAGTCCATCTGTCGGCTAGCAAGTCTTGGTCAGCTCTAAGCTGTTGCTGTTTTTTCTTGAGGCTGCTCGTCGTGGCCATAAGCCCGCGTTTGAAATGCTCTTGTTCGATGGGATCCTCAGGCACGGCAAATTCGTCGTCGTCGAGGCTTGCCTCGTCTTCGGAGAGAGGCATGTAATTATCGTCCTCTACCTCTCTGTCTGCCGCTCTCTCATGAGGGCTGGCTTCTCCATCCTCCAGTGTTGAATCCTGCTGGAGGGGGTTGTCTTCGGCATTGTCCGGGGTGTTATTATCTCCCATGCCGGAATCACCATTTTTGCTTTTGCGGGATTTAGAGCGGCGCCGCTGACGCTGGCGCTTAGGCTGCTTCTTGGAGGGGTCATCCTTCGTTGTTCCATCGCCATTCCCTTCTTCTGGGGTGTCCACCATGTATATGTCGTATGACGAGGTGGCCTTCCAGTGCCCTGTAGGCGCTGGTTCTTGGTAAATCTCGACATCGGCGTCCATACCGTCAATGTCTTGAGTCAAAATCGAGCATGTTGGTTAAGTCATCGGCGGTGGCTTCTGAAGTGGGTGGTGGGTGGGCTTTGAATTTCTTCGTCGTCGCATCCCAACCTTCGACCATAGTCCGGCAGGGGCTCTCGATAAAGAGAGAGACTTTAGCGAATTCAGGATGTCAACGAAGGCGAGTCTTTGAAAAGATGTCCGCGGCGGCAAACTCCATGATTGGCGCCCAATCGGATTCGATTGGCAGGGGCGCGGAAGGTTCGGAGTCCGGAGAGGAGTCCGGAACCTTGGAGTCACGAGCTTCGTTAAGGACAAGGCTGGTATTCGGCTCGATCGCCGTAGTGATTGCAGCCCCCGAGGCGGTGTCCAGCCACCCGTCCTCGATTAGGCGCGGATCGGCTTCGAGCTAAGGGTCGGGCGGACAGGTGTGGCTGCAGGGAGCCTTTGCTCAGCGAGAGCTAGATCATGCCCATCATGACGGTCTGGCGCGCTTGGCATGGCTCGAACTTCGTCGAAGATCAAGTCTCCGTGGGCGTTGGCCGTGTAGTTCAAACTTCCAAATCTGACACGATGGCGGGGTGTAGCTTCGATCTACTCGGATGGCCAAGCAAATTGGCCCGCGGTGCAAAGCCGCCCGAATCTGAAGATCTGTCCGGGAGAAAAGTCTCACCTGGACCACATCATTGTTGATGATCGGAGGAGCCATCGGGCCTAAAGGTGACGACACGGAGGAACTCTCAATGAAAGCACCAATGTCGGTGTCAAAGCGGGCGGATCTCGGGTAGGGGGTCCCGAAGGCTGTGCGTCTAGGCGGATGGTAACAGGAGACAAGGGACACTATGTTTTTACCCAGGTTGGGCCCTCTCGATGGAGGTAAAACCCTACTCCTGCTTGATTAATATTGATGATATGGGTAGTACAAGAGTAGATCTACCACGAGATCAAAGAGGCTAAACCCTAGAAGCTAGCCTATGGTATGATTGTTCTTCGATCCTCTGGGACTAAAACCCTCCGGTTTATATAGACACCGGAGAGGGCTAGGGTTACACAGAGTCGGTTACAATGGGAGGAGATCTACATATTCATATAGCCAAGCTTGCCTTCCACGCCAAGGAAAGTCCCTCCGGACACGGGAGGAAGTCTTCCATCTTGTATCTTCATAGTCCAGGAGTCCGGCCAAAGGTTATAGTCCAGCCATCTGGACACCCCCTAATCCAGGACTCCCTCAGGGGTGTTCGAGATAAACCTGAGCACTCTTTATCCCAGTTTTGGGTCATCTGAACGAGGTGCTCAGCACAACGAACCAGGCATTCGGACCATAGGGCTTTATCACTCTCACTTTGCCATAGGAGCTTTAGTATGGTCGGCGCAACCATGGTGTTCGGAAACAACGAACCATGCATTCGGACTATAGGGCTTTATCACTCTCACTTAGCCATAGGAGCTTTTTCCCAGTTTCTTGAGGCTGCTCGCCGTTACCATAAGCCTGCGTTTGAAACACTCTTGTTTGACGGGATCCTCAGGCACGACAAGTTCGTCGTCCTCGAGGCTTGCCTCGTCTTCGGAGGGAGGCATGTAATTATCGTCCTCTACCTCTCTGTCTTCCGCTCTCTCATTAGGGCTGGCTTCTCCGTCCTCTGTCTTTGAATCCTCTTTGGAGGGTTGTCTTGACATTGTCCGGGGTGTTATTATCTCCCATGCCGGAATCACCGTTTTGCTTTGGCGGGATTTAGAGCGGGCGCCCGGCAATGGCGCTTAGGCTGCTTCTTGGAGGGTCATCCTCCGTTGTTCCATCGCCATTCCCTTCTTTTGAGGTGTCCACTATGTATATGTCGTATGATGAGGTGGCCTTCCGGTGCCACTGTAGCGCTGGTTCTTGGTAAATCGCCTGCGCCGGTGTCCATACCATCGATGTCTTGGTCGAAATCGAGCATGTCGGTTAAGTCATCGACAGTGGCTACGAAGTGGGTGGTGGGTGGGCTTTGAATTTCTTCGTCGTCCGCATCCCAACCTTGCTGACCATAGTCCGGCCAGGGCTCTCCTGATAAAGAGAGAGACTTTAGCGAATTCAGGATGTCGGCGAAGGGAGAGTGCTGAAAGATGTCCGCGGCGGCAAACTCCATGATTGGCGCCCAATCGGATTCGATTGGCAGGGGCGCAGAAGGTTCGGAGTCTGGAGAGGAGTCCGGCACCTTGGAGTCACGAGCTTCACAAAGGACAAGGCTGGTATTCGGCTCGATCACCGTAGAGATTGCAGCCCCCGAGGCGGTGTCCAGCCACCCGTCCTCGATTGGCGAAGTCGACTCCGAGCTAAGGGTCGGAGTGGACACTGGTGCAGCCTCCACGGCACTGTTCGGCGGCAGAGCTAGATCACGCCCATCGTGGCCGGTCTGGCGCTTAGGCTGTGGCAGCTCGAACTTCGTCGAAGATCAAGTCTCCGCGGATGTCGGCCGTGTAGTTCAAACTTCCAAATCTGACCTGATGGCGGGGGTGTAGCTTCGATCTACTCCGGATGGCCAAGCGAATTAACCCAGCGGTGCAAAGCCGGAATCACGAAGATCTGTCCGGGAGAAAAGTCTCACCCTGGACCGCATCATTGTTGATGATCGGAGGAGAAATCGGGCCTAAAGGTGACGACACGGAGGAACTCTCAATGAAAGCACCAATGTCGGTGTCAAAACCGGCGGATCTCGGGTAGGGGGTCCCGAACTGTGCGTCTAGGCGGATGGTAACACGAGACAAGGGACACGATGTTTTTACCCAGGTTCGGGCCCTCTCGATGGAGGTAAAACCCTACTCTGCTTGATTAATATTGATGATATGGGTAGTACAAGAGTAGATCTACCACGAGATCAAAGAGGCTAAACCCTAGAAGCTAGCCTATGGTATGATTGTTCTTCGTCCTACGGACTAAAACCCTCCGGTTTATATAGACACCGGAGAGGGCTAGGGTTACACAGAGTCGGTTACAATGGGAGGAGATCTACATATTCATATCGCCAAGCTTGCCTTCCACGCCAAGGAAAGTCCCTCCGGACACGGGAGGAAGTCTTCCATCTTGTATCTTCATAGTCCAGGAGTCCGGCCAAAGGTTATAGTCCGGCCATCTGGACACCCCCTAATCCAGGACTCCCTCAGGGGTGTTCAAGATAAACCTGAGCACTCTCTGTCCCAGTTTTGGGTCATCTGAACGAGGTGCTCAGCACAATGAACCAGGCATTCGGACCATAGGGCTTTATCACTCTCACTTTGCCATAGGAGCTTTAGTATGGTCGGCGCAACCATGGTGTTCGGAAACAACGAACCATGCATTCGGACTATAGGGCTTTATCACTCTCACTTAGCCATAGGAGCTTTTTCCCAGTTTCTTGAGGCTGCTCGCCGTTACCATAAGCCTGCGTTTGAAACACTCTTGTTTGACGGGATCCTCAGGCACGACAAGTTCGTCGTCGTCGAGGCTTGCCTCGTCTTCGGAGAGAGGCATGTAATTATCGTCCTCTACCTCTCTGTCTTCCGCTCTCTCATTTGGGCTGGCTTCTCCATCCTCCTGTGCTGAATCCTGCTGGAGGGGGTTGTCTTCGGCATTGTCCGGGGTGTTATTATCTCCCATGCCGGAATCACCGTTTTTGCTTTGGCGGGATTTAGAGCGGCGCCGCTGACGCTGGCGCTTAGGCTGCTTCTTGGAGGGGTCATCCTCCGTTGTTCCATCGCCATTCCCTTCTTTTGAGGTGTCCACTATGTATATGTCGTATGACGAGGTGGCCTTCCAGTGCCCTGTAGGCGCTGGTTCTTGGTCGTCTCCTGCATCGGTGTCCATACCATCGATGTCTTCGGAGTCGAAATCGAGCATGTCGGTTAAGTCATCGACAGTGGCTACGAAGTGGGTGGTGGGTGGGCTTTGAATTTCTTCGTCGTCCGCATCCCAACCTTGCTGACCATAGTCCGGCCAGGGCTCTCCTGATAAAGAGAGAGACTTTAGCGAATTCGAGGATGTCGGCGAAGGGAGAGTCTTTGAAAAGATGTCCGCGGCAAACTCCATGATTGGCGCCCAATCGGATTCGATTGGCGGTATGAAGGTTGAGTGCGGAGAGGAGTCCGGCACTTTGGAGTCACGAGCTTCACAAAGGACAAGGCTGGTATTCGGCTCGATCACCGTAGAGATTGCAGCCCCCGAGGCGGTGTCCAGCCACCGTCCTCGATTGGCGAAATCGACTCGAGCTAAGGGTCGGAGTGGACACTTGGTGCAGCCTCCACGGCCTTTGTTCGTGGCGAGCTAGATCACGCCCATCGTGTGACGGGCTGGCAGGCTGTGGCTCGAACTCGTCGAAGATCAAGTCTCCGCGGATGTCGACCGTGTAGTTCAAACTTCCAAATCTGACCTGATGGCCAGGGGTGTAGCTTTCGATCTACTCCAGATGGCCAAGCGAATTGGCCAGCAGTGCAAAGCCGCCGAATACGAAGATCTGTCCGGGGAGAAAAGTCTCACCCTGGACCGCATCATTGTTGATGATCGGAGGAGCCATCGGGCCTAAAGGTGACGACACAGAGGAACTCTCAATGAAAGCACCAATGTCGGTGTCAAAACCGGCGGATCTCGGGTAGGGGGTCCCGAACTGTGCGTCTAGGCGGATGGTAACTGGGGACAAGGGACACGATGTTATTACCCAAGTTCGGGCCTCTCGATGGAGGTAAAACCCTACTCTGCTTGATTAATATTGATGATATGGGTAGTACAAGAGTAGATCTACCACGAGATCAAAGAGGCTAAACCCTAGAAGCTAGCCTATGGTATGATTGTTCTTCGTCCTACGGACTAAAACCCTCCGGTTTATATAGACACCGGAGAGGGCTAGGGTTACATAGAGTCGGTTACAATGGGAGGATATCTACATATTCATATCACCATGCTTGCCTTCCACGCCAAGGAAAGTCCCTCCGGACACGGGAGGAAGTCTTCAATCTTGTATCTTCGTAGTCCAGGAGTCTGGCCAAAGGTTATAGTCCGGCCATCTGGACACCCCCTAATCCAGGACTCCCTCAGGGGTGTTCAAGATAAACCTGAGCACTCTCTGTCCCAGTTTTGGGTCATCCGAAGGAGGTGCTCAGCACAACGAACCAGGCATTCGGACTATAGGGCTTTATTACTCTCACTTAGCCATAGGAGTTTTAGTATGGTCGGCGCAACCCATGGTGTTCGGAAGACCATACTAGGGGTTCTATAAGCGCCTGATTGGAGAAAGAACCGATCCATCGCACGCTGCATTGGTTATGGCATTGTGCGGAAGAAATCCTTAAAGATTTCGCAACCTCTCGAACAGCTGACCAGATCTCACCTTATCATGACATTCAGTTTTAGCTTTCTCTACTAAGGTGTTCGTCCGGAAGAACCGGGACACAATCGCAGTAGTTCTCCCAGTGCTACCTTAGCCGATATAGCGGAACGTAAGGTACCAAAACATCGGATTCGGGCAAACCCAACTATTGACCCAAGACATGATTCAGAGCTGATGCATATAAGGCTATAAGTTCGGGGTGCCGAACTTCCATGAAGGTGTTCGGACTTTACCGCCATATTATGGGTAAAACGTAGCCCCTGGCATATTTTAAGGCGTATCGCTATTTGCAGATGCCACTTTAACAAAAGAATTTCAATAATAAATAATCAGCAGATAAGCGTCATATAAATCCTCATGTTGTATTTAGGTGGTACGTCTATGCGTATAGGTACAAATAATGTGATATATAAAAGAAAGGAATATGACTGCGGAACCTGCTGAAACCAGGTGGAAGAGGCTGAGTGCGGATCCGTAGTATAACCGGATGGTCATTGCGGGGAATGTCAAAGGATTCCCTTACGCGTTCAAGCCGCCTTCATATAGTCCATCCTGGTTGGTGCAAAGGTGAACCTGCGAGGGAAATGTAAGAAATATTTATGTGCCGCAGGGCGGTTAAGCCGCCGGGTGCGGCCTGTCCTGGCCTTCGCTGGAGTGTTTAATTGAGCCCTGGACGGGCCAGGCTATCCTTCCTTGAAGTAGGTCGGAGTTCCTTGACGGTATCCGTAGGCCCGGACGTCTGCTCGAGGTTTGACTGCAAGGTGCTGCTCGTTGTCTCTGCTGCTAAGGTAGTGGTGTATATGCTGGCGCCGAGGGAAAGTTCGGCCTTGCCATTAACCGTGATGACGCCGCATGGACCGGGCATCTTGAGCTTACGGTAGGCAAAATGTGGCACCGCATTGAATCGAGCGAATGCGGTTCGTCCGAGCAGTGCTTGATAACTACTGCGGAAAGGGACGATTTTGAAGTTTAACTCTTCGATACGGTAATTTTCTGGTGAACCGAAGACTACCTCAAGGGTAATGGAGCCTGTACAGCGAGCCTCCTCACCTGGTATAATGCCTCTGAGAGTGGCTTTAGTGGGTTTGAGCACCGAATGATCGACGCCCATCTTGCGCACTGTGTCTCGGTAAAGAAGATTTCAACTGCTACCGCCGTCCATAAGGACTCGAGTGAGGTGGAACCCGTATATTATTGGGTCCAGGACTAGTGCGGCTGGATTGCCCTCATTGGCGTTGACCGGACGATCCGAGCAGTTGAAGGTGACTGGCCCCGGTTTATATTGTGGGACGACAAGTTCCGTTGAGTCACCATCCCTAAGGATGGATATCCGGTCTGAGTTGGTAATTTGGGTGGTATGTACCACGTTCACCGATTGAATATGCGGGGGAAATTTCTTTTGCCCTCCTGTGTTCGGTGGTCTGGGCTCTTTGTCGCTATCGTCGCTTTGAGACCCCCCTTTGTCTCTGGCGCCTGCCCTGCCGGCTTGTTTGAAGACCCAGCATTCTCTGTTGGTATGGGTGGCTGGCGTTTCTGGGGTGCCATGAATTTGGCATTGGCGATCGAGTATGCGGTCCAGACTGGAAGGACCCGGATTTTTATTTTTGGGTGGCCCATTCATTGAGCGGACTTTGAGCCCCTGAACCCGGCATTAACTGCCGTGTTTTCGGCATTTTCACCATATTTGCGGCGCTTATGTTTGTTGCGTCGTGGTTTGCCATTGCTATCCCTGGCTTCTCGTGTGCCAGGTTTGCTTGCTGTTTTGGTACTACGAGCCAACCAACTATCTTCGCCCGCACAAAAGCGGGTCATAAGTGTCGTGAGGGCTGCCATGGATTTTGGCTTCTCTTGACCGAGGTGCCAGGCGAGCCATTCGTCACGGATATTATGTTTAAATGCTGCTAAGGCCTCTGCATCCGGACAGTCTACTATTTGGTTCTTCTTGGTTAGGAACCGGGTCCAGAATTTCCTGGCCGATTCCACAGCTCTTTGGGTTATATGACTTAAATCGTCAGCATCCGGTGGTCGCACATAAGTTCCCTTGAAGTTGTCAAGGAATGCATCTTCCAAATCCTCCCAACTGCCGACGGAGTCTGCTGGCAAGCTATTCAGCCAATGCCGAGCTGGTCCTTTGAGTTTTAGTGGGAGGTACTTGATGGCGTGTAGGTCGTCACCACGGGCCATGTGGATGTGGAGGAGGAAATCCTCAATCCATACCGCGGGGTCTGTTGTGCCATCATACGGTTCGATATTTACGGGTTTAAAACCCTCTGGGAATCCGTGATCCATAACTTCATCAATGAAGCATAGGGGGTGTGCGGCGCCTCTATGCCGGGCTATATCACGACGCAGTTCATATGAATCTTGTCTGCCGTGTTCGGCTCGGCCGGATTTACATTTAGTGTATCTGGCATGATGATCATCATCGCGTGTAGGCGCGCGCCCTCGTGATCCATAGATCGATCTTGCGTGTTTTGCCTTGTCTTCCAATACATCTCGCAGGTCTCGTGTGTTGCCCCGTGCCTTGGTATTTTTGTTTGAGTGGTGGCGGGGTGCGGGTGGAGCTTCAGGCTGGAATGCCTCTCTATCTCGGCCACTAGGTGGCCGATCAGCCGCATCGTACGCTGGTGATGTAGGTTTAAATGCTTCCTCCTCAAGTTGGGGTAGCAACCTGCACTTTGGGTAACCCTTGGAAGGGCGTTCGAGTTCATATTCCTCGGCCGCAAGGACTTCAGTCCAGCTATCTGCTAGCAGATCCTGATCAGCTCGAAGCTGTTTTTGCTTTTTTTTCCAGGCTATTTGCTGTGGCAATAAGCCGGCGCATAAAGCGCTCCTGTTCGATGGGCTCCTCAAGCACGACAAATTCTTTGTCGCCGAGGATCACTTCGTCTTCGGAGAGAGGCATGTAATTGTCATCCTCCTCCTCTCCCTCTGCCGCTCGCTTAGGAGGGCTGGCTTGTTCATCCTCCGGCTCTAGATCGTGCTGGAGGGGATTGTCATCATCCTCGGCGCTATCCGGAGTACTGTTATCTTCAGTGCCGGTATCACCGCTTTTGTTGTGGCGAGACTTAGAGCGGCGCCGCTGACGTCGGCGCTTGGGTTGCTTCTTGAAGGGGTCATCCTCCGCTGTCTTGTCTCCATTGCCTTCTTTGGGTGTGTCCACCATATATATATATATATATATATATATATATATATATATATATATATATATATATATATATATATATAAAATTATGATGTGGCGGTCCGATTGCCCGTGGGCAGTGGCTCCTGTTCGTCTCCCGCATCGTTGTCCATACCATCGATGTCTTCGGAGTCAAAGTCGAGCATGTTGGTTAAATCGTCGACAGTGGCTACTAAGTGGGTGGTGGGTGGGGAGTGAATTTCCTCGTCATCTGCATCCCATTCTAGCCGGACATAGTTCGGCCAAGGTTCTCCTGACAGGGAGAGAGACTTTAATGAGTTTAGTACATCACCGAAGGGCGAGTCTTTGAAAGATATCCGCGGAGGTGAACTCCATGATCGGCGCAATCGGATTCGATAGGCGCGGCGCATCTTGATTGAGTCCGTGGCGGGAGGCGAGTCGATGGTTCGGCGTCATGACTCTCGTGAGGGCAAGGTCGATTATCGGCTCTATCGCTTGTTGAGAGTGCAGCCTCCAAGGCGGGGTCTATCCGCCCATCCTCGGATGGCGCAATTTACCCCGGATTGAAGGCCGGAGTAGTTGCCGGTGTGATCTCCCGAACACTGTCCAACGATAGAGCTATATCATGATCATCTTGATCGTGCGGCACACCTGGCATGGGCTCGAATCCGTCGAAGATCAAGTCTCCGCGGATGTCGGCAGTGTAATTCAAGTTTCGAACACGACACGATGGCGGGCGTAGCTCTCGATCTGCTCCAGATGGCCAAGCGAGTTGGCCCGTAGTGCGAAGCTGCCGAATACAAAGATCTGTCCGGGGTGGAAAACCTCACCCCGGACCGCATCGTTATCGATGATCGGATGAGCCATCCAGCTTTACGGCGACGGCACAGTGGAACTCTCAATGAAAGCACCAATGTCGGTGTCAAAACCGGCGGATCTCGGGTAGGGGGTCCCGAACTGTGCGTCTAAGGTGGATGGTAACAGGAGGCGGGGGACACGATGTTTACCCAGGTTCGGGCCCTCTCGATGGAGGTAATACCCTACTTCCTGCTTGATTGATCTTGATGATATGAGTAGTACAAGAGTTGATCTACCACGAGATCGTAGAGGCTAAACCCTAGAAGCTATCCTATGGTATGATTGTCCTTCGTCCTATGGACTAAGCCCTCCGGTTTATATAGACATCGGAGGGGGCTAGGGTTACACAGAGTCGGTTACAAGGGAGGAGATATACATATCCGTATCGCCAATCTTGCCTTCCACGCCAAGGAGAGTCCCATCCGGACACGAGGCGAAGTCTTCAATCTTGTATCTTCATAGTCCAACAGTCCGGCCAAAGAAAATAGTCCGGCTGTCCGGATACCCCCTAATCCAGGACTCCCTCACCGCAACTTGCAAAACCTTTTCTCATCCAAGGGCTTTGTGAAGATATATGCCAATTGCTCTTCAGTGTTGACGAGAATGATATCTATATCTTCCTTCATGACATGATCTCCGAGAAAGTGATGACGGATTTCAACGTGCTTTGTCTTCGAGTGCTGAACTGGATTGTTGGCAATCTTGATGGCGCTTTCATTGTCGCAGTAGAGTGGTACTTGCTTCAGATGGATGCCATAGTCCTTGAGTGTTTGCTTCATCCATAGAAGCTGAGTGCAGCAAGATCCAGCAGCAATGTATTTGGATTCAGCAGTGGAGAGAGACACACAGTTCTGCTTCTTTGAAGACCAACAGGCAAGTGATCGTCCCAGAAAGTGACATGTGCCTGATGTAGACTTGCGATCCACCTTGTCACCAGCATAATCAGCATCCGAGAATTCAACTAGATCAAACTCTGAGCCCTTTGGATACCATAATCCTAAGGTTGGGGTGTAAGCCAAATATGGAAGAATTCGCTTCACAGCTAAGTGACGTGATTCCTTTGGTGCCGCTTGGAATCGGGCACACATGCAAACACTAAGCATTATATCTGGCCTAGATGCACATAAATAAAGTAAAGCACCAATCATGGAGCGGTATACCTTTTGATCGAAATCTTTACCATTGGCGTCAGGACCCAGATAACTTTTGGTTGGCATTGGTGTCATGTAACCTTTGCAGTCCTGCATTCCAAACTTCTTCAGGCAGTCTTTGAGATATTTCTCTTGAGATATGAAGATATCGTTGCTTTGCTGACGAATTTGAAGACCAAGGAAGAACTTCAGCTCACCCATCATGGACATCTGATATTGCTCTTGCATCATGTGTCCAAATTCATCACTGTATTTCTGGTTAGTGCGTAGAAGATAATGTCATCCACATATATTTGGCACACAAATAGTTCACCATCATATGTCTTCGTGAAGAGTTTGGGATCCAGGGAACCAGGTTTGAAGCCTTTGCTCTTCAAGAAGTCTTTGAGTGTGTCATACCAAGCGCGAGGAGCTTGTTTGAGGCCATACAGTGCCTTGTTAAGCTTGTATAGCATATCATGATGTTTTGGATCTTCAAAGCCAGGTGGTTGTGCAACATACACTTCTTCTTCAATCTTGCCATTGAGAAAGGCACTCTTCACATCCATTTGATCTGAAGGATGTTGTGATGATTTCGTAGACTAGCGGTATGCGAATGACTTCAAGCCTAGCCACGAGGGCAAATGTTTCATCGAAGTCAATCCCTTCAACTTGAGTGTATCCTTGAGCAACGAGGCGAGCCTTGTTTACGGCGACTTGACCATGCTCATCTTGCTTGTTGCGATATATCCATTTGGTGCCAATGATATTGTGCTTACGAGGATCGTGACGCTGACTAGTTCCCACACATTGTTCAGCTTGAACTGTTGAAGCTCTTCTTGCATAGCTTGAATCCATTCAGGTTCCATAAAGGCTTCGGCAACTTTCTTGGGTTCTGATATTGAGACAAATGCAAAGTGCCCACAGAAATTTGCTAGCTGTGTTGCTCTGGAACGATTGAGTCGACCAGGTGCATTGATGCTATCAATTATCTTCTCAATCTGTACGTCATTAGCAACACGAGGATGAATTGGACGAAGATTTTGCTCTTGTTGATCATTGTCTTCATTTCGAGCGTTGTCTTCAGGTTGATTAGGTGCAGAAATGATAAGTTCCTCTTCAGGTTGTGCCTCAGAAGGTATGATCTCTCCAGTTCCCATGAGCTTGATGGATTCACTAGGTGTAAGTTCATCTAGCACATTTGGCAAGTGCTCTCTTTGCGAGCCGTTAGTCTCATCGAACCGCACATCCACAGTTTCAACCAATTTATAGTGAAATAGGTTGAAGACTCTGTAGGAGTGTGAATCCTTTCTGTAACCAAGCATAAAACCTTCATGTGCTTTTGGTGCAAATTTTGAAGTGTGATGTGGATCCTTGATCCAGCACCTAGCACCAAATACTCTGAAGTAACTGACGTTTGGCTTCTTGCCAGTTAGGAGCTCATAGGATGTCTTCTTCAGAAGCTTTTGAAGATAAACACGGTTGATGACATGGCAAGCAGTATCAATGGCTTCAGGCCGGAACTTTCCTGGAGTCTTGTATTCATCAAGCATCGTCCGCGCCATCTCAATGAGTGTTCTGTTCTTGCGCTCCATGATGCCATTCTGCTGAGGTGTGTATGGAGCGGAGAACTCATGAGTGATTCCCAGCATATCAAGATATATGCTGAGGCCTGTGTTCTTGAACTCTGTGCCATTGTCACTTCTGATATGCTTGATCTTGATGCCATAGTTATTCATGGCGCGGTTGGCGAAGCATCTGAAGACATCCTGCACTTCAGTCTTGTAGAGGATTATATGCACCCACGTATATATTGAACAATCATCAACAATGACGAAGCCATAGAGACAAGCAGTAGTAGTGAGAGTAGAGTAGTGAGTAGGGCCAAATAGGTCCATGTGTAACAGCTCGAAGGGTTGAGATGTCGTCATGATTGTCTTCAAGGGATGCTTGGCCCTTTTCATCTTTCCAGCTTCGCAGGCACCGCATAAGAGATCCTTCTTGAACTTGACGCTCTCGATGCCTATGCCGTGCTTCTTCTTTGTGAGAGTGTGCAAGTTCCTCATGCCAGCATGCCCTAGCCTCCGATGCCAGAGCCAGCACTCTGAAGCTTCTGCAAGACATACGGCAAGCTGTGGTCCTGCTGAGAAATCTACCATGTACAAATCATCTTTCCGATACCCTTCAAAGACTAGAGACTTGTCAGATTCCATGAAAACAAGGCAACGTTATTCTCCAAATATCACAATCATGTTAAAATCGCAAAGCATTGAGACAGACATTAAGTTGAAACCAAGGGATTCAACAAGCATCACTTTATCAATATGCTGATCCTTTGAGATTCCAACTCTACCTAGACCCAGTACCTTGCTTTTACCAGTGTCAGCAAATGTGATGTGACTCTTGTCTGATGGACGTAAGGTTGAGTCCATGAGAAGACTTCGATCACCAGTCATATGATTAGTGCATCCGTTGTCCATAATCCATTCTGAAGCATGAGGTGTCATACCCTACAGTACAGTTAGGGGGATAGGCTTCACCAAGAGTATTGTGTAGCATAAACATTTGGCCTTTAAAGAGGATTATCAAAGCTCGAGATCAAGGTTTTGGGTAGCGGGATGATTGACAATCGATTCAGGAACAAAATACATAGTGAGACCATTTGGGCATTTTATCTGGCGCACAACAAGATGTTTTAGGTCCCTAGCAATAGCATCGTCCGCCTTTGATTTCCGGCTGGAGACCTTTCCCTGCAAAAGAAAGTTAATTCTTCTTAACCACCCACATCTTCAGGGGTGGCTTAGCAGCAATGAGTCTAAGTGCAGCATCTGAGAACTTCGGCTTTGGAGCCCTGCAAATAGCCTTGCAGGAGATGAATGATACTCATATGAATAAGCAGAAAAGTTCTTAGTTTTGTGAACATTGCGGTTTGAAGAAACACACTCATATTCATAAGTCTGAGTGTGATTTCCCTACAAAACATTGGCATTAGGGTGACTCAGGTGAGTCCTTTATGCATGTAAAGCCTTTGGACCATATGAAGCATTTGGTCTGGGGTTTGTCTTCTTCCCTTGTGGTGTCATGATGACATTCACAGGAAGATTCTCAAGACACCTTTTGGGCACCCAGATCTTCTTCATAGGTGGTCCATTCCTGCAGTTAGTACCAATATACCTGGCAAACACTTCACCATTCTGATTCTTAAACAGTTTATAGTTTGCATCAAATGATTCATCAATGATAATTGGGTTTGCACAAGTGAAGCGGATAAGGTGGATGGATCCACTGCGGGGTTCCTTTGCAGCAACCCATGTGGTTTTGGGGTACTGCTCAGGCTTCCAGTAAGAACCATCAACATTCATTTTCCTCTCGAACCCAACACCCTCTTTCCTAGGGTTTCGGTTCAGAGTCTGATTTTTCAGGACATCGCACAGTGTCTGATGCCCTTTGAGACTTTTGTACACCCCTGTCTTAAGCAATGTCTTCAACCTAGCATTTTCATCAGCAATAGTAGTGGCATCCTCAGCAAAGGGGTTAGTTACCACATCAACAGTTGAAGATATTGCACCAGAAGCAGCAGTAGAACATTCAGCAACAGAGGTAGCGTTATCACGCTCAAGGCATTTTAGACATGGTCGTTCAAATCCTTCTGAGCGGGACTGATTTGTTGAGCGCGAAGTGACTCGTTTTCTTTTTGAAGATCTTCATGAACTGCTCTCAATTTCTCAAGTTCTTGCGTCCTTTGAAGATAATCATAGGAAAGCTTTTCATGAGTTGTTGAGAGCGTTTCATGACGACTTTCAAGTTCCTCGTACTTAACATGAAGATTTTTTATGTCTTGAATTAAGGAGATCGGGTCATTTCCGCCTCCAACAGGTCAACACTTTTGTCTAACAGTTTTTGAATATGTTCCATAGCTTTCTGTTGTTCAGTTGCAATTTTAGCAAGTGTTTTGTAGCTGGGTTTGGATTCCCAATCAGAGTCATCTTCACTTGATGTTTGAAAGTAAGCATCGCGTGAGTTTACCTTTGCACCACGTGCCATGAAGCAGTAGGTGGGAGCGGAGTCGTCCTTATCATTATCATCAGTTTTGGTGACGGAGCCATTGTCTTCAGTGTTGAAGATGGACTTGGCAACGTAGGCTGTAGCTAGGGCCAGACTTGCAACGCCAGAGTCGGACTCCTCCTCAGACTCCACCTCCGCCTCCTCAAAAGCAGACTCCTCTGAATCCATCTCCTTGCCTGCAAAAGCACGAGCCTTGCCAGATGAGCTCTTCTTGTGTGATGAAGACTTCGATGAAGATTTGGAAGAAGACTTTGAGGATTCTTCTTCTTCTTGTCATCTGAATCATATTTCTTGCTCTTTTTCTTCTTCTTGTTCTCATTGTCCCACCGCGGACACTCAGAGATGTAGTGACTAGGTTTCTTGCACTTGTGGCATGTTCTCTTCTTGTGGTCATGAGTAGAAGCTTCATCATTTCTTGAGCTGGATCGTGAAGACTTTCTGAAGCCTTTCTTATTGGTGAACTTCTGGAACTTCTTCACAAGCATAGGAAGCTCCTTTCCAATGTCTTCAGGATCACCAGAACTGCAGTCAGATTCTTCTTCAGATGAGGAAACATCCTTTGCCTTCAAAGCGCGAGTTCGGACATAGTTGGGACCATAGATGTCTCTTTTCTCAGATAGCTGAAACTCATGTGTGTTGAGCCTCCCAAGTATGTCAGACGGATCGAGTGTCTTGAAGTCAGGGTGTTCTTGAATCATCAGGGCTAGGGTGTCAAACGAGCTGTCAAGTGATCTCAGGAGTGTCTTGACGATTTCCTGCTTGGTGATCTCAGTGGCGCCGAGAGCATGAAGCTCATTTGTGATGTCAGTGAGGCGATCAAACGTGAGCCGGACATCTCATTGTCGTTCTCTTGAAGCGGTTGAACAGGTTGCGAAGGACACTGATCCTTTGATCTCTCTGGGTTGAGACGCCTTCGTTGACCTTGGAGAGCCAGTCCTAGACTAGCTTCGATGTTTCCAGAGCACTCACACGGCCATACTGCCCTTTGGTCAGATGACCACAGATGATGTTCTTGGCAGTAGAATCGATTGAGCGAACTTCTTGACATCAGCAGGGGTGACACCTTCACCAGTCTTGGGAACGCCATTCTTGACGACATACCATAGATCTACATCAATGGCTTCAAGATGCATGCACGTCTTATTCTTCCAGTAGGGGTAATCAATGCCATCGAAGACAGGGCACGCAGCGGAGACTTTGATTATCCCTGCAGTCGACATAGCTAAAACTCCAGGTGGTTAAACCGAATCACACAGAACAAGGGAGTACCTTGCTCTGATACCAATTGAAAGTGCTAGTTATTGACTAGAGGGGGTGAATAAGTGATTTTTATGAAAGCCTTCAAAACATGGGAGTTTAGAAGACAAACAATAGAAATGAACCTATTAACATGCAACGGAAGGTAGACTACACTAGACAAGCCATAGTCAAGCGAGTACTGAAGCTAAAGCATGAAGACTATTAGCAGCTAGGTAGAATGGATCAAGATGGAAGATAGTATGAAGCCTAACAACACAAGATGTCACACAGTGAAGTCAAACAGATAATGCAAACATGCAATGACTTCATGAAGACAAACTGTAAGTAAAGAGAGGGAGAAGATAGAACCAGTCGCTTGGTGAGGACAAGGATTTGTTGGACCAGTTCGATTCTTTGTGACAAGCTGTATGTCTAGTTAGGGAGGCTGAGATTCAACTCAGAAGACCGCGTCTTCACCTTATTCCCCTTGAGCTAAGGACACCCAGTCCTCGCCCAATCACTCTGGTAAGTCTTCAAGGTAGACTTCCAAACCTTCACAGACTTTGTTCACCGGCAATCCACAATGACTCTTGGATGCTCAGAACGCGACGCCTAACCGGCTGGAGGATTCACAGTCCTCAAGTGTAACAAGTCTTCAGTCACGCTTGGACAAAAGACTTGATCATGCCTAACACTCTTTGGCTCTGGGTGTTTGGGCTTTGTCCTCTCAAGGATTCTCTCTCTCAAAAGCTTGGAGGTGGGTTGCTCTCAAACGACAAAAGCCGTGCACTAACTCTGAGCAGCCACCAATTTATGGTGTAGGGGGTGGGCTATTTGTAGCCACTAGGCAACCCGACCTGATTTGTCCAAAATGACCCTGGGTCACTAAGGGACTGACACGTGTTCCAACAGTCAGATTTCAAACACATGCGGCAGCTTGACTTGGGCTACAAGTAAATCTGACTCATCTAGCTCTGGATAAGATTTACTCTCATTGTCTTTGCTCGAAGACTTAGGATTTGGTTGAGCATCACTTCAGTCACTCTGACTTTGTTCACTTCGACCCCACTTAACAGTACGGTGGTTCCTATGACTCAACAAAGAAGAAAAGGAAACTAAGAAACAGCTATGTCTTCGCACTCCGTAGTCTTCACGTGAATGTCTTCTCGAGTCATAAGCTTTGATGTGATTGTCTTCACGCACCACCGTTGTCTTCAATGTCTTCAACATTTTTAGGGGTCATCTCTGGAAGGTAAACCGAATCAATGAAGGACTACTACCTGTGTTATCCTGCAATTCTCACAAACACATTAGTCCCTCAACCAGGTTTGTCGTCAATACTCCAAACCAACTAGGGGTGGCACTAGATGCTCTTACATGATTGTGCCTGACCCTCCGGTTCTTGAACAAACGGAGGTTGAAAACACTGAGGCTGCCACAAACAACGCCACTGAAGCCAATAACACAGTCATGGCTGAAGACAATGTGGCGCCTGAAGCCAATGTGGATGCTGAAGCCACCGTTCCACCTCCAAGGCCTCACACAATTGAACAGGCCTATGATCATGACCAGCTTGTCACAGTGAGATGGCCCATTATGGTTCCTCCCACAGCTCCTGGACCACAATATGACTATCATGTGGAGCAGAGGCCACAACTCCAGAATCCCAAGCCACGAATGCCAAGGCTTCCAGGTGCTGCAACAACGCCAGGTTCTTTCAGTGTGCACAGCTTCAGAGCTCACAACACCTTCTTTGACAGTGCCAAGAATCCCTATTTGAAGCCAAAGATCTCTTCTGGAGCCATCAGCAGCGCAGCTATTACTCCTGCATTCTATACAATCAAGAGCGAATCTTTCCACACATGCGTCTTGATTGTGAAGCTATTGTTGGGCTGCCCTGTCTTGAAGAAGCTCTTGACTGCTTTAGAGATGTTAGTCTCTTGCCATTTGTGACAGACAAAGAGCACTAGAATGAAGAGCTTCTGCTGCAGTTCTATGCCACACTTTATATTCATGGCTACAACAGGGATCCAAAGACATGGATCCTTGAGTGGATGTCAGGTGATGTGCATCATGAAGCCAAAGCTCAAGACATCATCGAGCTTACTTCTGTGCCCACTCCAAGTGAGTTGTACGAGCCTGGTTGTCAGCTTCACAGAAATGAACTGCAGAGTATTTTTCAGAGGCCTGAGCCAAATACGAGTGAGATGCTCAGTATGATGAATCCATTGCCTCAAGATGCTGAATACCCGAAAGAGTTCTTCGTGAAAGACCTCGAGTACTTGGCCCGCATAGTATACCACATTCTGAGCCATACTCTGTGGCCAATCAAGGGCCATTCTTCTGAAGCCAAACTTGAAGGAGCCATGAAGACTTTGGTATTTTATATAATCAATGGCATCAGATTCAACACCCAGGATTTCTTCATCAGACAACTTGCTGCATCTGGGATTGATCTATTTGGCCTGAAATTCTATGCTCCATGGATGATGCGCCTGATCAATCTCCATTCCACAGTTGACTATCAGCCCTCAGCACGCAACCACATTGTCTTCCTGCCTGAGGTTGATCTGTCCATTGAAGCCATCTACCCCGAGCCTGCCAAGGAGCCTCTATATCTTCATAATGCTGATCATCAAAGCTTCTCGCAACCAATGGAGGGAATTCTCGTCCCCAATGCTGCAACTCCCACCTATCCTCTGGCTGGAAATATGCGAGTGCCACATCGTGCGAACACCGAAGCCACTGCCAGTATGATTGCCCAAAGGCCTCGGAAGCGTTCTCGTGTACTCAATGACCGACAGCTTCTTGTGGCCTTGCATCAGAAGTAGGATAAGCATCATGACTGGCTCAAGTGTCAGATCCAGAGTATCTTCGTGGATGTCAATCGCATTCGCAACCTGGCCACCAAGAACTCGTTTGTTGCCCATGAAGCCTGTCGGCGATCCTGGAAGAGTCTCACACTGCTCTGTCCTGAAGACAATCTTCGCGAAGATGGCTTAACTAAGGACTTCAAGTTTGATTCTAGGCCTCCACAAAATGCAAGCCGGCGCCGCACTCCCTCAATTGAAGACTCTGAGCATTCATCTTCGGCTGCAACTGTTTTTGCGAGAGTCATCGATGAAGAAGACGACGCCACTTCACCGACCATGGCTGCACTGCATCTCGACACTGCACCAGCCCCGTCTGCACCATCGAACTCCAACGTCGACCCTGCTCCTTCATCTACTCCTGATGGGGACGAGTATATACTCTATGTCTTCAAACCTTTTTGGTCCTTACTGACAAAAGGGGGAGAAACTTATGAGTTTATAGTCTTCAAGCGGGTCCTTATGGGTGGTTGCATTATTTTTTGCTAAGACTTTACGACTCTTGTTTTTTAAAACATTTGGTTCTTTGAGTTGTAACACTTAAACTCGATGGTCGTCTGCTACCTTGTGATGCGATGATAAATTCCGCATGAAGCCATTCCGCAGACGTCCATTTTTCATTATGCATGTCATTACCTTCGTTATCTCTTTATATGCATGATGAATTGTCTTCATAAGTTGAAGAGGATCTCCACAAAGTAAAACTTGTCATGTGCATTTGCATTCAAAAGCAAACTACTTATATGCACATCTTCAGGGGGAGCCTTTTGCCACTTATGAAGACAATGCCTTAATCCTTAACTTTCACATACTTTTATCCCCGTTGAAAACCACAACCAGTTTGTCATCAATCACCAAAAGGGGGAGATTGTAAGTGCATCTAGTGCCACCCGTGGTTGGTTTTGTAGTATTGACGACAAACTTGGTCGAGGGACTAATGTGTTCGTGAGAATTGCAGGATAACACAGGTAGTAGTCCCTTATTGATTCGGTTTACCTACCAGAGGTGACCCCTAAAAATGTGTGAAGACATTGAAGACAATGGTGGTCAGTGAAGATATTCACACTGAAGATTATGACATGAGAAGACATTCACGTGAAGATTATGGAGTGTGAAGACAAAGTTGTTTCGTAGTTTCCTTTTCTTCTTTGTTGAGTCATAGGAACCACTGTACTGTTAAGTGGGGTCCAAGTGAACAAAGTCAGAGTGACTGATGTGATGCTCAACCAAAACCTATGTCTTCGAGCGAAGACAATGAGAGCAAATCTTATCCAGAGCTGGATGAGTCAACTTTACTTGTAGCCCAAGTCAAGCTGCCACGTGTGTTTGAAATCTGACCATTGGACACGTGTCAGTTCCTTAGTGACCTAGGGTCATTTCGGACAAATCAGGTCAGGTTGTCTCCTGGTTATAAATAGCCCACCCCCTACACCACAAATTGGTGGCTGCTCAGAGTTAGTGCACGGCTTTTGTCGTTTGAGAGCAACCCACCTCCGAAGCATTTGAGAGAGAGATCCTTGCGAGGACAAAGCCCAAACACCCAGAGCCAAAGTGTGTTAGGCATCATTGAAGTCTTTTTGTCCGCGTGATCTGAAGACTTGTTACACTTGAGGACTGTGAATCCTCCAGCCGGTTAGGCGTCACATCCTGAGCATCCAAGAGCCATTGTGGATTGCGAGTGGACGAAGTCTGTGAAGGTTTGGAAGTCTACCTTGAAGACTTACCAGAGTGATTGGGCGAGGACTGAGTGTTCTTAGCCCAAGGGGAATAAGGTGAAGATGCAGTCTTCTGAGTTAAATCTCAGCCTCCGTAACCAGGCATACAGTTGTCACAACAACTGGAACTGGTCTACCAAATCCTTGTCCTCGCCGAGCAATTGATTCTATCCCTTACCTCTCTTTACTTTCAGTTGATCTTCGTGAAGTCATTGCTTCCTTGCATGATCTGATTGCCTTCACTATGTGAAGACTACTTACTGTTTGGCTTCATACTATCTTCCATCCTGATCCATACTACCTAGCTGCTGATAGTCTTCGTCCTTTCACTTCATTGCTTCCTTGACTATGGCTTGTCTAGTGTAGTCTACCTTCTGCTGCGTATCAATAGGTTCATTTCTACTGTTTGTCTTCAAAGCCTCTGTGTTTTGAAGACTTCCATAAAAATCGCCTATTCACCCCCCCTCTAGTCCGATAACTAGCACTTTCAGATGTACCTCTCCAGCCGGCACACCGGCATCGTTGGACCTCTGCAGCCAACACCGATGCGCCTGCTCTCCTTACACGACAGCGTCGTCCACCCATGACTCATCCGTAGTTAGGTACACCCCCCCCCCGGTCGAAATCGTCCGTGGTGGACACCACACGCAGTAGGTGTTCAATGAAATGCCATTGAGCTAGTTTTCGAATGCCATGTCGTTCTTTTAGAGTATGAAGGATGACGGGGTACTCGACCATGGATGATGAGTTGTTGTGCGATGTGTGGTTGGCCGTATCCGCGGATTTCGTAGGCAGGAGCAGAGAGGGACCTTCTAGAAGTGCGTGCATGATTCATTTCACGTGTGAAAGCACATTTCTCCCTATGACATGCACATCATCCAACAACGCAATGTGGGATCGTTATCGTATCGATGGTACGCCATCTAGACCTCCGTCACCAAGTTTTGTGATGCGGATGGTCAAATTTGGAGGCAAGGTGGTCACTCCAAGTAGCAGAGGAGGAGATCGTAGGTTTTGCTTCTTCTTGCTCAACTTGTTGATTGAATCATTCGCTCAATGTTGATCTACACATTATGTAGCCTGCACGTCATGTCGTGATGTACCACAAGACAAAGGGACAGTCATTTATGCACACACATTATTAGATGGAACTGACAGGGCAGTATGTATGGGACGAATGATCCGTTCGTGAAAAACTTGTTGAACATCCATTAATCTTGTTGAATTTGAACTATTGTTGTACTAAACTTATTTGCGTGCTATGTATGGATGATTTGAGCTATTTTCTATCCAAACTTTGATGAAAATCGCGGTGTTCGCATGAACTTTGTCCGGTTTGTTGAAACATTGTTTGAAATGTAAGCGGACATATGCGGCTAGCATTTGATGGACGCCTTCGAGAGCAGTGTTCGAGGACGGATGCTGAAGCAAATTTGTGGTTCAATGTTGGAAATGCCATTAATGACGAAAGTAGTAGGTGATGAAGTCATGTACCTGGGGTAGGGTCATAGACCTGCCCAAAGGTACCCTCCACAAGGACACTTTCATGAAGAAGCGGCCTTCGGTCGACCTGGTAGGTTTCCACTCGACAGATTCAAAGACACTCGACCATGAAGACCCACTCGACCACCAGGAGTCCAAGAGCCACTCGGTGTCCAGACGGTCTGTAGTTAAATAGTCTTTATGATCATAATGATACTTTATGTAAGGCGTTACCAGTAACGCCTAGACCTAACGTACCTTAAACCCTCCTTTCACGTGGGCTGGCTGGGGTCTGGCGCACTCTATATGAGCCACCCCTCCACGGTAGAAGGGTTCGCACCCTGTAACACATACGCATATTATCCGATCGACCGCCTCCGGGCTCCAAGACGTGGGGCTGTTACTTCCTCCGAGAAGGGCCTGAACTCGTAAATCTCTTGCGTATACAACTACTCCATAGCTAGGATCTTGCCTCTCCATACCTACCCCCCATTCTACTGTCAGACTTAGAACCACGACAGTTGGCGCCCACCGTGGGGCTAGCGATTTGTTGGAGAAGTTGGGATTCTTTCGATCTCCTACATCATGGTTTCAGGTGGAGTTCTGGTCGACGGCCACGAGATCCGTCTCGGTGTGCTCACGTTCGTCGCCGACGACTCCGCTTAACCGGGAGGCTCCACTTTCGGCGAGGACGCGCTCCCGTCCATGAGGCGGCGCACTGCTGGCGTGTGTCCGCGGCGTCCTCGTGCGGCAACCGTTGACCCAGTATGGGTCGGCTCCTATGTCGTCCTCGCTCCCAGTTTCCCGCCGGCGCAAGCGTTTCGGTCGGTCGAGGCTTCAGCGGTGGGTGAGGCATGCGATGGACCGCCAGTCGGCCACCCCCCAAGTCGCAGCGATCGAGCCCGGCGAATCTCTCTACGGCCTGTTCGACTGGCTCCGCAGATACTGCGTCCGAATGCGATAGCAGTGACCCGGCGGCAGAGGTTCTGATGGTCGATGGACCATGCAATCCCCCCGGATTCACCCGCACCAACGGAGGTGACGGTGGAGGCGATCCGGAGCAAGCCCACGAAGAGTACTGCGAGCCCCTCACTTCGCTCAGAGGGAGGAGCTTCGCCGTCGGAACATGGATGCGCTTCACACTCCTATCGTCGGAGAAACCCCGAGGCTCGTGCCTTGGAGGATGCGTGCTTAGCCAACCTGGCTGGCCTTTTCGATCGGAGAACCTTCAGCGAGTACTCAACGGCCTTGCGACCAAAGGTTCGAGAATCCGATCGGCGTCGGCTCTTCCAGCCACCAACTCGGGTATATCGAACTCCGATTCAGAATTTAGCTTGGCCGCCCGTATAGCAGAGTCAATTCAGCCTTCCGATCGGAGGTGGGTAGAGGTTTTCTACAAATCAGAGATCTGCTCCGGGCGGCAGGAGACCAAAACTCAGTCGTATCACAGTCGCGGAACAGGATTCACAGCCGATCCGTCGCTGCAAATTCAGTCCAGTTGGCCCATAGTCCGAGATCGCCCCCGAGGCGTGAGGAACGTGGGGTCGGCGTGATGATCAGTACAAGAGTCGCGAGCAGTATGAGCACCGATTTGATCGCAATGATCGACATCGAGTGCCCACTCCTCCCCCAAGGGGTGGATCATACGCTCCTCGGCAGCAGGACGACAGACGCGAGCACAGTGTTGGGCGAAGAGTTCCAGTCGACCCCAGGGAACCAGGCTTTGATGCGAGATCTATTATCGTTCAAGGTTTGGTCGACAGAAGCGAGCTCACCGAGACGACCATGATAGAGATGTTCCCTCCAGCAGCAGAGTTCATGTCTCGGGACCAGAGTGTTTCAGCAGAGCCATCAGAGCCGCGGTGATTCCTCCCAACTTCAGGTTGGCGACTGGAGTCAGTAAGTTCCTTTGGTGAATCCAAGCGACACTTCGCTTGAAGATTACCGGGTGGCTGTTCAGATCGTGGCGGCAGCGATGAGGTAGCCATGAAGCATTTGCCTCTTATGTTGGAGGGTTCAGCGGGCGTGGTTGAATCGATTAGCACCAATGATTTACACTTGGGAAGATCTTGCCCGAGTGTTTGTCGGAGACATTTGAAGGGACTTGCAAGCGACCAGCAGGATTGACGGAGTTGCGATCGTGTGTGCAAAAAGTCGAGTGAAACTTTGAGAGATTATATCTAGAGGTGGATCACTTTGCACCACACAGTTGAGAATGTATCGATCACCAGCGATCTGTGCCTTCAAAGAAGGTGTCAAGAACAGAGAGTTGAGTTTGAAATTCGGTTGAACCGGAGATATGACCCTCGATCGGATGATGGAGATTACCACCAAGTATGCAAATGGTGAAGAAGAGGATCGGCTCGAGTGGTAAATACAAATCGGCCGCCAATGAGGCGGCGGAGGAAATTCGGTCGGAGCGAAGCGCAAAGCCGAGCCAGCTGCTCCGGAGAGGCCTTGGTCGTGACCCCAGGAAAGTTCAAGAAACCCAAGGGTCCTTGGAACCCCAATAAGGTAAAAGACCAGGATGGAAATGACGTGCTGGATTTGCCATGTCACATTCACACGAAGAAAGATGAAGAGGGTAAACTCATTTACCCGAAACACACCACTCGACAGTGTTGACTCTTGATTCAGCAGTTCAAGGAAACAGCCCAAGGATAAGGATAAGGAGACAGACAAAGTCGAGGACAAAGATGACAGCGATGATGGATATCCCCAGGTCAATTCCACCCTGATGATTTTTGCTGACGTCGAAAGCAAAAGTCGATTGAAGGTTATCAATCGGCAAGTGAACATGGTCGCTTCGGCGACACCCAACTATCTGAAGTGGTCCCAGACCCCCATCACATTCGACCAATCCGATCACCCGACGCACATTGCCACCCCTGGGAGGCAAGCGTTGGTGGTCGACCCGGTCATCGAAGGCACTCGACTGACCAAAGTTCTGATGGATGGTGGTAGTGGCTTGAACATATTGTACGCAGAGATGTTGAAAGGGATGGGCATTCCGATGTCCAGACTCAGCACCAGTAACATGAGCTTCCACGAGTCATTCACGGAAAGAAGGCTGAGTCACTCGGCCAAATTGCTCTTGATGTAGTTTTTGGTGATTGAAGCATTTCCGGAAAGAAAAGTTGACCTTTGAGGTCGTGGATTTCAGGCGCTTATCACGCTATTCGGGAAGACCCACGCATATGCATGTTTCATGGCCCGACCATGTTACGTGTATCTTAAACTGAAGATGCCTGGTCCCAAGGGCGTGATCAACATTACGAACAATCGGAAGAAGGCGGAAGAGTGCTTCGAGAAAGGCTCTAAGATCGCCCGATGCTCGATTGGCGATGGTAGAGCTACAAGAGTATCAGAAAACTGCAGACCCGAGTGATTTGTTGCGAGCTAAGAAGCCCTCTATGGAGTCAACATTCCAGTCGACCGGTGAGACGAAACAGGTTCACATTCACCTGTCTGATCCCAATGCTGCTCCGACCAACATCTCGACAGCACTCGACTCAAAATAGGAAGAAGCGCTCATCCAGTTCCTCCGTGAGAACTGGGACATCTTTGCATGGAAGCTTCACGACATGCCGGGTGTTCCTGTGGGGCTGGCTGAGCACCGCCTCTGAAGTCGACCCAACAGTAAAACCGGTTAAAGAATATCTTCGACGGTCCGCCGTCCATAAGAGAAAGCCATTGGTGAAGAGGTGGCTCGGCTCTTAGCGGTAGAGTTCATCCGAGAGATCTACCACTCCGAGTGGCTCGCCAATGTCGTCATGGTCCCCAATAAGGACAAGCCGTTGCGCATGTGCACCGATTTCAAGCATATCAATCGGGTCTGCCCGAAAGATCATTTCCCTCTTCCTCGCATTGACCAAATAGTCGACTCAACTGCGGGATGTGAGAGGCTGTCTTTTTTAGACGCCTATTCCGGGTACCATCAGATCCGTCTGTATGGACCCGATGAGATCAAAACAGCGTTCATCACTCCATTCGGGTGCTTACATTATGTCACCATGCCATTCGGTCTCAAGAATGCGGAGCCACATTCATGAGGATGATTCGAAGTGTTTGCTCACTCAAATCGGTCGGAATGTAGAAGCGTACATGGATGATATAGTGGTCAAGTCACGAAAGGGTTCCGACCTGTTGGTCGACCTTGCTGAAACATTTGCCAATCTCGGGAGGTATGATATCAAGCTTAACCCATCGAAGTGCACATTTGGAGTTCTGGTGGAAAGTTACTCGGTTTTCGTTTACGGCGAGGAATCGATGCTAACCCGAAAAGATTGGCACTATACTCGAATGAAGCGCCTGCATGCGTGTGCACGATGTCGAAGCTTCTTGGATGCTTGGCCGCTTTAAGTCGATTCATCTCGCCCTTTGTGAAAAGGCATTGCCTCTTTACCGACTGATGAAGAAGTCAGACAAGTTCGAGTGGACTCCAGAAGCTGATGCAGCGTTTGCAGAGCTAAAAGCTCTGTTCTCCACCCAGTCGGTGCTTGCTACTCCTATCAGCAAAGAGCCTTTGTTGCTTTACATTGCAGCCACTGGACAAGTCATCAATACCGTACTTACGTTCGAGCGGGAAGAAGAAGGAAAAGCCTTCAAAGTTCAACGCCCAGTTTATTATCTTTCTGAAGTGCTGACCCCATCAAAGCAAAGATACCCTCACTATCAGAAGCTTGTTTATGAGATTTACATGACCACAAAGAAGGTTGCTCATTATTTCTCTAATCATTCCATTACAGTCATCAGCGACGACCCATTGTCGGAAATTCTTCATAACAGAGATGCAACTGGTCGAGTGGCTAAATGGGCAATTGAACTCCTTCCCCTTGATATCAAATCTAAGGCAAAGAAAGCCATCAAGTCCCAAGCAATAGCAGACTTCCTCGCCGAGTGGACTGAACAGCAACTTCCGACTCAAGTTCACTCGAACCTTTGGACTATGTTTTTGATGGTTCCAAGATGCTGAATGGTTGCAGTGCGGGGTTGTATTGGTTTCCCGAGGAGATAAGCTCAAATATGTTCTCCAGATTCACTTTGATTCTTCCAACAATGAAGCGAGAATATGAAGCACTCCTGTATGGGTTGCGTATGGCTATTTCACTTTCGGCGTCCGTCGCCTTATGGTCTCTGGCTGACTTCGGATCTGGTTGTTAATCAATTGATGAAGGAGTGGGATGTCGGAAGCCCAGCTATGACAAAGTTCTTGTAATGCGATGAGAAAGCTGGAGAAGAAATTCGAGGGTTAGAGCTTCATCATATACCTTGAAAAAATCAAGCTGCGGATGATTTGGCGAAGATAGGGTCCAAGAGGGAAGCCATTCCCAGCAATGTATTTTGGAGCACATTCTTGCACCGTCAGTGCAGGAGGATCCTTTCACAGAATAACCCCCGCAGCCAAAGAGTGCCAATGATCCGAATGAAGTTGAGGTCCCGGCCGTGGTCGACCTGATTATGGAAGTTGTGGTCATCACTCCCGGACCGGACAAAGGCCCTACATCGCATATATCCTAAGGAAAGAACTCCCGAGAGAATGAAGAATAGGCTCGACGGATCTTCCGTCGATCCAAGGCCTTCTGATGATCAAGGGACAATTGTACAGAGAAAGCGCTTGAGTCGGCCGGAAGTGTATCACGCGAGAAGAAGGTCAGATAATTCTTGAGGATATCCACTCGGGGACCTGTGGCCATCATGCGTCCTCTCGGACCATCGTGGCTAAAGCATACCGAGTGGGATTTTACTGGCCGAAAGCAAATGAAATGGCAAAAGAAATAGTTGACAAGTGTGAAGGGTGTCAGTTCTATTCCAACATGTCACACAAGCCCGCCTCAGCCTTGAAGACCATTCCACTCATCTGGCCCTTCGCTGTTTGGGGATTAGACATGATTGGACCGCTAAGAACTGGCAGAAGCGGCTTGACTCATTTGCTAGTAGCAGTCGACAAGTTCACCAAGTGGATCGAAGCCAAGACCATCAAGAACCTTGATGCATGCACTGCTATCAGTTTCATCAGAGAATTGATATTCAGATATGGAGTTCCGCATAGCATCATCACCGACAATGGGTCAAACTTCGATAATGACAAATTCAAAGCCTTCTGCGCCTCTCAGGGCACGCGGGTCGACTATGCTTCAGTTGCTCATCCTCAGTCGAATGGACAAGCAGAGCGTGCAAACGGCCTCATTCTCAAAGGGCTGAAACCACGGCTGATGCGTGATCTCAAGCACGCAGCAGGATCTTGGGTCGACGAACTTCCATCAGTTCTCTGGGGATTGAGGACCACTCCTAATCGGTCGACTGGGAGAACTCCATTCTTCTGGTCTATGGAGTCAAGCAGTTACTGCCGAGTGACACGCTTCACAATGCGCCTCGAGTCGAACTATACTCTGAAGAAGAAGTGGAACAAGCCCGGCAAGATGCAGTCGACCTCTTGGAAGAGGAGAGGGAGATGGCCCTGATCCGCTCGACTATCTATCAGCAAGACTTGCGTCGATTCCATGCCAGAAACGTGAAGAGTCGAGCCTTCCAAGAGGGAGATTTGGTCCTCCGAGTGGATCAACAGAAACCACACAAGCTCGCTCCCACTTGGTAAGGTCCCTTCATCGTCACAAGAGTTCTCCACAATGGAGCGTATCATCTCTACAACGTTGATCGCCAGATCGACGAGCCTCGAGCTTGGAATGCGGAGCTGCTCCGCCCCTTTTATACTTAATACTCACTCGGTTGAGATGTAATAAAAGTACTTTTGTAGTTTGTTTATCTAAGACAAGAATGTTATAATTTTCCCAGTGATTGTTATTACTTTTTGTTGAAATTTCCCCCAGTGGGTGGCTTAGCTGCGAATCCGGTTCGCCTAAGTTTGTAAAAAAAATCCTTTCCGATTGGCGAGCCGGTCCCCCACTCGGGGGCTTAGCTGCGAATCCGCTTCGCCTAAGTATTCAAAATCCTACCGAGTGGTGAGCCAGCCTCCCATACGGGGGCTTAGCTGCAGTCCAAGTACTCGTCTAAGTATTCAAAATCCTACCGAGTGGTGAGCCAGCCTCCCACTCGGGGGCTTAGCTGCAGTCCAAACTCACCAAAGAATAAAAAATACAAACGAGTGGTGAGCCAGACTCCCACTCGGGGGCTTAGCTGCAGTCCAAGTACTCGCCTAAGTATTTAGATCCTACCAAGTGGAGAGTCAGCCTCTCACTCGGGGGCTTAGCAACAGCCCAAGGATTCGCCTAAACATCCAAAATAAAGAACGCTTCGAAAGGACGACGAGGTGCAGGTCGACTACTACCTTCTCCTTCAAAGCTACGCCATGAAAAACCTACCGAGTGGAGAGCAAACCTCCCACTCGGGGGCTTAGCTGCAGCCCAGTGCTCGCCTAAGTAATAGAAATCCTACCGAGTGGAGAGCAAACCTCCCACTCGGGGCTTAGCTGCAGCCGTGCTCGCCTAAGTAATATAAATCCTCCCGACTGGAGATCAAACCTCCCACCCGCCTGGATTGCTGCCCGCCATTGCTCGCCTAAGTAATAGAAATCCTACCGAGTGGAGAGCAAACCTCCCACTCGGAGGCTTAGCTGCAGCCCAGTGCTCGCCTAAGTAATAAAAATCCTACCGAGTGGAGAGCAAACCTCCCACTCGGGGGCTTAGCTACAGTCCAGTGCTCGCCTAAGTAAGGAATTCATCTCAATCCGCAAGGACGACGAGGTGCAGGTCGACTGCTACCTTCTCCTTCGGAGCTTCACCACAAGTACAACATGCGGTCCAGCTCAATTCGCAAGGACGACGAGGTGCAGGTCGACTTCTACCTTCTCCTTCGGAGATTCACCACAAGTACAACGTAGGTCCAGCTCAATCCGCAAGGACGACGAGGTGCAGGACGACTGCTACCTTCTCCTTCGGAGCTTCGCCACAAGTACAACGTGCGGTCCATCCCAACCCGCAAGGACGACGAGGTCAGTCGCAGTCCGTGCCCCATCTCTACCTGCAAGATAGATGAAGTACAAGTCGACTGGAGTTTCACCTCAAGGATACTACCTACAACAATGAAATATATTCCGAATGAAGAGCAAAGTTCTCTCGAATGCAAATAAAGCATGTTCAAGGATAGATTAAGTTCGAATAAACGTCCTACGGATCCAAAGGGGCTCAGGCGTTAAGCCTGTTAAAGTTTGTCGGTTACAAAAACCACTCGGCATTACGAGGCAAATTTAAGGTGGGACTTAGAAGTTTTTTACTCCTCCGGTGGAGGACTGGAAGGTGCAACAAACTGGTCGAGGTCGATTCCGTCGGCAATACGGGTAGCAGCAGTGATGAAGGTCTCCATGAAAGATCGAAAGTCATACTTCCTGGTGTTGGCAACTTTGAGGGACGCTAGCTTGTCCTCTTGTGCTTCCTTGCAGTGGACGCGAACCAGAGACAGAGCAACATCAGCACCACACCTGGCAGAAGACTTTTTCCATTCTTGCACTCGACTTGGAATCTCATTCAGTCGAGTCATTAAGGATTCAAGGTCATTCTGGAGTGTCTGATCTGGCCAGAGAGTCGAGTCGATCCGCGACACCTCAGCTTTCAGTCGAGCAAGATAGTCCACCACGCTAGCAACGCGAGACTCCAGTCGGAGCACATTCATGGCAGCTTCATCCTTCACAGGAGAGTTGATGGGGTCCAAGCTGGTCTCCACTCGACTGGTTTCTTCTTCGAAGTTTTGACAGAATTCTGAAAACACAGCTCAGACTCAAAATAACAATCATGCGATGAGCCGGTGATAACAAGACAGTCGGGTAAAAGAGATTACCTTCAAGCATGAGAAACAGCTACTTCGCGAGCCCTCCAAGAAAAATCTCCGTGTCATTTCGCTTCCCTTGATTGGCCAGCCTTGTCGAGACAGAGCAATCTTGTCGTTCTTGATCGACTAACTTCCTTGTTGGCCGCGTCAAGAGCGGCTTTCAGCTTGGCATTTTCATCTTCAAGTTTGTCGACTGAGGCAAACTTCTCTTCAGCGACCTTTGTTTTCTCCAAAGCCGCCTTCTATGCCTCTGCAAGGTCAAGGTCCTTCTTCTTCAAAGTCTCTTCCAGTTTATCTACAAAGCAACAATGAGAACAGAGTTGAGAATGAACAGAAAAACAAAGACAGTCGTCAAAGTTCTCACCAGCCATACCTTTTGCTTCATCCTTCGCCTTCTGCAAATTCTCCTGAGCAAGCTTCAAGTCAAGGTTGAGTTGGATCTGTTTGTTCTCTAACTCAAAGATAGCGAGCCACAAGCTCGCAAGATTTCTACAAAGAGTCAACCAACGAAAGACATCAAAGACAGATCACTTCCGAGTGACTAAGGAAAAATCGTAGCATTTCTAAGACTACAGTCGAATCAAAGCATTCGACAGTAGTCTCGGGGACTACACCCAGCGGGTGCACTCAGCGTGCCCCCACTGGTTTTACCAATTTGGTTCGACCAGTCGACCAAAAGAGACAAAAAGGTTATGATTCTAAAACCATGGTTAAGTGCCAGCGGTCAGCCGCGGTAAAAAAACAGTTCTTTAGACTATAGTCGACTGCACGCAGTCCACCATAGTCTCGGGGACTACACCCAGTGGGTGCACTTAGCGTGCCCCCACCGGTTTTACGGTTCCATTCGACTTGGTCCGTCCAGGTCGAGTGAAGAAGTTCACGATATAAAGACTATAGTCGATCATTGCACGATCCACCATAGTCTCGGGGACTACACCGGTGGGTGCACTCAGCGTGCCCCCACAAAAACTCAATCGACACACCCACCCGGTGGGTGTACAGATATGGAAATCTCCGGAAAAGAAGCGGTTTGGTAGCATATCCTATGAGCAAGCAGTTTGGTAGCATATCCTAACAGAGCAAGAAACGATCGACTTACTTGGACATTGCTGCGAGAGCTGAACTAGCATCATAGGCCGCTGGCTAGCCTCTCGGACCGCCTTCACTTGCTCCATCATGATCCCTGCTCGGCGTATAGCCTCCTTAGCAAAGACACTCACTTGGTCTTACGGGACGTGGTGTATAGCAAAAAGGATGGTGGATCAGCGATCGGCCAGCGGGTCGGGCACTTGTCGTGATGCGACCAAAAGACACAGACGCTCGAGTGGGGTTGCCTCCTCGAAACCAACGTCTCGGTATCGTCTGGCTGGAGCAACCTTGCGGCGGGCACCCTCTTGTTTTTCCTCTTCCTCAATGGTGCTTCCTCGTCATCATCGGGAGATCAATGACATGAGGCGGAACTACAAGAAAGATTCAAAAGTAAACATGGAAATCCAGTCGACTAAAAGCGAAACTACAGAGATCATACCAAGGTTGGAGGTGGCGGCATCTTCCATTTCCTGATCTTCGTGTTTGGCTGAGGTCCCGGAGGTAGCAGCACTGCAGATTTCAAGAATCGGCTGATCAGTCATCAAGTCGACCAAAAGTACACTCATGTTGAATAGGGAAATACAAGTTCTGCTGGTTACCCGGAGATGGTGGGAATGACCATCCGCATTTTGGGCAGGGCCTTCGCGGATTTGACGACGTTGCTCGAGGTTGCTTGGCAGTTTCTCGGTCGGTATGAGGAAGTTGTCCGAGGTCGCTTCGATCGCCCTTGATGGGCCTTAACAGCTTTACCGCGCCCGGCCGCCGGGTCATGCGTCCACTTGGACCTTCCTTCCGAGCAAGGAGGATCGACGTCTTCCTCCTCTTCCTACTCATCCTCCTCACCGTTGGACTCCCATTCTTCCTGGCTTTCACCTTCGCTTCCTTCTTCTTCTTCGACTGGTTCCTGCGCCCCGTTGGGCATCGAGTACATCTCAGTGGTGACCTAGAAGATAACAAAACAAGGCAAAGGTCAGTCGACGAATTGGCATCTAAACAGAATGAAGGCAGCCGAATCACAGTCGGATATAAGTGTTTATACCTTGTCCACTTCATAAGTCTGGTCGAGTGGTGGAATCCTCCTAGCTCCGCGAGGGTTATCTTTGTTTCCTGTGATGGCAGTCATCCACTTCTCCAGCGTGGCATCATCGACCTCCTCTGGATGGACCCGGGTGGTATCATCCGTACCGGAGTACATCCACATCGGATGGCCTCGGTATTGGAGTGGTTGAATACGACGTCGGAGGAAAACCTCCAGGAGATCCATGCTGGTCACCCCGTCGCGAATGAGCTGGACTACGCGTTCCATCAACAATTTTACTTGGGCCTTCTCCTCTGGTAGCACCTTCAGGGAAGATGGCTTGTTTACTCGACTCATGGAGAAAGGAGGGAGTCCAATGATCGCCTGCGCCGGCTGGTCTTGGCAGTAGAACCAGGTCGACTGCCACCCTCTAACCGAGTCGGGGAGAGTCATAGCGGGAAAAGCGCTCTTCCCCCTCATCTGGACCCTGAGTCCCCCACACATCTGGATTACTTGGGTTCTCTCGTCATTCGGGTTCGTTTTCTTCACCGTATGAGAGCGACAAGTGAATATGTGCTTGAAGAGGCCCAGTGCGGCCGACAGCCCAAGAAGTTTTCGCATAACGAAATGAAAGCAGCAAGGTAGACAATGGAGTTGGGAGTGAAATGATGGAGTTGCGCTCCAAAAAAGTTCAGAAACCCCCGGAAAAAAGGATTCGGCGGCAGAGAAAATCCCCGATCTACGTGAGTGGCTAGGAGAACGCACTCACCCTCTTCAGGCTGCGGTTGCCACTCCGTTCCCGGAAGCCTCGCCGACCCATGGGGGATCAGTCTCTCATTGGCCAGATCGGTGAGGTCCTTCCTGGTGATGGTCGAGTGGATCCAGTCTCCCTGGACCCAACCTTGCGGCAGTTTGGACCGCGAAGAAGATCCGCCCCGACTGGGCGCTCTCCCATTATCCTTCGCCGCCACCTTCTTCACCCGTTCCAAGGCTGCGGTCTTCTCCTTCACCATGGTCGCCGGCGAAGCAGGTACTGAGCTGCGGCGCTGAGCAGGCTAAGAGCGTAGCAAGAAGGTTTGGAGGCGGAGGGAGGGAAGATTGAGGTCGCCTTGTTCAAAATACCCCGTCCGATGCTTTATAAGGGGCCGCTTCCGAGTGGCTGACCGGTAGGCCCAGCAATCCGTCAAATCTCAAGAATAGCGCCAAGACGCGATACGCGTGGCGAAAAAGGTGGCGCAAAGATCGAGGCGTCATCGTCTTATCCCATCCGAGTGTCGCAGTTTTCTCTGATTCGTGCGCTTCCCAAAATTCAGATCCCGCGAAATCCGCTAACCGCGGAGCAACCTGTCAGATAGCAGATTTTCTCCGATCCGTCGCTCGGAAATCCTCAAGTTCACAAAGTTCACTCGACAAATGTGAAGAATGGATCAAGGCGACTGAAAGAGAAGTTGATGCCATCACTAAAAGGTCGTTGATCCTGAGTAAGACACACTCGCAACACGAAGAACAGGTCGGAAAGATTATCAACTCCTTCCTCACTCAAACCTCGATCCATTCGGGGGCTAATGATGAAGTCATGTACCTGGGGTAGGGTCATAGACCTGCCCAAAGGTACCCTCCACAAGGACACTTTCATGAAAGAAGCGGCCTTCCAGTCGACCTGGTAGGTTTCCACTCGACAGATCCAAAGACACTCGACCATGAAGACCCACTCGACCACCAGGAGTCCAAGAGCCACTCGGTGTCCAAACGGTTTGTAGTTAAATAGTCTTTATGATCATAATGATACTTTATGTAAGGCGTTACCAGTAACGCCTAGCCTTAACGTACCTTAAACCCTCTGCTACGTGGGTTGGCTGGGGTCCTGGCGCACTCTATATAAGCCACCCCCCTCCATAGGTAGAAGGGTTCGCACCCCTGTAACACATACACATATTATCTAGTCGACCACCTCCGGGCTCCGAGACGTAGGGCTGTTACTTCCTCCGAGAAGGGCCTGAACTCGTAAATCTCTTGCTTATACAACTACTCCATAGCTAGGATCTTGCCTCTCCATACCTACCCCCATTCTACTGTCAGACTTAGAACCACGACAGTAGGCCCATTTTTTTGGGCATGCTCTCGGCAAAAGCCATCCATTGCCGAGTTTTTGAGTTTGCCGAGTGTTATACTCGGCACATATCTCTTTACGGAATTCCTGCGGAAAAGGGAACAAGAAAGGTGTCAACACTCGGCAAAGACATATTTCCGAGTTGTGCGATGTGTGGTTGGGCGTATCCGTGGATTTCGTAGGCAGGAGTAGAAGGGGGGGCTTCTGCGAGCACATGCATGATTTGTTTCACGCGCGAAAACACATTGCACCCTACGGCATGCACATCATCCAACAACGCAATGTGAGATCGTTATCGTATCGATGATGGTACGCCATCTAGACTTCCGTCACCAAGTTTTGTGACGCGGTTGGTCGGCTGGAGGCAAGGTGGTCATAGCAAGCGGCAGAGGAGGAGATCATAAGTTTTGCTTCTTCTTGCTCAACTTGTTGATTGAATCATTCACTCAACGTTGATCTACATATTATGTAGCCCGCACGTGATGCCATGATGTACCACAGGATAGAGGACGACCATTTACACACACTGTTGGATGAAGCTCAATGGGCCTGCCGCCGGGAGGGAGAAGAAAGGAACACATAAAGTACGTGGGGAGGTTATTGAGAACCGCGTTGCAGAGGACGTGCCTGCCGCCAGATGAGAGAAGGAGAGCACGCCAACCGAAGAGGTAACGGTCGAACGAGCGAAGGAGGGGTCGTCTGGCGGAAATGGGGAGTTTGAGGGGAGAGGGAAGGCCTAGGTACGGTTGGGGCAACGACGAGATAGGACAGCCGAGAGCCGCCGCCATCGCGATGGCGTCGGCTCTATCACAGTGCATAGGAACGAACACAGACTTGTGAAAGTTGATCGCCAAGCCGGTCGCATGGGCAAACGAGTCGAGGAGTGATTTAAGATGGACCGCCGAAGGGAGGTCCGCGCGACAAAGGATCAAAGTGTCATCCGCATACTGAAGAACGGGGCACGACAAGGAAGGGTCGATCAGGTGGGCTAGCTGGCCCGCAGAGCAAGCAGAACGGATAAGGCGTTGGAGCACATCTGCCACGAGCAAGAAAAAGTAGGGGGAGAGGCCATCCCCTTGCCGGAGCCCGTTCCGACAAAGGATCCAGTCTCCAAGGGAGTTGTTGAGGAGGACAGAAGTGTGAGCGGTGGAGAGGATGGAATGAATCCAACCGCACCACCGATTATCGAAGCCACGGGCAGAAAGAATTGCGAGGAGACTGTTCCAGTTGACTGAGTCAAAGGCTTTTTGCGGAAATCGATTTTGAACACTAGAGTGGGGACTTTCCGAATGTGACAAGCACGCACTAGGTCGGCTGCGTAGATGATGTTCTCAGATATACGACGGCCATGGAGGAAACCGGTTTGGTCAGGGTCGACAAGAGAATGAATAAAGCGTTGGAGACGGGAGCATAGGGCTTTTGTACTCGACACATATCATCTTTGCCGAGTGCCCGCCGAAAAGAAAACGGGAAATGTGTCGGCACTCGGAAAGACGGATTTTCAAGCTGTGGAATGAATATACTGTTTTCATAAGCAAATTTGTGGAGACAAGAGGTGATTTGGTCACTTTTCAAGAACCATCTTTCATTTGCTGAACCAATAAATCTCCTCACCAGTCAAAATGTTATCAAGGGCGACTACGATTTCAGTTCTTCTACTGTACAACTCAGTATTTAAAAGGCCCCAACTCCTCTAGTTAATGAGGATTTGGGTTGCCGCACAAGAAATTGTGGATTTGGGTAATCACGGTCAATAAACTGCCCTGTTCACTTCACATGAACCACGACACACTACCAGTCTTTCTGCCACGCTCCGGCTGGTTGCCTATTTAACACATGTTGGGGCGCCCGCATGCTCAAGCCAAGCCTGGCCAGTTCGCGCACCATCCATCCATGGGAACCATGGAGGAGAAGCCGGCCCTTGGCTTGGGGAGCCTCGTGAGCAGCCTGCGAGTGGTGTACAAGAGCGGCAGGACCAAGGACCTCTCATGGAGGCGGTCGCAGCTCAAGGGGCTCATCAGGCTCCTGACGGAGAAAGAGGAGGAGATCTTCGACGCGCTCCACGACGACCTCGGCAAACACCGAACTGAATCCTTCAGGGACGAGGTACCTACATATATATAGACGGTTTGTGCTTCGTTTGGCCAAGTTCTTTCCTGATCTGTGCTGCTGGTCTCTAGGTTGGGGTTCTCGTCAAGTCCATCAAGCACACGCTGCAAAACCTCGAGAAATGGGCGGCCTCTGAGAAGGCAAGTCCTTGCCAATCGCCATGGCTTTATATACAAACTTAATTGGGCTGCTGCATGACTTGTTGTTTTTGTCAGTGTAGGCTCCTACGCCGTTGGTTTCCTTTCCGGCGACGGCGCTGGTGCTGCCGGAGCCGCTCGGGGTCGTGCTCATTTTCTCCTGCTGGAATCTCCCATTAGGTGCCCTCTTTGCTCCACAACCCCTTCAGTTTCATTATGCCTGTTCTCTCAGTTCTTCATTATCTTTGCAATGAGATGAATAGACGATGAAGTCTGACGCCGAATCACTGCTAGTCACCATGTTGGTTAGATAGATATCAGGCCATCATACGAATTCTATCATCTATTTATTGTCCGGCAATTCTCGTATCTATATTGCGTGATTAATTACTTGATGGAGACCATCGGTGCCTACCGGAAATCAGTACTATAAGACACTTAAGAAAGTGACTACTGCAGAAAAGAACATCTTCGGTGTCGGTAAAAATCGATCATGACAGACCAATTCTCACCGCTAGCATCTAAAAAACGAATCTCACCACTAGTACCAGCGTAGCATCCAAAGAAAAAGAAGTTCAAAGAAGACGATTACGAGGTGTTGTTGGCTCGCTGTACGCTCACATGGTTTACTGCCAAAGTACCTCACATGCTCGTACGACCAAAGACCAGCGGTGCTGTACGAGGTCTGAGTTTAAACAACCTTTCTGATGGCAACAAGCTAGGTGCAGTCTTGCGATAGTGACAAGTGCATGCCTTCCATTTCCTAGATACATGTGGTTGGTTGGTCACTTGTATGCAGTGGCGAATCTACTAGGGGGGCTTTAACAGGCTTAAGCCCCCCCTCCAGCTTTGCAAAATAAGTTTTTACTACTAGTTTAAAGGCCTAATTCAGCCATTTGTCAGCCCAGCACAACATATATTCACATGAAATAGGCAGCCCAGCCCACCCTTCATTTTCTCTGTAGATTCGCCACTGCTTGTATGACAGGTTGATATGCGTAAGAGCATCTACAGCCAGACGTCCTAAACCTGCCTCATATGTCCAGGTGGGCCGCCCGGTCACGATTTTTTGACCGCGAAGGCCACCTTAAACGGGCCTCAAACGACCGGGCTGACCAGTACCCTTCATATACAACTCAAATATGGGACGGATAGGCGCGTCCGTCACGTAGGACTAACGATGGAGTCTTATGTGGACTCGCCTAGAAACTCAGCGGTCCAACAGACGCCTCCTCCATTGCTGCGGTGTGAATGCCGCGTGGCGCCGCTCCGCCTCGCCGCCCAAGGCCAAATCCGGTGCGTCCCCCAACCCTAGCCCGTCCAACTCCTCCCTTTCACTGCCGCCACCCGAACCCGTCCATCTCCTCCCCCCGTTCTTCCACACTCTCCGGCATAGCCATGGTTTGGCGGCTGATCACCACGTACACTATGCTCATGCCCGAGCGCCGGAGGCAGACCGCGAAGAGATCCAGGCAAGGCGCGCCGCCCACATCGTTGTCGAGCTGCCTCCGGACTTGCCGGAGTCAGAGGAGGATGCGGAGCAGCAGCCGGAGGAGGAGGTAGAGTCGCTGCCGGAGCCGGTGGAGGGGGCGGATCTGGAGGACGACGGGGTGGAGCTGCCGGAGCAGGGCTTCAACATGGCGGAGGCGGAGGTGGAGTTCGTCGTCGCCCAAGCCGCGGAGTTGGTGGAGCAGCAGGTCATCCTAGAGTCCATCCAGGATGAGGCCTACGTGGAGGCCAACTGACAGTTCCCCCGGCAGGAGCATGCGGCATCCGACGCGCTCTTCGCCGAACTCAACACGGAGATAGAGGAGGAGGGGGTTGGTCACTTGTATGTCATGTTGATATGCATAAGAGCATCTACAGCCGGGCGCCCCAAACGCTCCTCATACGCCCGGGCGGGCCGCCCGATCATTGATCACTCACGATCTTTTGACCCAGACAGTCTCCTCAAATGGGCCTCAAACGCCCGGGCTAACCTGCACCCCTCATATCCAGCTTAAATATGGGGCGGATATGGACGCGCCCGCGCGCGTCCAACGCGTAGGCCTGACGATAGGGTCCCACACGGACTCGTCCGGAAACCCGGCGGTTCGATGGACGCCTCCTCCATCGCCGCTTGTGAACGTGGCATGGTGTCGCTCCGGCTCGCCGCCCAAGGCCAAATCCAGCTATTTAAGCCGGCAGGCGTCCCCCAACCCTAGCTCATCCATCTCCTCCCTCTCTCCGCCGCCACCTGAGCCCATCCGCCTCCTCTCCCCCGCTCTCCGGCATAGCCATGGTCCGGCGGTTGATCACCACGTACACTACGCTCACGCCCGAGTGCCAGAGGCAGATCGCGGAGGAGATCCAGGCAAAAGGCGCGCCGCCCACATCGTTGCGGCCTACCGCCGGACTCGCTGGAGCCGGAGGCGGACGAGGAGTAGCAACCGAAGGAGATGGAGGGAGAGCCGCTGCCGGAGCCGATGGAGGAGGCGGATCCGGAGAAGGACGAGGCAGAGCTACCGGAGCAAGGCTTCAACATGACGGAGGCAGAGGCGGAGTTCGCTGTCGCCCAAGCCTTGGAGATGGCGGAGCAGCAGGCGATCCTGGAGTCCATCCAGGATGAGGCCTACGTGGAGGCCAACCAACAGTTACTCCGGCAGGACCAGGCGGCATCCGACGCGCTCTTCGCCGAACTTTACATGGAGATAGAGGAGGAGGACGCCGGAGCGGAGCAGCCGGAGGCTCCGTTGCTGTAGCTACCGCCCATGCTGCCGAAGCCGGGCACGGAGATTGTCGACATCTCCGACGAGGAGTAGCTAGATCTCTATGTAGTACGTTCGTTTATTGTTTGCATGCTTTTTCTGGATTTGGGAATCTAGTATGAGATGCCCGGATGCACTTGGGCTAATTTGTGGAGTGCCCGGTCACTGCCCGCGGACGTGCCCGGACACGTCCGCAGACGTTTAAGGGGTCAGATTTGTCATATGCGGTTGTACATGCTCTAAGGCTGTTCCTTTTCTCTTCTTCTAACAACATTTCTTTTTCTTCTTTTTTTGAAACGAGGCAAAAAACTTGCCATTTTCATTGATTAAGAAGAAGTGGGAATTGCCAGGTTAATTGACAGAAAACTGGGTGAGAACCGATAGAACCCAACCCAATTGACATGGGCACCACCGGCGAACCTGGCCATCAACATGAAACATGAGCTGCAAAGAAGAAAAGACCGCTGAGGAGTCGCAAGCATCATCGTCATCACCGGTTACCTCCGATAGGTGACTCCGACTTCACCATAGAGCTCCACCAACGAAGCCGCCCTGCAAACAGTTGCACAGAAGCCATGACGGCACATGTCAACAGATGGCCACACGCGCGAACAACCGACAGCTCCAACTTTGACGACGAGCTTCACAAGGGAAATATGCATGACTTGCGCCGAGTGTGCCCTCCACAAATGACCACCGGGTGCATGTCATCGTCACCACCTAGACTCGCTTCACCGCAGCTCCGACTTCAACGCAACCAAGCAACCCATGGAAGAGCACCTCGGATACACCGGGAAGATTTGACTACCGAAGCCCAAGCTACGACCCAAGCTCCACTTCACACCATCATCGTTGCCAAACAGAAATCAGCACCCGCGAAACGGTCGCCTCAGTAAACCACGCGGTTAAGATGCCATCATTCCACGTGGCAAAGATGCCGCCATCCACTGGTCTCAGGTTGTAGCCGGCTCCGAGACGACGCCCCCAAGGAGGAAGAAGACGTGAAGACGCCTTCATCGCCCGATCCCGCGGATCTGAGGTTTCCCTCTGGAGATAACGCCGCGGGGTGAGGGGTGGAGCACCATACGTTAGTGACGCTTCCAAGAAAGATCCAGACGACCACAGGTGCCGCTGTCGTCAGATCCGGCAAAGGCCAGAAGAAGGATTTCTCCCTGAGATGATCGACCACCACCAGCCCGTACCGGCTAGCCACAAACCTCCAAAGAAACCAAGACCTGCAGAACACTAAGGGGAGCCTTCCGACACCGCCCCGCCAAGGCCGCTTTCACCCTCGGACAACGGTGGTTGTCCCGCCGATCCATGGACACGCACCGCCGTTATCGCCATCGGGCCGACCCCACCGCAGGAAAGGAGGAGCCGCACAGAACTCGCCGAGTCAAGAACACCCGCCGCCGCCACGGGACAACAAGCACCGTGGCGCCGCCTGCGCCGTCAGCGGATACATGGCGCCGACACATCCTCCACCATCCGGGCCGCCGCCGAATCCAACCTCGCTGCCCGCCGGAGCTCACAGCTCCACCATTGAGCAGTCGAGCCCCACCTCATTGGCGCACGCCGCCCGCTGCAGACCATCTCGACGACTCCCGCGACGCATCACGCACCACATCGAGAGTGGCCATCGAGGGCGGAGAAGGTACATCCGGCCAACCCCGTCCAAGATTCGGCCGCTCCCGGCACAGACGCTGCTCCTGCAGCCTCAGAGCTCACCCGTGCCCAACGTCACGAAGGGGAAACGCCCGCCGCCACCTTCCCTGGTGCATGCGCGAAGCCACGGCGGCCCTCCAGCGGCGGCAAAGCGGGGGAGCGGCGGTGAGGGGCCTGCCGGCGGCGCTAGGGTTCCCCCGTGTTGCCCGAGCAAGGCCACGCTGGGGTCAAGTTGGACCACAGATATGCTTTCGAATCTGGGTTTTATCACAGTACCACATTTATTTATTTTTTAATATGAACAGAAAACTATTAATAATAATAAAAGTTTTTTGACAAATGGTAACATATTAATATCAAGATCATACCCGGTCTCTACTCTCTAGAACGATACAACATCAAGACCTAGTCAAGACAATGAGGTTGCATAGCATAGCTCTTTGATGTTTTGCTGTTAGCGTGGCAGCCTGTCTCATAAAACTATGTTGTTTTCGTTTGTTTTGCGTTTAGCTTTTGCATGCAGATGCTGGCACATGGATGTTGTTTTGTGTTTCTATTCCGTCATGGTTGATAGTGGAACCCGGTCCCTTCGGGTGCATCATATGAATTTATTTTACAATGCACTGTTAATTACGGTTAGGAAGTTGATGTTTTGAGTCCACCATCCATTGTCATGCTATTTTCGCTGCTGCTTGGCATGAACTCATTTGAGCAGAGGTTTCATGGATAGGTGATGCATCCATGTGGGGGATAGGACTGACAGTGGCGGAGCTACGGCTTGGCAAAACCAGGCCATGGCCCGCCCAGCTCAACTAAAGTTTAGTGAAGACTGGTGCTTAATTTGGGCCCTAAGAGTAAAACTTTAGATGTACACTGTACTATTTTTTTAAGCTGGCCCGTCCAAAGATGTGGGTGTAGCTCCGCCACTGGGACTGACTAGTAATGAGCAACAATAAACAAGCGTGTTCAGTGTCCATGAATCCTTCATTGACATTTCACAACCTACCTCAAAAAATGGGCATGGCCCCCAAGCGGAGAGATCAAACAGGAGGTTCCATTTGCCCGGAAGATCGAATTACTCATGTGAAAAGAAATTTGATTAAAAACTTAATCATCTTCTTTTGCCAAGTTTTTTACCGAATACTTGGGATATGTTTACTTCACATTCATATTTTCCTTTTCTAAAAAAACATTCATATTTTGTCATAACTTTTCAATTAAGTTATAGCAAGGCACAAAAATGTGGTAACTAGTAGTCAAAACTATATATGACAGTTAAATAAACATTGGCAAAATTTCGCATATGTGACTACACGCCAAACATGCTTTTAACCTTGTGTGTTTATGGTAGAACCAGGGATCCTACCAGACCCGCTCCGTAGGTTGTAGGGGAAGGATGGAGGAGGGCACGGCGATGAGCGGGCCTTGGCCGGGCTGGGCGCCACAGAGGAGGAGGATGGCGGCGGCGGCTAGGGTTAGAGGAGGCTAGAGTTCCGGCTCCTCTGGGAGCCGGGCAATAGGAATAATAATATTCTTATTGCTTGATTCCAAAAAGAGTCTTACAGCCTATATTTATAACCTAGATAACTTGCATAAGAATTAACCTAAGATAACTTGTGGGCTAAGATTGCCCGGTGGGCCTAGCTAAACCGGCCATAACACTTCTCCCTTTGCACAAACAGTTCGTCCTCGAAATGTAAGCTGGGAAGCGCTATGAACTTCTCGAGGCGATCAACCAGCGTCAAACACCTTCTCGACAGCTGGGGCGGCCAGGTCGGCGGCGACGACGTCCTCCGGAATGTAGTCTGCAACCTCCAGGTAGAAGAGTCGCGGGCAGGCATGGTCGGACGTGTAGGGCTCGCCGCAGTTGAAGCACAACCCTTGGCGGCGACGCTCGAGTAGCTCGGCTGAGGTGAGCCGGCAGAACGGGCGCGGCGTGGTCGCGGCGATGGGTGCCGCAGAAGCCTGCGCAGGCCGACCCTGCGCAGAGTCCGGCCCGGGTAGCGACCCAGCTGTTCGGGACAGTGATTCCTGCTGGATGGCCACCGAGCGACGCTCGAACGCGCGGGCGTAGTACATGGCCGACTGGAGATCCTGGGGTCCCCGAAGCTCCACGTCCACGCGGATGTGATCCGGAAGTCCACCGACAAAGAGGTCGGCCCGCTGCTGCGTCGTCACACCCGATGCATGGCATGCCAGGGCCTGGAAATGGTCGGCGTAGTCCTGCACCGTGGAGGTGAAGGGAAGGCGGCCGAGCTCCCCCGGGCGGCTCCCGCGAACCGGAGGCCCAAAGCGAAGGAGGCAGAGCTCGCGGAAGCGCTCCCAAGGGGGCATGGCGCCCTCGTCCTACTCGAGGGCGTAATACCAGTCTCAGACAAGGCCATGGAGGTGGTACGAGGCAAGCCAGGTACGCTCCGATGCGAGGGTGCGCTGCCCGCGAAAGAACTGGTCGCACTGGTTGAGCCAGTTGAGGGGGTCCTCCGTGCCGTCACAGGTGGCGAAGTCGATCTTGGCGAACCGTGGCGGCGTCTGGGTCGGCGCGCCATGGCCGACCGGCTCGGCGGTGCGGAGCAGCGATGATGACGGCGCCCGATCAACGAGGGGAGGCCGTCGTAGGCCCCCGCGGAGCCAGACGAGGCCCTGCATCGCAGCGTGGGTACCGTGGGTCCTCGCCTCTATGTAAACTAAGCGCCGCAACGTCCGGTTAGCTGGCCGGGATTGGGGACGGTTACGGCGGACACCGGACCTGCTGGATCGGAAGTCCTCCCGGTGTGGATCGCCCGATCAAGCCGGGCGGCGGTGGGAGGCTGGACCAGCTGGCGGCGCGGTTGGCCTTGGCTGGGCAGCGCTTGAACCATCTGACCCATCTTGGCGCGGGCGGGCGCGGACGCGGTGGCGTGAGAACCGGCTGAGCCACTACGCCCGGGGCAACCTGGGCGGGCGAGGCTGGAAGCGACGGATGGGCCTCGGCGATTGTGGTACCGAGTACAGTGGCAGTGCAGCGGCGGGGGGCCCGTCGGTGTAGCCCGCTGGAGCAGCGGCGAGGCGTCTGCCCGAGCCCGACGGGTTCTGGATGGGCCAAGGCGTCGTCGGTGGTCAGAGGCGGGGCGAACCGGTGGGGTGGTGTGTGGGCCGGCCAAGTACAGGGAGATGCCCTGGACGGCCGTCACGAGGTCCCGCAGGGTGCTGGTCATCTCCTCCGGCGTGAAGACGGAGGTTGTCGGCGGCGCGGAAGTGACGGGGGCCGGCGGCACGGAGGTGATCGGGGCCGGCGGCGTTGGGGACCCGGCAGTGGTCATCGGGGCGGTGGTGATGATGGGCAGTGGCGGTGTGGGTGTTGATGACGACATGATCGAACCCGAGTCTCTGGATACCAAATTGATAGAGCCAGGGATCCTACCGGACCTGCTCCGTAGGTTGTAGGGGAAGGATGAAGGAGGGCGCGGCGATGAGCGGGCGCGCCGGCGGCTGGGCGCCGTCGCGTGGGAGGAGGATGGTGGCGGCGGCTAGGGTTAGAGGCGGCTAGGGTTCCGGCTCCTCTGGGAGCCGGGGAATAGAGATAATAATATTTTTATTGCTTGATTTTAAAAATAGTTTTACGGCCTATATTTATAACCTAAATAACTTGCATAAGAATTAACCTAAAATAACTTGCATAAGAATTAACTTAAGAGAACTTGTGGGCTAAAATTGTCCGATGGACCTAGCTAAACCGGTCATAACAGTTTAACCTGTCGTAGTTTGCATACTCAAAATGTACACAATCTCGCGTTTATGCTGCATGCAGGCTTAGCTCTGGAGCCGCTCTCCGGTGCCTTAGCGGCTGGCAACGCCGTGGTTTTGAAACCGTCCGAGCTCGCGCCATCCACCGCAGCGTTTCTCTCTGCCAACATACCGAGATACCTTGACGCCGAGGCTGTGAAGGTAGTCTTGGGTGCAGCGGAAGTTGGACAAGAGCTAATGGAGCACCGATGGGACAAAGTCCTCTTCACCGGTAATTAGTAGTACAAGCCTTCAAGTTCGTGTTGATCCTGATTTCTGAAGCAAAGTCGCTGCTGACGGTTCTTGCATTGCACGTATTCGTATTCTGACGGTAATTGTTCTGTTTTGTTGGCGTTTAGGTGGTGCCCGTGTAGGTCGCATTATCATGACAAAAGCTGCAAAGCACTTGACCCCAGTGGCGCTTGAGCTTGGCTCGAAATGCCCGTGCATTGTAGATTGGCTGGACAGCAAAAGAGACAGTCAGGTAAACCCCCTGGCCTTCGCTCGTTTTCAGTTTTGCAAAGGTCGGATAAAATAACCTTACCACACGCATCTCAACACATGTGCAGGTCGCTGTAAATCGCATAATAGGCGCGAAATGGTCCACTTGCGCCGGTCAAGCTTGCATAGCCATCGATTACATACTTGTGGAGGAACAGTTTGCGCCGATTCTGGTCTGCTTCCTGCTGAATTGTTCTTGTATCATGAGACCAAATTACCTGCTGTTTTACGTTCTGACAATATACTTACTCTGTGAATTAAGATTGAGCTTCTGAAATCAACGCTCGAGAGACTCATCACGAAACCAGAGGACATGGCGCGCATTCTGAACGAGAGACAGTTCAATAGGTTATGTGGCCTCCTGGAGGATCACAAGGTGAGCCGTTCCATTGTGCATGGTGGATACGTGGACCCAAAGACCTTGTAAGTTCCTCTACAGCACCTATGTAGCCTCAGTGCTACTGTAGCTTCTTATTATTGGCCCTCCCTGCACACTGCTGCAGTACTCGGTGTCTCTTTTCTTTTTGTGTGTCTCTGTCTGTCTGTCTCATGCCATGATTCCAATGGTGCAGGAGCATCGAGCCCACCATCCTGCTGAACCCACCGCTCGACTCCGACGTCATGACAGAGGAGATTTTCGGCCCGCTCCTCCCGATCATCACGGTACGTCAATCAGCGACGACAGTGGCAGCCTTTCACTGAAACCGACAGTCGAACCAACATGTGATGATGCTTCTGCTTGCATGCAGGTGAAGAAGATCGAGGAGAGCATCGAGTTCGTGAGCTCCAGGCCCAAGCCGCTCGCGATCTACGCCTTCACCACGAGCGAGCCGCTGAAGCAGCGGATCGTCAGGGAGACGTCGTCCGGGAGCGTCACCTTCAACGACGCAATTGTGCAGTACGGGCTGGAGAGCATCCCGTTCGGCGGCGTCGGGCAGAGCGGGTTCGGGCAGTACCACGGCAAGTACTCCTTCGAGATGTTCAGCCACAAGAAGGCGGTGTTCAGGCGAAGCTTCCTGTTGGAGTTCATGTTCAGGTACCCGCCGTGGAACGACGACAGCAAGCTCGGGATGCTGCGTCACGTCTTCCGCTATGACTACGTGTCGCTGTTCCTCGCGCTGCTCGGCCTGAGGAGGTGAACGGGGCGGAAGGAGGAAGGCACTGCCGGCGAAGTCGGCCGGAGAATCTGCTCTCGCCGTTGCGTGTGGCCAATCATGCTCGATGGCTATCGCATGGTTTACACGGGTTGGTGATGAATGTGTGTTGTCGCCCTAGGTATATACTTAAGCATCTGAACTACCGCGTCCCCTTCTAAAAATGTCTGAACCATGGTGCAACCCTATCAGTATATTGCGTCAACAGTTCCATGGTCTAATTTATTCCAGTTGTTGTACTTTACTTTTTTTTAAATTAAATTTGTAGCTGAACATGAGATCCCTGGATTTTATTGTTTCAAAGTTAGGACATGACTAATAAGCTTACATGGTTATGTTTTTCTGCGGTGGAACGAGCCCGTCCGGGTTCAAGTGCTAGATTGGTATGGGTGTTTGCATATTTCTTAGATTTGTTTCAGATTCTCCTACGCTATTCTTTCAGCGATATGAGGTGTCTGTCAACTACAAGGCGTCTATGGCCATTTCGTCAATCTCAAGATCTGTCGAATTAGTTTCCAAAGGGGTTGCTCATAATGGATATAAAGTGTGTGGGTGCAGTTATAGGGGTGAGTGTGCGTGTGTGTAATGACCATCTACGTTTGTACTATATTCTTAAAAAAAATATCTATTGTATACAAAAATTGTAATAAATCATGGACCAACATTAAGTAACAAATCACAACCGCCAGATTGACATAATTGTACCTAAGCAAACTATAATCATTGGACTTACACAAATCACAAGTGTTTGACCTAAGAATATTACAACCACGAGGTCTACATACATAAATCTACATAAATACTTCATCCGTTCCTTTATATAAGGTGTATTTGTTTTTTGATAAAAATCCACGATGTAAGGTGCATTTGTTCTAATTCCAATCTTGGCCCTCCAGAAAAAGGAGAGTATATCTCCCTGATTGCATGTATCTCTTCTTATAGAGAAAGAAAAAGAAAACTATGTCTCTCTCGATTGCGTGTATCTCTTCCTTTCCTAGCCTAAATGATTTATTTGCCGCTAATCCATGAATTAGACAAAGGGTATTTTTGGCTTAAACTGTGAATAATTATGTGCTTTGGTCACCGTTCTGAAAATAATACACCTTACATCAAGGAATGAAGGGAGTATATATAATAACCATTAGATTCATGCCTTAAAAAAAGAACATGACATTTTTAGGAAATCTTTATACAATGTACAAAAATACTTAGTTTAAGAAAACGATTCATATCATTCATAAAAAATGTTTAACACATAGTATTATAAAAAATGTTCAAAACATGTATTAGAGAAAATAGTTAATCATGTATTAGAAAAAAGTTAAATATGTATAAAATAAATGTTTTATATGTATACGCAAATTTTATGATGTGTATGAGAAAATGTAGTCATCTTCATTTTATAAAATGTTCTCATGTGTTCGAAAACTTTTTATGCATAAAAATGTTTTAGATGTATAAAAAATGTACAATATGTATGTAAAAAGGTAGACATCAAAATAGATATTTGAATAAATGTTAGTCATGTATTTTAAAAATATTAAACATCTATCAAAATGTTCCATATGTATATGAAAAATGTAAAATATACAAAAAAATTAGACGTATGCTGAAGAAAAATAATAAAATTGAGACAAGAAAAATAAAAAAAAAGTAAGGAGACAAAAGAAAGAATAAATAAAAACAAAAGATAACCGAAGAAAAAAAGGAAAAAAAATCCAAAAAACAGATGCAAACAGTCAAAATCAAGAAAGAAAAACATAGAGAGAAAAACCCACGCAGAGGCAGCTACAATACCCAGCCGGCCATTTAGCCACGCGCCCAAGGCTCACACACCCTCGCACACGTTTCTTATTTCCCTTGCCTACCACGTGCCCATTTACCTTATCTTGCAACAACAACGGTGTTGCAAACCATAGCAGCGAACAACGACTTCAACTTAGATAAGTTTTTGCAACATCAGCTCTGTTGCATAAAAACTCTGCACCAAAATCTCTATTGTAAAAAATATCTGTGACAAGTACTCTGTTGCAAAAAATTAATCCTGCATCACAACCTATGTTGTAAACAATATATTCTGTAACATAACCTTTGTTGCGAATGTTTCAAGATATATGTTGCGAAGTAGAGGGGGGTGTTGAGCCGCTGGAGTGTGCCACATCCAACGACTCGCGAGGCGGCGGATCTTTTAAAAGATCCCGGTCCACGCGTAGCAACCCATTTTATTTTACTCGTTTCTCTGCCGGTTTCTTTGCATTTCTTTCGTAATTTTCATTTTCTCTTTGTTTTTTCATCTCCAATCTTCTATTTTATTTTTAATATCTTCATTATCCAAATCTATGAATTATTTTAATCCATCGATTTAGTGTATAAACATGTTTTTACATGTCATGAACAATTTTTAAATATTGCACGAAATTTGTATATTTTCATGAACATTTTTTAAGTGTTATTTTTTTAAAATGGTACAAACATTTTTAGAAGTTGCACAAATTATTTTTATATTATCATGAACATTTTTTAAACATATAAACTTATTTTAAGTGTTGTGAACAAATTTGTTAAATGGCACCAATACTTTTACATATGTTATGAACATTTTATTTAGGCTGCACAAACAAAGTTTTCACTTTCATGCACATTATTTAAAGACAAATCATGAAGTAAATTTTTGATTTTTTTAAATGGGATAAAATTTTTTGTTAGATGTTACCTACATTTTTTAAATGTACGAACATTTTATTAAAACTTCATGAACAATTAAATGTTCATGAACATATTTTTCCCGGATGCATGAACATTGTGAATAATTTCAAGACCATTGATTTTTCTGAACTACATGAACACTTTTGTAAGCTACACGAAAAAAAATTGAAATTACATAAAAATAGCATATTTTCCATATATTGATTTTTAATAGAGAAAAAATAAACAAAAACTAAAGCTGGGAAAAAGGAAGAAAAAATGTGCTTATGTTGTGCTATACAGTGGGTTAGGCAAGAGCTAGGGGAGTAGAAACTTGGGCCTAGCCCATTTAATTGTGTTGTAGGCGAGCGTCCCATACACCTCCGTACAAGCGAGATATAGACAACCTCGAACCTGAGCAGGGTTGTTGGTTACAGTATTACTAGCCAGTTAAGAGCACAGTTACTAGGAAGTGAAAAAGCAGTCGAGTTGAAAAAAGGTGACAAGCAAACAACACATGATTTCCTGCAAGCACAATTAGGGAATTCTCCAACCCAGATTTGCCTATCCATTCCAGAGGAGAGAGACATCCTCACTCAAGGGTTCATTTGAAGGACCAGGGACGGGAAAACTACTGGCAAGTGGCAGCACAACAGGTTACCCCGAGACTATAACGTGCGCCCGATTTGAGAACTCTCCACGGCTCGTTAGTGAGCTCATCTTACAAAACTTTGCAGCCTGGAACCGGGAAAAGATCCAAGTGACCTTCGTTGTAACAGATGTCAAGGTGATCCTCTCAATTCCCTACGCACTAGCCAGGTGGTTGATTTTGGTCTTGGAATTTTGAAGGGAAGGGTGTATTCTCCATTTGGCAAGCCTATTGAATGCTCGTGGCCATAAAGCTTCGATGGGAGGTGTGGCTAGAGGAACATGGAGACTCATCGAACTTGGAGGCAGAGCAGCGAACATGGACCAAGATGTGCAAACTACAGGTACCATCGAAGCTAGAAATGTTCTTGTGGCAACTTGCCCAATACTCCATGCCTATGACTAATCTCCTTCATCATAGGCACATGTTGCTGGCCAGTAATTGTGGCCTTCGCGGTTTGAAGGATTCATGGATATATTCTTTACTTGAGTGTAACATGTCACGTTGTGTTCGAGCACTTGACGATTAAGATTTGTTGAACTGATGCACCAAACCAATGAGCCAGATGCTAAAAGGTGGATGTTGTCTTTGAAAAATTCTATGCCGCATATATATTTTGTGACTATCTTAGTTACTCTATGGGCCATGTAGCATGTGAGAAGGAAGCCACTCCATGATTTTTTTTCTAAAGTCCAATACATCATTTTATCGAGGCTACATGGCCAACCTTGTTGCTTCCAAGCCCCATCCAACCCCCCCCCCCCCCCTCCTGGTGTTGCAAAGATAATACTTGATGGGATCGTTTCATGAGCATCTAGTGCATGATCCTTCAGTGATCCATGAGTGGGGTCCATGATCCTTCGCTCATGACACTTTGACTGATAGTCTGCATGACTAAGGTGGTCCGGTTCGATTGGCTCTGTTAGAGCCTGGTCCTATCCCCTCATGACCAAATCTCTGTATTTTGAGAATTTTCACAAGTGTTATGCAGGAATCAACCTGCACTAGTAGGCTTCATGGGATGACTTGCCATGAAGATTGGTTGTCTACATCAACAGAACATGGGAGCTTCATGAACCGGCTTCGACTTCGACAAGCTTGCACAGGCCAGCGTTAATCAACTTGGCCCATGGCCTCACAACATGGTGGGCCAGAAGGCTTGAAGTACAAGACAAGGCAACTCGCATCGAGAGGACTCCTAATCAATTTAGAATATGTAACCCTAGACTCCGGTTCCCATATAAGCCTTCCGGCCCACAAACCTTCGTCGGACAAAGCTAGTAAAAAAAGGAACAACAAGCGACAACCTTTCTGGTGGAAAAATCAAACCGGTCTGGTTCAATAGTGTTGATGGATTGAGATTTTGTTAAATGTGAGTCGACCGAGTGAATGAGCGCTAGCCACATCCTAAAAATTTATATATGGTTGGTTGCCCGGTTCATGTTGCCGGGTCATCCTATTTTTAGTACTCCTTAAAGTTATACTAGACCTGCAATAATTAATATGGATCAGAGGGAGTAGTATTTTATACTGCACCATATGGATGAGGATAAGAGCTGCCCGGTAAGTTGAACACGGATCAAAGTATTATTCTTATTTTTCTACGACAGCATCATATGAGTAATGTTATTACATTCATGAACTGATGCAACTAAAACATTATCGGTAAAAGCCACACCGTGATCAAACACGCTTCACTCAAATATCAGGAGTGAATCGAACAAGGTAGAAATGGAACTTACAGCTTAGATATAAGCTAGCTGGTGGTGGCATCCTGGTAGAACTGTAGCACGGTGTAGACGGTCTGCATGATGGTCATGCCGAGGAGGAAGATAGCGGCGGCGAGGGAGAGGAACGACCAGGGGCTCTTGAAGTAGGTGTGCACCAGGTTAGCGCGCCAGCGGTTCCACCTCTTCCGGCAGTAGGCGTTCACCTGCCGGTGCACGTCGTCCAGCGCGCTCTGCGGCTCCAGCACCACGTCCCTCGACATCCCACTGAAGAGCTTCGCCACCGCCTTGTCGCTGCCCACCGTGTTGTGGACGATCCGCCTGCAGGTCAGCAGCGCCACGTCCGCCGCCGTGTCGATCATATTGTCCATGAAGAAGACGTAGGCGGTCACCTCGTTGCCGGCGCCGGCGTGCAGCCGCTCGAACGCCATCAGGTTCAGGAGCATGTACTCCGTGGTGTCGTCGACGACGATGGCCGGCAGACGCAGCACGCCGCGGTGGAAGCTGATGTCCAGGAGGCTGCTCGTCCGGCTCCGCTTGAACCGAACGCCCGCCTCGTAGAGCTCCTCGGCGGACCGGATGATGTCGTCCGGGACCGCGTAATCCGGAGGCGCGGGGGGTGCCGTCTGCGTGGGGCCGTAGAGCAGGCTCCGGCGGAGGATGTCCAGCGGGTGGAGCGCCAGTCCGACGCCGGTCGCCGGAGGCCAAGCAGCCGGGGTTAGAAACCTCTGCACCATCCGGTTGATCAAGTCCTCGTTCTGCTGCCAACAACGTCCGTCCGTACCATTAGTAGGTACAATCATGGCAAAGGCCGACTTCAGTGTGAGATCTATCAGCACATACCACTAGCAAAAATGCTTTTTCTTTACTTTTTTTTGTACTACATGTGTGGTAAGAAGCTAAAAGGTAGCATCAACTACATTGCTTGCAATGGAGCAATGGAATAAAGAACCATTCGGCTACACTTTGCTGTTTTGGATCTTCTGTTCAGCTTTAGTCTTTTCTACTGTATAATAATTTTGTTAATTCGTTGGCGAAATTTATGTTAAGTTTCATGATACTACTCCCTCCGTTCTTAAATGTAAGTTTTTGTAGAGATTCCACTATAAACCACATACGGATGCACTTTAGTGTATAGATTCCCTCATTTTGCTCCGTATCTAGTTTATAGTGAAATCTTTACAAAGACTTATATTTAGAAACGGAGGGAGTATAAAGAATGCATGCATTGTCTCATGCATGGCTTAATTAGTTACTACCTCATCTCTGCCGGTCTCGACGGCGAGGAGCTTGTGGAGGACGAGGAGCGGCAGCTGGTTCTCGATCATGATCATGTCGCGGCGGATGTAGGGCACGTTGTAGAGCAGGCCGTGGCTGCTGAAGACGGGGTCGTTGGGCGCGTAGTCGTTCACCTCGAAACCGGACGCCATCCTCATCACCTCCAGCAGGAAGCACCCGTCGGTGACCATCATCTCGAGGAACCTCTCCCTCCTCTCCTCCTCGCAGCTGAGGCCGCAGCGCCAGTCGTCGGCGAGGCCCTGGTACGCGCCCTCCAGCTGCTCCGCCACGCCGGCCACGGCCACCACGAACTCCGACAGCGGCTTGCGCGCGCGCCGGAGCAAGTGGAGGAGCGAGCGGCGCTTGTGCGTGTCCATGGGCAGCAGGTGCGGCTCGCCGTGGTGGAAAGGGCCCAGGGACACCACCTGCGGCTGGTAGGCCTTGAGGTTCAAGTGCTTGATGCACGCTGGCACGCGGTAGATGCAGTGCCACTGCCACTGCGCCGCCTCCGTCGACGGGTCATGGCCGCTCAGCGCCGCATCCACGTCCGCCACCCACACGCTCTCCTCAACCCTCCGGCGAGACGCCATCTGAGTCACTTGCTAGCTTAAGCACCTAGTGTCATGAATTGCAGCGCCATGCAACAGGAGCGAGCCTAGAGCCCTAGAATGGATATGCTTACCACTGTGTGTTGCACACTTTGGAATGTATAGATCCAGACCGTCGAATCGAAGCGAATAAAGAAGTAGCGTGGTCTCAAGGGGGGTCTTTACAGCACAAACGAACCAGCACTCTGACAGAGACTAGGTGGGATGAGTGATGCTTGCAGATTGTGTAGGCTTTCGGAAAAGAAAGATGATCGTGAGATGGTGAGCAGGCCGGTGAAAGAGACACACGGATCTGAGTAAAAGAAGCAGAACAAACTAAAGACGCGGGCAACTGTTTTTTTAGGGGTCCATCACCAATGAGTTAGGGCATCTCCGGACATCCGTGGACACACATGGGAGAGACCGTCGTCCAATGCTATTTGCATACATTTGAAGCCAGGTTTGAACTAATCCAACAAATTACATGCAAAACGGATGATTTTCATACAAGCTGGACGAAATTCATTATATTTCACACAGTTTTCATTAGGGGGGGCGGGACCAGACCTAAACCTAGCATACGGTTATGCACGTCGTCCGAGTTCTAGTTATTCCCTTCCATCGACCGCCTCCTCCATCCGCCCTCTTCGTGAGCGGCGTGGATAAGACCCGTGAAGTGAAGGTGCAGTCACCGGAAAGGAAGAGTAGAACATAAGAGACGGACCGGCCCATTCCGGACTCGAGCCCCCGTCGTCTTTCATGCCCTACAAATTCTCGTCGGAGTCCGCGACCTAATTGCCGTCGATGGATGTGAGGTCCACGATAGAAGTGAAGGGGCTGGCACGCTCATTGTCCCAAAGACGCGGCAAAACAATGTTTGGCGGCGCGTAGGACGCGCAACTGGTGGTGTTCTCGTCCAGGATCACCTACGCAGCCTACATCGCCCGCACATTGGAGCGGCGGCTTGAGCGTGGGCGGCCTCGTAGAGCGCCTACTGCTCGGTGACAAAGTTGGCAGGGTTCGACACGACCATGGCCGCCATGGCCTCCTCGCTCGCGTCGTCGCCGTAGATCCGGCCCTCCGCCAACTGGTATTGCTCGAGGAGGAACATGTTGTAGCGTTGTTCCTCATGCGCCTGCCGGAACGCCGACATAGGCTCGGATGCTGGTTGCTCCTTGGTCATGACGACATTGAAGTGCGCATGTGCCCTCCATCGTTAAGCCGTCATGCATCGGTGCGGACTCTCACACAGAGTCGTCGTCCAAGCTACTCTCCATCGTGGGGTTGTCGTCGAAGACCTCCGGAGAGCTAGCCGGCATGCAGACTTCTATCTACCTGGCACGGTTGCTCTGCCTGGCGACCACAAGGGCGGCCACCTCGTGCTTCTGCTGGGTCGAGAGGCTCTCCCACGGGGCCTTTCGCTCGTGGTCATGGCAGACGCGGTCCATGGGAGGAAGATGGGGAGCGGATCGGATGTGGTGAGTTGTGGGTCGGTTTATCCGCCTTTAAATAGTGGATACTAGCGAGGCCAAGCGTCTGGGTACGTCAATGCATGGGCGTTGGAGTTGTTCTCTCGGTCGGCAAGCCTATTTAATGGCGGTAGATGAAGGGACGAGCATTGAATAGACGTGTTAGATATTCGTCTCGTCCCACCCAGTAAACGTCTCTCCGACATTCAATGCCCCTCGTCCGGCAAGCTGCTTCAATGCTGGCGCCAGCGAGAGGCACGTCCGCTCTGGACCGATATCAATGCGGAGCGGGAGCTCTAGAGCAGTATGAATGCGGGCAACTGCCTTTGGGCGGGAAGGGGCGCGGGCGAGGAAGGGGTTTTGGGCGGGTTAGGGCAGTTAGAAGCATTGGTGAGGAAATCGTTAACTGGTAGCTGTTTGGTTGACTAGCGAGTAGGGGATTAATAGACTAATTGACAAGTTAATCAGCCATTTCATCAATTAATTGGCGAATTTATCTATTTATCGACTACTTGATGACCTTACGAGTAGAGATTAATCAGCAAGTTAACCGGTTAACCGAATGAATTCTTGAACAGGGGTTGGAAGTGGGCGTACCAGCGCTTCGGACGCTGGCAAAGCCCCCTGCTCCCCCACTTTGTTTTCAGTTTGTGAAAAAAAGCACGCCCGGACCAGTCAGCAAACCGATGGCAAAAACATGTCTGGACCATGCGGTCTGGACGATTGCGAGCGGTTCGAGAGCCAACGTTGGAGATGCCCTTACAGGAGTTTTCCTTTTTCCCTTTTTAAGGAATACACCATTAGATTTGACAGTAATAATTATATATATCTATATCTATACCTAATATTAAAGAAAGGATTGTTTCTTCACTTTTTTTGGTCCTTTTGATGTTTTTCGTAGTTGTATGTTTTTTCGTCCGTCGCGTGTAAAAATTTGGTTCCGTTTTACCATTAACAAAAATTTGCATTAGAAGGGACTCGAGCACTCCACTGTTGGTTTCAGCCACACGCACAAATCAGACGACCTAACCAAGGTGTTCTTCAATAAGTAGAGGAAGACACCTTTTTATATGGTCCACTCCCATGCGCCCTATTGGCCATGCCCATGCACGGGCAGGGACGCTCCATTTTTTCTTGTTTCCTTTTTTTTTCATCTTTAAAATAATTTGGGATTTCATAAAAGTTCCAAATTTCGAAAAAAAGGAATTTTCAAAAATGTTTCAGAAACTGCGCCCCCTAACCGGCCCTTGAGCGGGCCGGATGCCCTCTATTATTTTCTGAATGACTTTTAAAAGTACTTATCTCATTCTCACATATGTTCAAAATTTTCCTTTAAGCCTGCCATATTTCTATAGCCCAATCCTCGAGCCTTGCATGATGTATTCTTTTACTAGAAGGGTGCCATCGTGCCAGGAAATATGACTCTATATGAATGCCTCCGGCGGTGTATCGGGATGTGCAATGACTCATGAGTGACATGTATGAAAGAATTATGAACGGTGAGTTTGCCACAAATACAATGTCAACTACATGATCATGCAAAGCAATATGACAATGATGGAGCGTGTCATAATAAATGAAATGGTGGAAAGTTGCATGGCAATATATCTCAGAATGGCTATGGAAATGCCATGATAGGTAGGTATGGTGGCTGTTTTGAGAAAGATTTATGATGGGTGTATGATACCGGCGAAAAGTGCGCGGTATTAGAGATGCTAGCAATGGTGGAAGGAAAAAGAGTGTGTATAATTCATGGACTCAACATTAGTAAGAACTCGTATACTTATTGCAAAAATCTACAAGTCATCAAAAACCAAGCACTACGCGCATGCTCCTAGGAGGATAGATTGGTAGGCAAAGACCATCGCTCGTCCCCGACCGCCATTCATAAGGAAGACAATCAATAAATAAATTATGCTCCGACTTCATCACATAACAGTTCATCATACGTGCATGCTACGGGAATCACAAACTTTAACACAAGTATTTCTCAAATTCACAACTACTCAACTAGCACAACTTTAATATAACTACCTCCATATCTCAAAACAATCATCAAGCATCAAACTTCTCTTAGTATTCGACACACTCATAAAAAAGTTTTTACTATTCTTGAATACCTAGCATATTAGGATTAAGCACATTACCATGTTGTTTAAGACTCTCAAAATAATATAAGTGAAGCATGATATTTCATCTATTTCTTCAAAATAAAACCACCGCCGTGCTCTAAAAGATATAAGTGAAGCACTAGAGTAAACGACAAACTACTCCGAAAGATATAAGTGAAGATCAATGAGTAGTCGAATAATTATGCAACTATGCGAAGACTCTCTAACATTTAAGAATTTCATATCTTAGTATTTTATTCAAACAGCAAGCAAAGATAAAGAAAATAAAACGACGCTCCAAGCAAAACACATATCACGTGGTGAATAAAAATATAGCTCCAAGTAAAGTTACTGATGAACGAAGACGAAAGAGGGGATGCCATCCGGGGCATCCCCAAGCTTAGGCTCTTCGTTGTCCTTGGATATTACCTTGTGGTGCCTTGGGCATCCCCAAGCTTAGGCTCTTGCCACTCCTTATTCCGTAGTCCATCGAATCTTTCCCCAAAACTTGAAAACTTCACAACACAAAACTTAACAAAAATCTTGTGAGCTCCGTTAGCGAAAGAAAACAAAACACCACTTTAAGGTACTGTATTGAACTCATTATTTATTTATATTGGTGTTAAACCTACTGTATTCCAACTTCTCTACGGTTTATAAACTATTTTACTAGCCATAGATTCATCAAAATAAGCAAGCAACACAATGAAAACAGAATCTGTCAAAAACAGAACAGTCTGTAGTAATCTGTATCAAACGCAAACTTCTGGAACTCCAAAAATTCTAAAATAAATTGGTGGACCTGAGGAATTTGTCTAGTAATCATCTGCAAAAAGAATTAACTAAATAGCACTCTCCTGTAAAAAGTTTTAGCTAATCTCGTGAGCGCTAAAGTTTCTGTTTTTTTACAGCATGATCATAAAGACTTCACCCAAGTCTTCCCAAAGGTTCTACTTGGCACAAACACTAATTAAAACATAATGCCACATCTAAACAGAGGCTAGATGGATTATTTATTCCTAAACAGGCAAGAAACTAAAATAAAATTGGGTTGCCTCCCAACAAGCGCTATCGTTTAACGCCCCTAGCTAGGCATGATTATTTCAATGATGCTCACATAAAAGATAAGAATTGAAACATAAAGAGAGCATCATGAAGAATATGACTAGCACATTTAAGTCTAACCCACTTCCTATGCATAGGGATTTTGTGAGCAAACAACTTATGGAAACAAGAATCAACTTGCATAGGAAGGTAAAACAAGCATAACTTCAAAACTTTAAGCACATAAAGAGGAAACTTGATATTATTGCAATTCCTACAAGCATATATTCCTCCCTCATAATAATTTTAAGTAGCATCATGAATGAATTCAACAATATAACCAGCACCTAAAGCATTCTTTTCATGATCTACAAGCATAGAAATTTTACTACTCTCCACATAAGCAAATTTATTCTCATCAACAATAGTGGGAGCAAACTCAACAAAATAACTATCATGTGATTGAAAATTAAGATCAAGATGACAAGTTTCATGGTTATATTTATTCTTTATAGCATACGTATCATCACAATAATCATCATATATAGGAGGCATGCTTTCATCATAATAAATTTGCTCATCAAAACTTGGGTGACAAAAAATATCATCTTCATAAAACATAGCATCCCCAAGCTTGTGGCTTTGCATATCATTAGCATCATGGGTATTCAAAGAATTCATACTAACAACATTGCAATCACTCTCATAATTCACATATTTTATGCCAAGCATTCTATGTAATTCTTCTTCTAGTACTTTGGCACAATTTTTCTTTCCATCATACTCACGAAAGATATTAAAAAGATGAAGCGTATGAGACAAATTCAATTCCATTTTTTTGGTAGTTTTCTTTTATAAACTAAACTAATACTAAAACAAGAAACAAAAATATTCGATTGCAAGATCAAAAGATATACCTTCAAGCACTCACCTCCCCGGCAACGGTGCCAGAAACTGCTTGATGTCTACTACGAAACATTCTTCTTGTAGACGTTGTTAGGCCTCCAAGTGCAGAGGTTTGTAGGACAGTAGCAAATTTCCCTCAAGTGGATGACCTAAGGTTTATCAATCCGTGGGAGACGTAGGATGAAGATGGTCTCCCTCAAACAACCCTGCAACCAAATAACAAAGAGTCTCTTGTGTGCCCAACACACCCAATACAATGGTAAATTGTATAGGTGCACTAGTTCGGCGAAGAGATGGTGATACAAGCACTACTAGGAAACGACCTACTAATGGCGCACCAGTTTTGCCTACTAATGGCGCACTACTGGTGCGCCATTAGTATCACGCCACTAGTATTTTTTACTAATGGCACACCACTGGTGCGCCATTAGTATAGGCCATGGTGCGCCATTAGTATAGGCCACTGGTGCGCCATTAGTATAGGCCACAATGCGCCATTAGTATTTTTGAATTTTGAAGGCAGGAAAATAGTAGTGGCGCACCGTCTAACCCCCACCGTGCGCCATTGCTATTTTTGAATTTTGAATTTGGATCTGGATCACGATTTTTTTGCTCGTTTTTTTGCTTGTTTTTTTGCACGATATTATTTCAAATTTTGTTCCCGTTTTTGGATCTTGTACGTTCTTTTGCCGTGTTCTTTTGCCGGAGAGGAGTTCGCCGGAGAGGAGGAGGAGGAGGTGACCGCAGAGGCGCTCACCTACATCGCCAGAGAGGAGGAGGAGGTCACCGGAGAGGAGTTCACCGGAGCATGGGAGAGGAGGAAGGAGAAACCATGAGGGGATGGGAGGAGAGGAGGGAGGAGGAGCTCACCGGAGATGAGGGAGGAGGAGCTCACCGGAGGGAGAGGATGAAGGAAATATGCCCTAGAGGTAATAATAAAGTTATTATTTATTTCCTTATTTCATGGTAAATGTTTATTATTCATGCTAGAATTGTATTAACCGGAAACATGATACATGTGTGAATACATAGACAAACATAGTGTCACTAGTATGCCTCTACTTGACTAGCTCGTGAATCAAAGATGGTTAAGTTTCCTAGCCATGGACATGAATTGTCATTTGATTAACGGGATCACATCATTAGGAGAATGATGTGATTGACTTGACCCATTCTGTTAGCTTAGCACTTGATCGTTTAGTATGTTGCTATTGCTTTCTTCATGACTTATACATGTTCCTATGACTATGAGATTATGCAACTCCCGTTTACCGGAGGAACATTTTGTGTGCTACCAAACGTCACAACGTAACTGGGTGATTATAAAGGAGCTCTACAGGTGTCTCCGAAGGTACATGTTGAGTTGGCGTATTTCGAGATTAGGATTTGTCACTCCGATTGTCGGAGAGGTATCTCTGGGCCCTCTCGGTAATGCACATCACTATAACCCTTGCAAGCAATGTGACTAATGAGTTAGTTGCGGAATGATGCATTACATAACGAGTAAAGAGACTTGACGGTAACGAGATTGAACTAGGTATTGAGATACCGACGATCGAATCTCGGGCAAGTAACATACCGATGACAAAGGGAACAACGTATGTTGTTATGCGGTTTGACCGATAAAGATATTCATAGAATATGTAGGAGCCAATATGAGCATCCAGGTTCCACTATTGGTTATTGACCGGAAACAGTTCTAGGTCATGTCTAAATAGTTCTCGAACCCGTAGGGTCCGCACGCTTAACGTTACGATGACAGTTTTATTATGAGTTTTGATGTACCGAAGGTTGTTCGGAGTCCAGGATATGATCACGGACATGACGAGGAGTCTCGAAATGGTTGAGACATAAATATTGATATATTGGACGACTATATTCGGACACCGGAAGTGTTCCGGGTGATTTCGGAGAAAACCGGAGTGCCGGAGGGTTACCGGAACCCCCCCACGAGAAGTAATGGGCCATATGGGCTTTAGTGGAGAGAGAGAGGGGCAGCCAAGATGGGCGGCGCGCCCCCTCCCCCTCTGGTCCAAATTGGACTAGGAGAGGGGGCGCCTCTTCCCTCTCCTCTCCCCTTCCTTTCCCTCCTAGTAGGAGTAGGAAAGAGGGAGTCCTACTCCTACTAGGAGGAGGACTCCTCCTCCTTGGCACGCCCCAAGGGCCGGCCGGCCTCCCCCCTTGCTCCTTTATATACAGGGGCAGGGGGCACCCTAGTACACACAAGTTGATCTACGTGATCGTTCCTTAGCCGTGTGCGGTGCCCCCCTCCACCATATTCCACCTCGGTCATATCGTTGCGGTGCTTAGGCGAAGCCCTGCCTCGGTAGAACATCATCATCGTCACCACGCCGTCATCTTGGCGGAACTCATCCCCGACACCTCGCTGGATCGGAGTCCGGGATCGCCATCGAGCTGAACGTGTGCTGAACTCGAAGGTGCCAGACGTTCGGTACTTGGATCGGTCGGATCGTGAAGACGCACGACTACATCAACCGCGTTGTCATAACGCTTCCGCTACGGTCTCACGAGGGTACGTGGACAACACTCTCCCCTCTCGCCGCTATGCATCACCATGATCCTTGCGCAGCGTAGGAGTTTTTTGGAAATTACTACGTTCCCCCAACAGTGGCATCCGAGCTTGGTTTTATGCGTAGATGTTATATGCACGAGTAGTACACAAGTGAGTTGTGGGTGATACAAGTCATACTGCTTACCAGCATGTCATACTTTGGTTCGGCGGTATTGTTGGATGAAGCGGCCCGGACCGACATTACGCGTACGCTTACGCGAGACTGGTTCTACCGACGTGCTTTGCACACAGGTGGCTGGCAGGTGTCTGTTTCTCCAACTTTAGTTGAACCGAGTGTGGCTACGCCCGGTCCTTGAAAAGGTTAAAACATCACTAACTTGACGAACTATCGTTGTGGTTTTGATGCGTAGGTAAGAACAGTTCTTGCTCAGCCCATAGCAGCCACGTAAAATTTGCAACAACAAAGTAGAGGACGTCTAACTTGTTTTTGCAGGGCATGTTGTGATGTGATATGGTCAAGACGTCATGCTATATTTTATTGTATGAGATGATCATGTTTTGTAACCGAGTTATCGGCAACTGGCGAGAGCCATATGGTTGTCGCTTTATTGTATGAAATGCAAGCATACCTGTAATTGCTTTACTTTATCACTAAGCGGTAGCTATAGTCGTAGAAGCAATAGTTGGCGAGACAACAACGATGCTACGATGGAGATCAAGGTCTCGCGCCGGTGACGATGGTGATCATGACGGTGCTTCGAAGATGGAGATCACAAGCACAAGATGATGATGGCCATATCATATCACTTATATTGATTGCATGTGATGTTTATCCTTTATGCATCTTATCTTGCTTTGATTGACGGTAGCATTTTAAGATGATCTCTCACTCATTATCAAGAAGTGTTCTCCCTGAGTATGCACCCTTGCGAAAGTTCTTCGTGCTGAGACACCACGTGATGGTCGGGTGTGATCGGCTCTGCGTTCAAATACAACGGGTGCAAAACAGTTGCACACACGGAATACTCAGGTTAAACTTGACGAGCCTAGCATATACAGATATGGCCTCGGAACACGGAGACCGAAAGGTCGAGCGTGAATCATATAGTAGATATGATCAACATAATGATGTTCACCATTGAAACTACTCCATCTCACGTGATGATCGGACATGGTTTAGTTGATTTGGATCACGTGATCACTTAGATGACTAGAGAGATGTCTGTCTAAGTGGGAGTTCTTAAGTAATATGATTAATTGAACTTAAATTTATCATGAACTTAGTCCTGGTAGTATTTTGCAAATTATGTTGTAGATCAATAACTCGCGTTGTTGCTTTCATATGTTTATTTTGATATGTTCCTAGAGAAAAATTATGTTGAAAAATGTTAGTAGAAATGATGCGGATTGGATCCTGATCTGAGGTTTATCCTCTTTGTTGAACAGAAGAATTATGTCCTTGATGCACCGCTAGGTGACAGACCTATTGCAGGAGCAGATGCAGACGTTATGAACGTTTGGCTAGCTCAATATGATGACTACTTGATAGTTTAGTGCACCATGCTTAACGGCTTAGAATCGGGACTTCAAAGACGTTTTGAACGTCATGGACCATATGAGATTTTCCAGGAATTGAAGTTAATATTTCAAGCAAATACCCGAGTTGAGAGATATGAATTCTCCAACAAGTTCTATAGCTAAAAGATGGAGGAGAATCGATCAACTAGTGAGCATGTGCTCAGATTGTCTGGGTACTTCAATCGCTTGAATGAAGTGGGAGTTAATCTTCCAGATAAGATAGTGATTGACAGAATTCTCTAGGCACCATCACTAAGCTACTAGAACTTCATGATGAACTATAGTATACAAGGGATGACGTAAACGATTCCCGAGCTCTTCGTGATGTTGAAATCGACGAAGGTAGAAATCAAGAAAGAGCATCAAGTGTTGATGACTGACAAGACCACTAGTTTCAAGAAAAGGGCAAAGGGAAAGAAAGGGAAACTTCAAGTAGAATGGAAAACAAGTTGTCACTCCCGTGAAGAAGACCAAAGCTGGACCAAAGCTCGAAACCGAGTGCTTAATCGCAAAGGAAATGGTCACCGAAGCGTAAATACCCTGAATATTTGGTGGATAAGAAGGATGGCAAAGTGAACAAGGGTATATTTGATATACGGGTTATTGATGTGTGCCTTACTAGTGTTTATAGTAGCCACAGTATTTGATACTTGTTCGGTTGCTAAGATTAGTAACTCAAACAGGAGTTCTGAGAATAAACAGAAACTAGTTGAAGGGGAAGTGACGATGAGTGTTGGAAGTAGTTCCAAGATTGATATGATCATCATATCACACTCCCTATACTTTCGGGATTAGTATTAAACCTAAATAAATGTTATTTAGCTTTAGCATTGAGCATGAATATGATTTGATCATATTAATTGCAATACGGTTATTCATTTAAAGTCAGAGAATAATTGTTGTTCTGTTTACATGAATAAAACCTTCAATGGTCATACACCCAATGAAAATAGTTTATTGCATCTCGATCGTAGTGATACACATATTCATAATATTGATGCCAAAAGATGCAAAGTTACTAATGATAGTGCAACTTATTTGTGGCACTGCCGTTTGAGTCATATCGGTGTAAAGCGCATGAAGAAACTCCATAAAGATGGATTTTCGGAATCACTTGGTTATGAATCATTTGATGCTTGCAAACCGTGCCTTTTGGGCAAGATGACTAAAACTCCGTTCTTCAGAACAATGGAATGAGCAACAAACTTGTTGGAAATAATACATACTGATGTATGCAGACCAATGAGTATTAAGGCTCGTGGCGGGTATCGTTATTTCTGACCTTCACAGATGATTTGAGCAGATATGGGTATATCTACTTGATGAAACATAAGTCTGAAATAGTTGAAAGGTTCAAAGAATTTCAGAGTGAAGTGGAAAATCATCATAACAAGAAAATAACGTTCTGTGATCTGATCGTGGAGATGAATATTTGAGTTACGAGTTTGGTCTTCAATTAAAACAATGTGAAATAGTTTCACAGCTCACGCCACCTGGAACACCACAACGTTATGGTGTGTTCGAACATCGTAACCGCACTTTATTTGATATGGTGCGATCAATGATGTCTCTTACCGATTTACCAATATCGTTTTGGGGTTATGCATTAGGGACAGCTGCATTTACGTTAAATAGGGCACCATCTAAATCCGTTGAGATGACACCTTATGAACTATGGTTTGGCAAGAAACCCAAGTTGTCGTTTTTTAAAGTTTGGGGTTGCGATGCTTATGTGAAAAAGTTTCATCCTGATAAGCTTAAACCCAAATCAGAGAAGTGCGTCTTCATAGAATACCCAAAGGAAACTGTTGGGTACACCATCTATCACAGATCCGAAGGCAAAACATTCGTTGGTAAGAATGGATCCTTTCTAGAGAAGGAGTTTCTCTCGAAAGAAGTGAGTGGGAGGAAAGTAGAGCTTGATAAGGTAATTTTTACCTTCTCCCGAATTGGAAAGTAGTTCATCATAGAAATCAGTTCTAGTGATTCCTACACCAATTAGTGAGGAAGCTAATGATAATGATCATGAAGCTTCAGATCAAGTTACTACCGAACTTTGTAGATCTTCCAGATTAAGATCCGCACTGCAGTGGTATGGTAATCCTATTCTGGAAATCATGTTACTAGACCATGATGAACCTACGAACTATGAGGAAGCGATGATGAGCCCAGATTCCGCAAAATGGTTTAAGGCCATGAAATCTGAGATGTGATCCATGTATGAGAACAAAGTATGGACTTTGATTGACTTGCCCGATGATCGGAAAGCCATAGAAAATAAATGGATCTTCAAGAGGAAGACGGACGCTGATAGTAGTGTTACTATCTACAAAGCTAGACTTGTCGAAAAAGGTTTTTGACAAAGTTCAAAGTGTTGAATACAATGAGATTTTCTCACTCGTATCGATGCTTAAAAGTCTGTCCGAATCGTGTTAGCAATTGCCACATTTATGAAATTTGGCAAATGGATGTCAAAACTGCATTCCTTAATGGATTTATTAAAGGAGAGTTGTATATGATGCAACCAGAAGGTTTTGTCAATCCTAAAGGTGCTAACAAAATTTGCAAGCTCCAGCGATCCATCTATGGACTGGTGCAAGCATCTCGGAGTTGGAATATATGCTTGATGAGTTGATCAAAGCATATGGTTTTATACAGACTTTTGGAGAAGCCTGTATTTACAAGAAAGTGAGTGGGAGCACTACAGCAATTATGATAAGTATATGTGAATCGGAAATAATGTAGAATTATTTTGCAAAGCATAAAGGAGTATTTGAAAGGAGTTTTTCAAAGAAGGACCTCAGTGAAGCTGCTTACATATTGAGCATCAAAATCTATAGAGATAGATCAAGACGCTTGATAAGTTTTTCAATGAGTACATACCTTGTCAAGATTTTGAAATAGTTCAATATGGAACAGTCAAAGAAAGAGTTCTTGCCTGTCTTGCAAAGGTGTGAAATTGAGTAAAGACTCAAATCCCGACCACGGCAGAAAATAGAAAAGAGAATGAAAGTCATTCCCTATACCTCAGTCATAGGTTCTATAAAGTATGCTATGCTATGTACCAGACGTATTGTATACCTTGCTCTGAATTTGGGAAGGGAGTACAATAGTGATCTAGGAGTAGATCACTGGACATTGGTCAAGAATATCCTTAGTAAGGACTAAGGAAATATTTCTCGATTATGGAGGTGATAAAAGAGCCCGTCGTAAAAAGTTACATCGGTGCAAGCTTTTACACCGATCCAGATGACTCTAAGTCTCAATCTGGATACATATTGAAAGTGGGAGCAATTAGCTAGAGTAGCTCCGTGCAGAGCATTGTAGACATAGAATATTTGCAAAATACATACGGCTTTGAATGTGACAGACCCGTTGACTAAGCTTCTCTCACGAGCAAAACATGATCACGCCTTAGTACTCTTTGGGTGTTAATCACATAACGGTGTGAACTAGATTATTGACACTAGTAAACCCTTTGGGTGTTGGTCACATGACGATGTGAACTATGGGTGTTAATCATATACAGATATGAATATTGGTGTTAAATCACATGGCGATGTGAACTAGATTATTGACTCTAGTGCAAGTGGGAGACTGAAGGGAATATGCCCTAGAGGCAATAATAAAGTTATTATTTATTTCCTTATTTCATGATAAATGTTTATTATTCATGCTAGAATTGTATTAACCGGAAACATAATACATGTGTGAATACATAGACAAACATAGTGTCACTAGTATGCCTCTACTTGACTAGCTCGTGAATCAAAGATGGTTAAGTTTCCTAGCCATGGACATCAGTTGTCATTTGATTAACGGGATCACATCATTAGGAGAATGATGTGATTGACTTGACCCATTCCGTTAGCTTAGCACTTGATCGTTTAGTATGTTGCTATTGCTTTCTTCATGACTTATACATGTTCCTATGACTATGAGATTATGAAACTCCCGTTTACCGGAGGAACACTTTGTGTGCTACCAAACGTCACAACGAATCGGGTGATTATAAAGGAGCTCTGTGTGTCTTGAAGGAACATGTTGAGTTGGCGTATTTCGAGATTAGGATTTGTCACTCCGATTGTCGGAGAGGTATATCTGGGCCCTCTCGGTAATGCACATCACTATAAGCCTTGCAAGCAATGTGACTAATGAGTTAGCTGCGGAATGATGCATTACATAACGAGTAAAGAGACTTGCCGGTAACGAGATTGAACTAGGTATTGAGATACCGACGATCAAATCTCGGGCAAGTAACATACCGATGACAAAGGGAACAACGTATGTTGTTATGCGGTTTGGCCGATAAAGATCTTCGTAGAATATGTAGGAGCCAATATGAGCATCCAGGTTCCGCTATTGGTTATTGATCGGAAACAGTTCCAGGTCATGTCTACATAGTTCTCGAACCCGTAGGGTCCGCACGCTTAACGTTACGATGACAGTTTTATTATGAGTTTTGATGTACCAAAGGTTGTTCGGTGTCCCGGATATGATCACAGACATGACGAGGAGTCTCGAAATGGTCGAGACATAAATATTGATATATTGGACGACTATATTCGGACACCGGAAGTGTTCCGGGTGATTTCAGAGAAAACCGGAGTGACGGAGGGTTACCGGAACCCCTCGGGAGAAGTAATGGGCCTTATGGGCTTTAGTGGAGAGAGAGAGGGGCAGCCAGGATGGGCCGCGCCCCCCTCCCCCTCTGGTCCGAATTGTACTAGGAGAGGGGGGGCGGCGCCCCCCTCTTTCCCTCTCCATCTCCCCCTTCCTTTCCCCCTCCTAGTAGGAGTAGGAAAGAGGGAGTCCTACTCCTACTAGGAGGAGGACTCCTCCTCCTTGGCGCGCCCCAAGGGCCAGCCGGCCTCCCCCCTTGCTCCTTTACATACGGGGGCAGGGGGGCACCCTTGTACACACAAGTTGATCTTCGTGATCGTTCCTTAGCCGTGTGTGGTGCCCCCTTCCACCATATTCCACCTCGGTCATATCGTTGCGGTGCTTAGGCGAAGCCCTGCCTCGGTAGAACATCATCATCGTCACCATGCCGTCGTCTTGTGGAACTCATCCCGACACCCTGCTGGATCGGAGTCCGGGATCGTCATCGAAGTTGAACGTGTGATGAACTCGGAGGTGCCGTACGTTCGGTACTTGGATCGGTCGGATCGTGAAGACGTACGACTACATCAACCGCGTTGTCATAACGCTTCCGCTTACGGTCTACGAGGGTACGTGGACAACACTCACCCTTCTCGTCGCTATGCATCACCATGATCCTTGCGTGTGCGTAGGATTTTTTTTTGAAATTACTACGTTCCCCAACAGTGGCATCCGAGCCAGGTTTTATGCGTAGATGTTATATGCACGAGTAGAACACAAGTGAGTTGTGGGCGATACAAGTCATCGCTTACCGGCATGTCATACTTTGGTTCGGGCGGTATTGTTGGATGAAGCGGCCCGGACCGACATTACGCCAGACGCTTCACGCCGAGACTGGTTCTACCGGCGTGCTTTGCACACGGTGGCTGGCGGGTGTCTGCTTTCTCCAACTTTAGTTGAACCGAGTGTATACGCCCGGTCCTTGCGAAGGTTAAAACAGCACTAACTTGACGAACTATCGTTGTGGTTTTGATGCGTAGGTAAGAACGGTTCTTGCTCAGCCCGTAGCAGCCACGTAAAACTTGCAACAACAAAGTAGAGGACGTCTAACTTGTTTTTGCAGGGCATGTTGTGATGTGATATGGTCAAGACGTGATGCTATATTTTATTGTATGAGATGATCATGTTTTGTAACCGAGTTATCGGCAATGGCGGGAGCCATATGGTTGTCGCTTTATTGTATGAAATGCAAACGCCTGTAATTGCTTTACTTTATCACTAAGCGGTAGCGATAGTCATAGAAGCAATAGTTGGCGAGGCGACAACGATGCTACGATGGAGATCAAGGTGTCGCTACCGGTGACGATGGTGATCATGGCGGTGCTTGGAGATGGAGATCACAAGCACAAGATGATGATGGCCATATCATATCACTTATATTGATTGCATGTGATGTTTATCCTTTATGCATCTTATCTTGCTTTGATTGATGGTAGCATTTTAAGATGATCTCTCACTAATTATCAAGAAGTGTTCTCCTGAGTATGCACCGTTGCGAAAGTTCTTCGTCTTTGAGACACCACGTGATGATCGGGTGTGATAGGCTCTGCGTTCAAATACAACGGGTGCAAAACAGTTGCACACGCGGAATACTCAGGTTAAACTTGACGAGCCTAGCATATACAGATATGGCCTCGGAACACGGAGACCGAAAGGTCGAGCGTGAATCATATAGTAGATATGATCAACATAATGATGTTCACCATTGAAACTACTCCATCTCACGTCATGATCGGACACGGTTTAGTTGATTGGGATCACGTGATCACTTAGATGACTAGAGAGATGTCTGTCTAAGTGGGAGTTCTTAAGTAATATGATTAATTGAACTTAAATTTATCATGAACTTAGTCCTGGTAGTATTTTGCAAATTATGTTGTAGATCAATAGCGCACGTTGTTGCTTTCATATGTTTATTTTGATATGTTCCTAGAGAAAAATTATGTTGAAATTTTTTAGTAGAAATGATGCGGATTGGACCCGTGATCTGAGGTTTATCCTCATTGCTGCACAGAAGAATTATGTCCTTGATGCACCGCTAGGTGACAGACCTATTGCAGGAGCAGATGCAGACATTATGAACGTTTGGCTAGCTCAATATGATGACTACTTGATAGTTTAGTGCACCATGCTTAACGGCTTAGAATCCAACTAGTGAGCATGTGCTCAGATTGTTTGGGTACTTCAATCGCTTGAATCAAGTGGGAGTTAATCTTCCAGATAAGATAGTGATTGACAGAATTCTCTAGTCACCATCACTAAGTTACTAGAACTTCGTGATGAACTATAGTATGCAAGGGATGACGAAAATGATTCCCGAGCTCTTCGTGATGTCGAAATCGACGAAGGTAGAAATCAAGAAAGAGCATCAAGTGTTGATGATTGACAATACCACTAGTTTCAAGAAAAGGGCAAAGGGAAAGAAAGGGAAACTTCAAGTAGAATGGCAAACAAGTTGTCACTCCCGTGAAGAAGACAAAAGCTGGACCAAAGCACGAAGCTGAGTGCTTACACTGCAAAGGAAATGGTCCTTTGGAAGCGAAATACCACGAATATTTGGTGGATAAGAAGGATGGCAAAGTGAACAAGGGTATATTTGATATACAGGTTATTGATGTGTGCCTTACTAGTGTTTATAGTAGCCTGAGTATTTGATACTTGTTAGGTTGCGAAGATTAGTAACTCGAAGCAGAGTTATGAATAAACAGAAACTAGTTGAAGGGGAAGTGACGATGAGTGTTGGAAGTAGTTCCAAGATTGATATGATCATCATCACACACTCCCTATACTTTCGGTATTAGTGTTAAATCTAAATAAATGTTATTTAGCTTTTGCATTGAGCATGAATATGATTTGATCATATTTATTGCAATACAGTTATTCATTTAAAGTCAGAGAATAATTGTTTGTAAATTTTGCTAACAACTAGACCACATATCACATGGGAATCTTATTTTCTTTTATTTTTTGACATTTCTATCATTTTCTTTTTTTTTTGAAACTGAAAAGGCGGTCCACGGGGAGGGGGGTGGGGGTCATTCGGGGGAATGTTTGGGCCAAATTACTAATGGCGCATCGTGGGATGGTGCGCCATTACTAGTTCAAATAGTAATGGCGCACCACTCCCACGGTGCGCCATTAGTAGTTTTGAAAAAATTAAAAAAAAATTACTAATGGCGCACCGTGGGATGTGGTGCGCCATTAGTATTTGCACACTAATGGCGCACCAACACATGGTGCGGCATTAGTATTTAGTAATGGCGGACCACATGTACAGTGCGCCATTAGTGTCCATCCCATCTATAGCCCTTTTCCTAGTAGTGAAGTGCAATATGGATGGTAGATATAGGTTTTTGTAATCTGAAAATATAAAAACAGCAAGGTAACTAATGGTAAAAGTGAGCGTAAACGGTATTGCAATGCTTTGAAACAAGGCCTAGGGTTCATACTTTCACTAGTGCAAGTTCTCTCAACAATAATAACATAATTGGATCACATAACTATCCCTCAACATGCAACAAAGAGTCACTCCAAAGTCACTAATAGTGAAGAACAAATGAAGAGATTATGGTAGGGTACGAAACCACCTCAAAGTTATTCTTTCCAATCAATCCGTTGGGCTATTCCTATAAGTGTCACAAACAGCCCTAGAGTTCGTACTAGAATAACACCTTAAGACACAAATCAACCAAAACCCTAGTGTCACCTAGATACTCCAATGTCACCTCAAGTATCCGTGGGAATGATTATACGATATGCATCACAAAATCTCAGATTCATCTATTCAACCAACACATAGAACCTCAAAGAGTGCCCCAAAGTTTCTACCGGAGAATCAAGACGAAAACGTGTGCCAACCCCTATGCATAGGTTCATGGGCGGAACCCACAAGTTGATCACCAAAACATACATCAAGTGAATCACGTGATATCCCATTGTCACCACAGATACGCACGGCAAGACATACATCAAGTGTTCTCAAATCATTAAATACTCAATCCGATAAGAGTACTTCAAAGGGGAAACTCAATTCATTACAAGAGAGTAGAGGGGGAGAAGCAACATAAGATCCAACTATAATAGCAAAGCTCGCGATACATCAAGATCGTGCCAAATCAAGAACACGAGAGAGAGAGAGAGATCAAACACATAGCTACTAGTACATACCCTCAGCCCCGAGGGTGAACTACTCCCTCCTCGTCATGGAGAGCGCCGGGATGATGAAGATGGCCACAGGTGAGGGTTCCCCCTCGACGGTGCGAGAATAGGGTCCCGATTGGTTTTGGTGGCTCTGAGAGGCTTGCGGCGGAACTCCCGATCTATTCTGTTCCTGAAGTTTTAGGGTATATGGGAATATATAGGTGAAAGAAATGCGTCGGGGAGCCACGAGGGGCCCACGAGGGTGGAGGGCGTGCCCTAGGGGTGGGCACGCCCCTACCTCGTGGCTCCCTCGTTCTTTCCTAACGTGCACTCCAAGTCTATCGGGTAGCTTTCCTTCCAAAAATAACTTCTCCGGAAGGTTTCGTTCCGTTTCGACTCCGTTTGATATTCCTTTTCTTCGAAACACTGAAACAAGGGAAAAAAACAGGAACTGGCACTGGGCTCTGGGTCAATAGGTTAGTCCCAAAAATAATATGAAAGTGTTTAATAAAGCCCATAAACATCCAAAACAGATAATGTAATAGCATGGAACAATCAAAAATTATAGATACGTTGGAGACGTATCAGGCGGCAACAACAACCAACCCAGCTGTCAGTATTTCACTCTCTAGAAAAAAAAAGCAAAGAAAAAAGCTGTCGGTATTTCATGTCAATTTATCCCACCTCTCCCCTTTAGATGAATTCCTATCAAGGTTATATAGGATCGGAAGTTCCCTCTAATATCAGCAAAAACAATAGTGAGAACGACAAACGCCTGGCCTATCTTGTGAGGGGATAAAGAATGGATAGATTTCAATAATTAAATGGAATTATGAGAGCATTTTGGAGACCGAGCTCCATGGAGGCCTTTATTTTGAAAAATTCAAAATTCATAAATTTCAGTTTAAAAAATTCTGAATAAAATACACATGTATGCAAGGGTGTAAAGTGTATGTGTGAAAAGTTTCAGGATGAAATACCTTGAATTGTGAGCTGCACAAAAAAAAACAAAATCATGGACTTTAAAGATGAACAGTACAGATGCTAAAAAGCCTCAGATTTGTCTTTTTTGTGTAGCTCACATGTTAATGTATTTTGACCTGAAAATGTGTACAGATGTACGTTATGTATCTACATATATGTGTATTTATTTTCAAAATTTTTTGAAACTGAAAAGTTTTTTTTTTGAGAATCACCGGGGGGAGTTCCCCACCTGAATATATTACTCAAACGGCTGCAGAAGCAGCGAATACAGAATTACAGCAGCATGGGGCAGCATGCAGAGAGGAAGGAATGCCACGAGAAGATGTCCTCCTTGTCACCCATGTCGAGACAGTGTGACCAAAGGTCTAGGTCAGAGATCAAGTTTATAATTGTTATTACAGAACGTTGATCGATTCTCCTAAACAACATGTCATTTTGCGCTGCCCAAATCTTCCAAAGTAGAGCGAGGAGGACGAAGGACCAAGCATTCTTGGGTAGGTGTTGAGGCAGCGGGGTGTCCCAAAGCTCATTGAGATCGTCAAACGAGGGCAGGAAACCTACTCGTTGCCAAATCCTATTGGCAAGAGGACATGTGATGAAGATGTGAGTGGAGTCTTCAGGTGATGTAGCACAGCGAGGGCATTGGTTGGAGGAGATTATATGCTTGTGGGCTAGATTCACTCTAGTGTTGAGGCGATCTTTGAAAAGAAGCCAAGCAGAAATCTTGATCTTGTGAGGAGCCTTGGTGCCCCAGATGAGGGGGGCAATGAGATCCGTGTCTGGCTTGATCATGAGTGTGCTGTATGCTTGCTTGGTGGAGAAGTCACGCCCCTAGAGTAGGAACCGTTGATCTTCCTCAGTTGACGTCGTGAAGTCCTGCAAAACAGCCAAAAGCGAAGCAAGCTCTCGTTCTGCTGTAAGAGAGAGACGATTACGGAGGTTGGTGTCGGTGTCAAAACCGGCAGATCTCGGGTAGGGGTCCCAAACTGTGCGCCTAAGGCGGATGGTAACATGAGGCGGGGGACACGATGTTTACCCAGGTTCGGGCCCTCTCGATGGAGGTAATACCCTACTTCCTGCTTGATTGATCTTGATGATATGAGTATTACAAGAGTTGATCTACCACGAGATCGTCGAGGCTAAACCCTAGAAGCTAGCCTATGATCTGATTGTTGTTGTCCTACGGACTAAACCCTCCGGTTTATATAGACACCGGAGGGGGCTAGGGTTACACAGAGTCGGTTACAAGGGAGGATATCTACATATCCGTATTGCCAAGCTTGCCTTCCACGCCAAGGAGAGTCCCATCCGGACACGGGACGAAGTCTTCAATCTTGTATCTTCATAGTCCAACAGTCCGGCTAAAGGATATAGTCCGGCTATCCGAGGACCCACTAATCCAGGACTCCCTCAGTAGCCCCTGAACCAGGCTTCAATGACGATGAATCCGGCACGCAGATTGTCTTCGGCATTGCAAGGCGGGTTCCTCCTCCGAATATTCCATAGAAGATTTTGAACACAAGGATAGTGTCCGACTCTGCAAAACAAATTCCACATACCACCATAGAGTGAATAATATTTCCACAAATCTAATCTACTGACAACTTTTCAATGGCATCACACCATGTCCTCGGTCATTATTTGAACCGTTTATCCCAGCCTGCCACTGCATGTTCCGCGAGGCGGCTTTATTGGCACGTCTTGTTGAAGCAGAGATCATGTCCCCCCTATCACGGGATTCTTATCAATACGGTTATGGGTAACCCAATCGTGCCTGTTGGTATGACTCCTCAATTTTAGGCAAGTCCCAAACGACCACGCGGAGGACGCTTGATATTCACCCTCTTTATAGAGGGGCCAAGGCATGTCCCTTTCTTCTCGCGCTCAATCAAATCCTTCCCCCACCTCGAGTTTCAACACCCAAGGCTCAGTCTAGGCGTTTCGGACCTTCAATCATGTCCAGATCCAACCTTCAAGGTCGGTGGATGCCCTCCTCCGTCACAGAGGAGGACATCAAGAAGCTAAGAGAGGCCAGGTATCTGACCGCCGAAATTTCGCACAGGATGCCTACTCGAGGGCAGGTCATCCCCAGTCCCGAGCCTAACGAGAGTGTCGTATTTGTCTCCTACTTCCTCCTAGGGCTAGGCTTTAGTCTATATCCCTTTGTTAGAGGGCTCATGTTCTATTACGGGCTCGATTTCCATGATCTGGCTCCAGACTCCATCCTTCACATCTCGTCGTTCATCGTCGTGTGTGAGGCATTCCTCCATGTCGCCCCACACTTTGGCTTGTGGCTCAAGACCTTTAATGTGAAGCCGTAGATGATTAATGGGCGACAACAGAATGCGGAGGTGCCATAATAAGCAAAGGCGTCGATGCTCCATGGCCAAAGGGTTCCTTCCCGGAAGTGTCCAGCTTATGGCAACGGGAGTGGTTTTACATCACAGCTCCCCGCGGTACTAAGTGGGTAGCCGCCCCTGCCTTCCGCTCGGCCCCCCCGCCACAACTGGCGTCATGGGTCAACAAGGGTATGCACTGGGGGCCAGTAAATGATGTGCCGACATTGCAGAGTCGCATCCGAGATCTCTTCGAGAGAGATGTCAGCCTTGTCAAGGTAATGCAAGTCATGCTAGTTCGTCGAGCCCTGCCTTGCAAACGTCGAGCTCCCCGTATGTGGGAGTTCAATCCGGAAGGACCGCGAACTATTCAGCACTTCTTCGGCATGACGCATGAAGAGATGTACGGATTGTTCTTCGGATCACAAATAAAGTGTTCGGACACCACCGAGGATGCGGGTCTGAGCTGCAATCGTCCAGATACCCAAGTAAGTAGTCCTTTCGGCCGAACATGCTGTCTTTTTATTTATCACAACATCATTCTAAAAAGTCGCTCTTTGACCAGGACTGGGTAAAAAAGGCGAAGATGATCAGGTGTTCGGCCCCCCTTCCCGAAGGCTCCACAGAATCCAGTACTGGCCAGAATGCTTGAGCTCGCGCCTTATCCAGCGCCATCAGGGGAAGATAAAGGGGGGAATAAAGCAGCCGAAAGCGGGCCGCACTCATTATTCATCTAGACCGGGGGAATTAGTGCCTCCGCGAAAGAGGATAACCGGGGAGAAGAATCTAAAATCCCCTCTCCCGAAGGAAGGAAGAGGACCGCCTCTGAAGGCTTGGAAACAATGGTTTCCAAACGAGGGAAGAAATCTTCGTCAGGGGGTCCTACCCCGGAGGGTATCCTTACCGCACAGTGCCCGCAAGGGGATCAGCCCTCCACCAAATTGTAAGTAAATAAAAGTACCTTATAGCAAATATAGCCTGCTTCATTTCTGAGAACAATAACCGAGACGTATGTCTTGTAGTTCGAATCGTAGCCCTTCTCTACAGAGTTCGTCTTTGGGGGATCTTCTATCGGAGATGATGGAGAGCGAAACGCCTCCTCGTGCCTCCCTGCCTCGTGAAGCGGATGACCCTGAGGTGTCATCATGGAGGATTTCTCCTGATCCGCCAAGGCCAGAGGGTAACCCTTCGGCCACCCTAAGTCCGAAGTATTTGGCTCCTAAGGGGAGGAACAGAAAGAGTCCGGGACTATCCGGTCTGTGACGACCTTGATGAATCTTTCCGGAGCAAGCGGCTATCGAGCGCATCGTACACTAATGGGTATGGTGGTTGAGAGGATTTCATCCGCCGAAAGCGGATTGCATGAAGCTTTATGAGCCTCTTGAGAGGCTTTGAGGTGCATAAAGTAATATATTTTTGATGGTACCGCTACGCTAGGTGTGCCCTATGCGAATAGTAGCCCACGAGGCTCACGGTTCTTTGTCGAAAAAAGACGGCAAATGGAGGATCAAAGTCCCAGGTAATAACCGTGCTGCTTTCCTGTGCAGGCAGCTGTGGGTCCGGTGGCTAGCCGGACTGGTGAGTTTGCCGAACTGAAGCGGCAACTTGATGCGGCAGATGCCGACATCGTGCCTGTAAACAAGCGGCTTGACGAGGCACAGGGTATGTATTCTCCAATGATCAACACATGTTAAGAAGAGCATGATGCTAGTATCTGTAATATGTTGTGACTGCAGATGGGGCTGTCACCGTGGAGACCCTTCAGGCGGAACTTGCCTGAGCCAAGGATCAAGCCAGGAGGAGTGATGCGGCCGCCCTAAAGACGGTCGAAGAGCTAAGAGTCGAACAGGTTGTGCATTGCCAGAGCAAAAAATAGCCCAGATGGTTGTTGAGCTGAAAGATGCCGCCGACTGATATGAGCTTCTTGAGAAGGAAAGCCGAACGAAGACGGCGGACCTGGAGAAAGCCATGGTAGCGGCCAAGGAAGCCCACTCTAAAATCAGAGCGGCGAAGGAGGAGCTACGTCAAGCCGGAGATATCATGGCTGGGAAGCCCTTTTTGTTGCGGACGAAGTTCGGAGATCCTAAGTATGCCCTTCTGGATCAATTATGGAGTTCTGCGGACGCGTACCTGGATTTGGCAGCAAGTGCTGCTGATGCGACCAAGTTTTTCAAGATCGGAAAGATCACGAAGTGGAAAAGTTGTTACGTCGCGATTCAATGCTCGGCGTCGGCTAACTGTTAAATGAGCAAATGGCCGAGTGGGCCGAGCTCCATAGGTTGTCCGGGCTTGCCATGAGGTCTGTTGTGGATCATCTTTGGCCGGAAGGACCAAAGCCGAATAGTTATTTTGGCTTAGTGCAACGATTCCTTGGTGTTGTGCCGCATATCAACGCTATGAAGAGGTCGGCGTGCATAGAGGCTGCGCGGATGGCTCTTGCCCGTGTCAAGACATACTGGGCAGAGATGGAGGCCACTGCTATTGCAACCCAGAGTTCGGCCATAGGCCGGGTATCGGCCAAGCACTATTTTGAAGAAGTCCTAGAAGGCGCTCGCTTAATAGAGGCTCAGTGCTCGAAGAATGTCATGTTCTAGTGACATGTATCCCAATTGTAAGAACAATGTTATTTGAATTATAAAGGATGTGTTTATACTTTTGCCTGAAAGTATTATTATGCTTCCTGTGTGGTCGTTTATGTATATGTGTATATAACCTGAAAGTTTGCAGTCGCCGGCTTCAGCCCCCACGCATATAATGCGGGGGTGTTCGCGAAAGCGCGTCTTCACACTTGATCCAACGTCTTGGTCCATTAAGGAGGTGGTAGCGCGGCGAACGAGGCAATCAGAGTATATTGCTTTAACACTTTCACTTAACCATAGGAGTTTGACAGTGGGGCTACTATATAGCCCCTCGTATTTTCGCGGCTATCCGAATACGGTGCGCGTACCTACATGACCGGGAAAACTGGTCCTTCGTTAATGCGGAGGAATCCCAAAGATTCCGATGAGTCATCGAGTGGTTGACCAGTCTCACGCTTTATCATGACAGTCAGTTTTCGGCTTTCTCCATTGAGGTGCTCGTCCGGATGAACCGGGGCACAATCGCAGTAGTTCTCCCGGTGCCACCTTAGCCGATAAATGATGCGTAAGGTAGCAAAATCACGGGAGCCGGAAAACCTAACATTTGACCAAAGACATGATTGAAGCTGATGCATATAAGGCCAAACTCATGACGCGAACACTCCCTAAGGTATTCGGTCTTTACAACATATATCGGGCTGGGTAACGCCCTTGATAATGAACCACGAGTGTCTGTGCGTGCATCATTACCGACGTGGCAAAATGCCAATAACGTCGACATCCTTCTCGGTTATGCTGAGTATCCGGAGGATGTGAAGCAACAAGAGACGATAAAAAGGTTTACTGTGGTCTTAATCTAAAAAGAAACCTTTGAGCGGGCCCGCACGCCCGCTACTGCAGGTGTCTGTTGCAGCCGTATCCTGGAAGGGTGTAGCACGATTATCATCTGTAAAAGAGAAGAACTTAGGTGAAAGTTGTTGTGCGAAAAATTGGTTATTCTCAATAAACCATTAAAATTCAAGATAGGTAAGCTCGTGCCGAACTGTAGTCCTTTTTACATGCTGGAAGCCCCTGGTACCATCTTCGGGGGTATATCCATCATACCGATCTCAGGTTTATCTAAGCTGTTACAGCTAGTGGTGCGCCGGACTCGTATAGCCGTGTCCGTGGTCTTGACGACCGATCATTTATTCTGGTTGGAGAGGCCATTTAGTGTTCGGCTGTTAAAGCCGCCACACGTTCTTCCGCGTGTAAGAAACGCTCGATATTTCCGCTGACTGTGATGATGCCACGTGGACCGGGCATCTTAAGCTTAAGAGAAGCGTAATGCAGTACCGCATTGAAACGAGCGAAAGCTGTTCTTCCGAGTAGTGCTTGATAGCCGCTTCGAAATGGAGCGATGTCGAAGGTTAACTTTTCACTTCAGAAGTTGTCGGGAGAACCGAATACAACCTCTAGTACTAGAGAGCCCGCATATGGCCTTCCGGGCCTCGTATTACCCCTTTAAAGGTAGTATTACTTTGGCTGATTCTTGTCGGGTCTATCCCCATTTTGCGGTGTGTCACGATATATCGATTAAGACTATCGCCGCCGTCCATGAGGACATGGGTGAAGTGGTATCCGTCAATAATTGGGTCTAGCACCAAGGCAGCCAATCCTCCGTGCCGGATACCTGTCAGGTGATCCCTGTGATCGAAAGTGATCGGGCAGGCCGACCAAGGATTGAATTTAGAGGTGACGGGCTCTACGGCGCATATGTCTTGGAGTGCATGTTTGCTCCTTCTTTTTGTTACGTGAATCATGTTCATTGTTTTGACCTCTGGTGGGAATTTTTTATATCCCCCAGTGTTTTGCTGGCGAGGCTCATCCTCCTCTTCACTTGGTGTCTCCCTCCCCTTGTGTTCAGCGTTTAGCTTGCCGGCCTGCTTGAAGACCCAGCATTCTCTGTGGGTGTGATTTGCAGGTTTATCGGAGGTGCCGTGAATCTGACATAATTTGTCTAGAATCTTGTTCAGGCTGGACGGTCCATCTCTGTTGCCTTTGAAAGGCTTTTTCCATTGACCGGGTCGAGAGCCCCTAAATCCGGCGTTTACTGCTGTGTTGTCTGGGGTGCCTTCATTATTTTGACGCTTGCTTTTACTGCATCGTGGTTTTCCATTACCATCCCTGACTTCGGATGTGCCTGGATCGCTGGTGCTACTACGGGCTAGCCAGCTATCTTCGCCCGCGCAAAAGCAGGTCATAAGGCTTGTTAGGGCTGCCATTGTCCTTGGTTTTTCTTGGCCGAGGTGTCTGGCGAGCCATTCGTCTCGGATGCTGTGTTTGAAAGCTGCTAAGGCTTCGGCGTCCGGGCAATCGACGATTTGGTTCTTCTTAGTGAGAAATCTGTTCCAAAGCTTTGGGGCTAACTCTCCGGGCTGTTGAATTATATGACTTAAACCGTCTGCATCCAGAGGTCGGACATAGGTTCCTTGAAAGTTGGCCCTAAAAGCATCCTCAAGCTCCTCCCAACTTCCGATTGAATTTTCTGGGAGGCCCTTTAGCCAGTGCCGAGCTGGTCCTTTGAGCTTGAGGGGCAAGTATTTGATGGCGTGGAGATCGTCTCCGCGAGCCATATGGAAGTGGAGGATGAAGTCCTCGATCCAGACCCCAGGGTCCGTCGTTTCGTCGTACGCCTCTATGTTCACGGGTTTGAATCCCTCTGGAAATTCGTGATCCAGCACCTCATCAGTGAAACATAGGGGGTGCGCGGCACCCCTGTATTTGGATGTGTCATTGTGTTCTGACGGTTGTAGTGTTCGGTTTTGATTATGCGCTGGAGCGCGCTTCCTAGATCCGTAGATGGATCTAGTCACACCGGAGTTTTGATGCAAGTCCTTGCGTGGATCATGTGCTGACTTATGTGTGGCCTCGTTAGCCGCCCTATCACGGCCACGAGGTGGTCGATCCGACGGGTCAGCCGTTTTATTTTTCGGCTGTGTGGGCTCTAAGGCCTCATCATTGAATTCAGGCAACAACTTGCACTTTGGAAAGCTCTTTGTGTGGCAACTACCACCATACTTTTCTTCGGTGTCGAGCACTTTGTTCCATCTACTGTTGAGTGTATTCTACGTGGCCTTAAGCCTTTGCTTCTGCCTCTTCAGACTCCTTGCGGTGGCAATAAGCCTTCTATGGAGGTTCTCTTGTTCCAAGTGCCTTTCCGGGATGATGTGTGCGTTGTTGTCCGGATTGTTTTCCTCTCCGGAGAGAGCTTGATGAGCTTTATCCTCGGCATCAACGTGTTCGGACAGCGGCTTCGTACTATGTTCACCATTCGCTGGTTCGTCCTGCTTTATCGCTGGGTCAATATGGTTGTCACTTCCTCTGGAGTCGACCGGGGTGTTATTTTTTCTTGCACTGTTATCGCTATTTTTGCCGAGGCGGGATTTGGAGCGGCGCCTACGCCGTCTCTTTGGTTGCTTCTCGAGGGAGCTATCCTTCGCTGCATCCCTCCGTTCCTCATCATTATTTTCTTTGGGTGTATCCACCATATATACATCGTGTGATGAATTGGCTGTCTAGCGCCCTCTGGGCGGTGGTTCCTGTTCGTCTCCTGCGTCGTCGTCCATACCGTCGATGTCTTTGGAGCCGAAGTTGAGCATGTCGGTTAAATCGTCGACAGTGGCTACTAAGTGGGTGGTGGGTGGGGAGCAAACTTCTTCGTCGTCCGCATCCCATTCTAGCTGGACATAGTTCGGCCAAGGGTCTCCTGACAGGGAGAGAGACTTCAATGAGTTTAGTACGTCGCCAAAGGATGAGTTCTGAAAGATATCCGCGAAGGTAAACTCCATGATCGGTGCCCAATCGGATTCGATAGGCACAGACGCAGGAGGCTCGGAGCCCATGGCCGGGGACGAAATCAATGGTTCGGCAACACGGGTCTCCTAGGAGGTGAAGTCAGTATTTGGCTCAATCGCCACTGAGTATGCGGCCTCCATGGTGGGGTCCATCCACCCGTCCTCAGATGGCGCAATTTGTTCTGGATTAAGGGCCAGAGTGGATGCAGGTGTGATCTCCCGAACACTGTCCGACGGCAGAGCTAAGTCATGTTCGTCGTGATTGTGCGGCACACCTGACATGGGCTCGAATCCGTCGAAGATCAAGTCTCCGCGGATGTCGGTAGTATAGTTCAAGTTTCCGAACCTGACCTGATGGCCAGGGGCGTAGCTCTCGATCTGCTCCAGATGGCCAAGCGAGTTGGCCCGCAGTACGAAGCCACCGAATACGAAGATCTGTCCGGGGAGGAAAACCTCACCCTGGATCGCATCGTTGCCGATGATCGAAGGGGCCATCAAACCTTGTGGTGACGGCACAGTGGAACTTTCAATGAAAGCACCAATGTCGATGTCAAAACCGGCGGATCTCGGGTAGGGGCTCCAAAACTGTGCGTCTAAGGCGGATGGTAACAGGAGGCGGGGGACACGATGTTTACCTAGGTTCGGGCCCTCTCGATGGAGGTAATACCCTACTTCCTGCTTGATTGATCTTGATGATATGAGTATTACAAGAGTTGTTCTACCATGAGATCGTAGAGGCTAAACCCCTGAAGCTAGCCTATGGTCTGATTGTTGTTGTCCTACGGACTAAACCCTCCAGTTTATATAGACACCGGAGGGGGCTAGGGTTACACAGAGTCGGTTAAAAGGGAGGAGATCTACATATCCGTATTGCCAAGCTTGCCTTCCACGCCAAGGAGAGTCCCATCCGGACACGAGATGAAGTCTTCAATCTTGTATCTTCATAGTCCAACAGTCCGGCTAAAGGATATAGTCCGGCTGTCCGAGGACCCCCTAATCTAGGACTCCCTCAGTTGGCTTCGATACCGAAGCGCAAAATGTTAGCTACTTTAACCAGTTGTAGGATGGAGTGCGAGAAGAGGTGCGGGAAGGTGGTAGCTAGGGGTTTTGGTGTGAGCCGTGTATCCATCTAGAAGTATGTGCGTGTGCCACTGTTGGTGAGTACAAAGGTGATTGACTGGAGGGTTGGAATCTGTTGAGTTATCGTGCGGCACAAGAAGGAGGTTTGGGGTGCCGAGGAGACGAGGGCGTTTGGGTGTTGGAGGTCTAGCCAGTCTAGCCAAGGTGACTGAACGGAGGAGAGTGCTTTGATGGCAAGCTTCATTAGGAGGCAGTTGTTTTGAATGTGTAGGTTTTTGAGCCCTAAACCACCGAATTTTTTAGGCGAGCAAACGTTTTTCCACGCAATCAGACACTAAGCACCCGAGCAGGCATCTTCACCAGCCCAGAAAAATGACCTCCTTAGAGAGTCGATGACTTTGAGGGTCTTTTTTGGGATACGGAATACAAACATGAAGTATGTAAGGAGGGAGTCGAGGACCGCGGATATGAGGATGAGTCGATCGCCTTTGGCCAAAAGTTTTGCGCGCCAACCAGTTAGTAATTTCCGAGATCGGGCAATCAAGGGAGCGAACACATTGGAGGGGGGCTTGGTGGGGGCAAGCAGGAGTCCTAGGTAAGTTTGAGGGAAGGGTGCGCGCGAGCATCCCATGGCGAGAGCAGCAGCATCAGCTATGTTTTCATCTGTGTGTAGGGTGGCCATGGTGGTTTTGGAGAAGTTGATGGTGAGGCCGGTAGCTTGCGCAAAGTTATCTAGGATTTTTTTTAGGGCTGAGGCAGCAAGGGGGGAGGCGGCTTCGATAATAAGTGTATCATCGGCGTATTGGAGAATGGTGGGTGGCAGGTGGGTAAAGATGGGATGGTGGAGGACATCTGGCTCAGAGTTTTGGATGATGAGTTACTAAAGTAGATCGGCAACGATGAGGAACAGGTAGGGCGAGGCTGGGTCGCCCTGCCGCAGGCCTTTCTTGCATTGAATCCAGTGGCCGGGAATGCCATTTAGGAGGACAGCAGGTTTGCCCGTGTGTAAGATGTTTTGAATCCAAGATCGAAAGGTTTGAGAGAAGCCGCGGGCATCCAAGATCCTGTCGAGGGCAAGCCAGGCGACAGAATCAAATGCCTTCCTGAAGTCGAGTTTGAAAACCACGGTCGGTTTTTTGCGGGAGTGGCAAGAGCTGATGAGGTCGGCCGCAAGACATAATTTTCGGCAATATTCCTACCGGTGATGAACCCAGTTTGGTTCCCATGAACTAGGCTAGGAATGAGAGGTTTGAGGCGTGAAGTGATGGCTTTGGCAAAGGCTTTTACGGGGCAGTTTTGTAGGGAGATTGGTCTGAAGGCATCGGGTGAAGAGGTTCTTGCGTTCTTTGGGAGGAGGACGATGTGGGCATGATTTAAGCGTCTTATATCTGCTACACCTTGGTGGAGTTGTTGGAAGAAGGGCAGAATGACATGTTTTATAGAGGCCCAAAAGGACCTATAAAAGGAGGGGCCGAAGCCATCTGGCCCAGGGCTTGCTCGGGGGTTTATTTGGAAGAAAGCCAACTTAATTTCGTCTTCGGAGAATGGCACGTCAAGGGCATGGAGCCCGGGCACGTGTTGAGGGTAAAGGGAATTGAGGTCAAAAGCCCAGGAGGTCGTGGCAGGAGAGCCTATGAGTGAGACGAAGAAGTCCCGTAGTATTTTAGCTTTGTGGGGATGGGAGGTGAAAACCGTGCCATCACGTGTGAGGGAGAAGATTTTGTTTTTCCTAAGACGTTGAGAGGCAGACATGTGGAATAATTTGGAGTTTTCACCGCCGTGGATTGCTCGAGAGACTTTGGCACGCCATTTCCAGTAAGCCATTTTTTCTTGGATATGGCATTTGAGGAGGGACACGATGATTTTGCGAGTGAGGAGGTTGGGCGGTGAGAGAGGCCTGGATTCTTCTGCATGATCGAGGGCGGCGATAGCGGTTTTACATCGAGATTCACGGAGGGGGCGGGAATACGAGAGCGAGCCCATTTTTGAGTTCGGCCCGAGTCTTTTTTAGCAAGGAAGAGAGGGTGGCGGTAGAGTTAGCGGTTGTGGTGGGCCACGAGGGGGCCCAAACGGCGCTGATAACGTACGCACAAGGCCGCGGATTGGCCCATCTAGGTTCAAATTTGAAAAAATTGGACCGCGGGATCGTTGTGGTGATGTGTATGAGGAGGGGTACATGGTCAGATGTGAAGCGCGTGAGGGAAGATAGGGAGGAGTTTGGGAAGGCATCGGCCCATGCTAAGTTGAAGAAGGCCCGATCGATACATTCTAGGGTGGGAGTTGCTCTATTATTGGACCAAATATATTGGCGGCCTAGAAGTGGTAGTTTGATGAGGGCGAGTTCATCAGGCGTTTGGTTAAATGCATTGGCTTCGGATTGTCTAGACGCGTCATTATTTTTGTCGGAGGGGTAACGGAGTAGGTTGAAATCGCCCACTAGTAGCCATGGTGAGTCGTCTGGTTGTGAGATAGCAAGTAACTCATTGAGGAAGGATTGTTTGAGGGTGCGGGAAGAGGGGGCATAGATATTGGTGATCGCTATGTTACGGTCAGTTGTCGTGGATCACAAAATCATGGTCGACGAGAAGGTGAGGTGGTTGTAAGAGATTACTTGGAACGAGGCAGAATTGACGGCGACGAAGGTGCCACCCGCCGTTGCGACGGCAGGTAGAGAGAAAACTTGGTTTAACTGCGTGGGCAAGAAGGATCGTAACTTTGGGTCCGAGAACCCATCGAGTTTAGACTCTTGTAATAAAGCAATGTGAGGCTTGATCGAGATCAGTTCTGAGAGAACGTCATAGCATTTGGCGTCTTCTCCCAGGCCACGTACGTTCCACGAACAGATAGAGAAAGTGGCATTACTCATGTAGACTATACGTATACCAGAGGTTTAAGATAGTGGTACAGATGCATGACAGTAGCAAAAGGTACAGCGACGTGTTACTACAGAACTGGGCTAGCCTACAGAGGAACGAGAACCAAAAGTACAGTGATACATGTAGGACGAGCATGCTAATGATAACTGGCGGCGGAATTGCATTCCACCCCGCCCTGCTTGGTAGAGGTGGCGAGCTGACCATGGTGCGACGTCAGCACCGGAGTCGGAGCCCTCCGCCTCGAGGATCGCGTCAACATGGTCGTCATCTACACCGCAAAGCAGTGCAATGGTGGCCAGATCTTCAACGGAGGCGGGGGGGGGGGGCATCGGAGACATCGAGGAGGGCGTCGTGGATGGCGCGATCAATGGCCAAGCCCACGTTCGCGGCGGAGAGGCGGGCAGTGTGACACCCTCGATTCAATTGTACACTAATCATACACGCAAATGTGTACGATCAAGATCAAGGACTCACGGGAAGATATCACAACACAACTATAGACACAAATTAAAATAATACAAATTTATATTACAAGCCAGGGGCCTCAATGGCTCGAATACATAAGCTCGAGTACACAAGAGTCAGCGGAAGCAAAAATATCTGAGTACATACATAAGTTAGACAAGTTTGCCTTAAGAAAGCCGGCACAAAAGCATCTACGATCGAAAAGGCAAGGCATCCTGCCTGGGAGCCTCCTAACTACTCCTGGTCGTCGGCGGTCTCCCCGTAGTAGTAGGCATCGACGGTGGCATCTGGCTCCTGGGCTCCGACATCTGGTTGCATCAACCGAAAAGAAGAAGAAAGGGGGAAAAGGGGGAGCAAAGCAACCGTGAGTACTCATCCAAAGTACTGCAAGCAAGGATCTACACTACATATGCAACATTATCAAAGGAAGGCTGTATATGTGGACTGGGCTGCAGAAATGCCAGAATAGAGGGGAGAACCTAGTCCTATCGAAGACTAGCATCTTCTGAAAACCACCATCTTGCAGCAACAGGAGGGAGTAGAGTAGCATAAAGTAAAGTAGTAGAAGTGTTATCAACCTCGGCCAGAGATCCTTTCACGACTCCCTGCGAGAAAGCAATCCCAGAGCCATACTATCCAGTTATCACCTCATATCCATGTCTCATCTCAAGTATCCAGTTCTAGTTGTTGGGATACAACTCCAAGTGTCCGTTACCGTAGGACAGGCTATCGATAGATGTTTTATTCCCTGCAGGGGTGCACCAACTTACCCACCACGCTCGATTAACTCCGGCCGGACACACTTTCCTAGGTCATGCCCGGCCTCGGCCAAACAATACGCCGCAACCCGACCTAGGCTAAAGAGAGAGGTCAACACGCCGGGCTAAACCTATGCCCCCAGGGGTCATGGGCCATCGCCCAGGGAACTCCTCCATGTTGCGAGGGCGGCCGGTGAGCAGACCTAGCTACCTCCTTCAAAAAGGCAGGTGCTTACGCAGTCCAACCCGGGGCGCGCCGCTCAGTCGCTGACGTCTATTAAGCTTCGGCTTATGTATACGACACAAAACGCCCATACTATGCCCACGTGATGGTTAGTGCTATCAGGCCAGAGGCCCCTCGGATCAAATATCCAAATCGTAGTGGATTAGGAACGCGCGGTAACAAGCAGAGACTCACGAAAGATGTGACCTCGTCACCCCGTCTCGAGGACTTGCGGCAAGGGCTAGGAATGCCCGGCCATGCCTCGTATTTATCTCGCGGGCACCCTCCAGGTCAACCCGTCTCCACATCACTGATACGTCTCCAACGTATCTATAATTTTTGATTGCTCCATGCTAATTTATCTACTGTTTTGGACTATATTGGGCTTTATTTTCCACTTTTATATTATTTTTGGGACTAACCTATTAACCGGAGGCCCAACCTGTAATTGCTGTTTTTTGCCTATTTCAGTGTTTCGAAGAAACGGAATATCAAACGGAGTCCAAACGGAATAAAACCTTCGGGAACGTGATTTTCTCACCAAACGTGATCCAGGAGACTTGGACCCTACTCCAAGGAACAAAAGAGGCGGTCACGAGGGTGGGGGCGGGCCCCCCTAGGGCGCGCCCCCTGCCTCATGGGACCTCTGTTGCTCCACCGACGTACTCCTTCCTCCTATATATACCCTACGCACTTCAAACGATCGAGCAGAGCCAAAACCTAATTCCACCGCGCAACTTTCTCAGATCCACGAGATCCCATCTTGGGGCCTGTTAGGAGCTCCGCCAGAGGGGGCATCCACCACGGAGGGCTTCTACATCATCACCATAGCCCCTCCGATGAAGTGTGAGTAGTTTACTTCAGACCTTCGGGTCCATAGCTACTAGCTAGATGGCTTCTTCTCTCTTTTTGGATCTCAATACAATGTTCTCCCCCTCTCGTGGAGATCTATTCGATGTAATATTCTTTTATGCGGTGTGTTTGTTGAGACCGATGAATTGTGGGTTTATGATCCAGATTATCTATGAATAATATTTGATTCTTCTCTGAATTCTTTTATGTATGATTGGTTATCTTTGCAAGTCTCTTCGAATTATCCGTTTGTCTTGGCCAACTAGATTGGTAGTTCTTGCAATGGGAGAAGTGCTTAGCTTTGGGTTCAATCTTGCAGTGTCCTTTTCCAGTGACAGAAGGGGCAACAAGGCACGTATTGTATTGTTGCCATTGAGGATAACAAGATGGGTTTTTTATCATATTGCATGAATTTATCCCTCTACATCATGTCATCTTGCTTAAGGCGTTACTCTGTTTTTAACTTAATACTCTAGATGCATGCTGGATAGCGGTCGATGAGTGGAGTAATAGTAGTAGATGTAGGCAGGAGTCGGTCTACTTGTCTCAGACGTGAGGCCTATATACATGATCATACCTAGATATACTCATAACTATGCTCAATTCTGTCAATTGCTCAACAGTAATTTGTTCACCCACCGTAGAATACTTATGCTCTTGAGAGAAGCCACTAGTGAAACGTATGGGCCCCAGGTCTATTCTCATCATATCAATCTCCATCACTTTAATACTTGCTTTGTTTTTACTTTGCCTTTTACTTTTCACTTTGCATCTATATACCAAAAATACCAAAAATATTATTTATCATCTCTATCAGATCTCACTCTCGTAAGTGACCGTGAAGGGATTGACAACCCCTAATCGCGGTGGTTGCGAGGAGCTATTGTTTTGTGTAGGTACGAGGGACTTGTGCGTGGCCTCCTACTGGATTGATACCTTGGTTCTCAAAAACTGAGGGAAATACTTACGCTACTTTGATGCATCATGCTCTCCTCTTCGGGGAAATCCAACGCAGTGATCAAGAGGTAGCAAGAAGAATTTCTGGCGCCGTTGCCGGGGAGGTTTATGCAAGAGCAAGTCAAGACTTGAACTCCTAACAACAAGCCACTTCTGGCGCCGTTAAAGTCTACATACCAAGTACCCATCACAATCCCTATCTCTCGCATTACATTACCATTTGCCTCTCGTTTTCCTCTCCCCCACTTCACCCTTGCCGTTTTATTCGCCCTCTCTTTTCATTTGCCTTGATGTCTTACTTGGCTCGTTTGCTCATTTGGTTGAAATAGTTGAGTATTTATTCCTAAACAAAGAAGCCAATATCTATGGATCCTCATCCGCTTGCCAATCTTTTTAAGAGATCCAATTATTATGAACCAATTCCTAGTGATTTGGATGCACTAGATTATCTTTATAAGGTTTTGCCTGAAATCCGTGAAGTGACTCACGATAGATCTTTGAATAAAAGCATGATTGCAATGATTTTACTATAAATTCTTTTGATGTCAATTGTGCTAATAAGATGCAAAACCCTAAGCTTGGGGATGCTAGTTTTGCTATGTCTACTACTTGTTGCAATGATCATGATTGGGGTGATTCTTCTTATGATCTTGAAAATTTATTTAAGCCCCATAATGAATATGAGATTGTTAATATTTTTTGCAATAATATTGAAAGTGCGTTCGGAAGAGTGTCAACTTTAGATCCCACATATTTGGAGAATGTTCAATCTTATGAAGTTTTTGATAAAAGTGGGTTTGGAGAAATCATGACTTTAGTTCATGATAATCCCACTATTTTGGAAGAGTGTCAACTTTGCATACATGTGGATCATGTTAAGAATATGTTATGTGATAGCTATTTTGTTGAATTTGCTTATGATCCTACATGTAATTATTACGAGAGAGGAAAATATGGTTGTAGAAGTTTTCATGTTACTAAATTACCTCTCTTCATGTTGAGATTGCTATCGTAACTTTCTTCTTCCTTGCATATGCTAGTTTTTGCTTGCCTTGAAAATTGTTTGCCTATAAGATGCCTATGCATAGGAAGTATGTTAGACTTAGATGTGTTTGTCACATGCTATATGATGCTCTATTTGTGCTTCAATTCTTGTCTTTCATGTGAGCATCATTGAAATCTCAACGCCTAGCTAAAAAGGCTTTAAAGAAAAGCGCTTGTTGGGAGACAACCCAATATTTTTCCTTGCTGCTTAGTAATAAATAATCCATCTAGCCTCTGTTTAGATGTGGTTTTATGTTTTAATTAGTGTTTGTGCCAAGCTAGACCTATTGGATCTTCTTGGATGATAGTTATTTGATCTTGCTGTAATTTCGAGAAACTTTGCGCTCAGTGCCCGAATTATTAAAAGTCACCAGAACGTGATAAAATACTGGTTCCAATTGCTTCTGATCAATAAACAAATTGTATAGGTCCTCTAATTTTGGTAGAATTGTTTGAGTTCCATAAGTTTGCGTTAGTTACAGATTACTACAGGCTGTTCTGTTTTTGACAGATTCTGTTTTTCTTGTGTTGTTTGCTTATTTTGATGAATCTATGGCTAGTAAAATAGTTTATAATCCATAGAGAAGTTGGAATACAGTAGGTTCAACACCAATATAAATAAAGAATGAGTTCATTACAGTACCTTGAAGTAGTCTTTTGTTTACTTTCTCTAACGGAGCTCACGAGATTTCTATTGAGTTTTGTGTTGTGAAGTTTTCAAGTTTTGGGTAAATTCTTTTGATGGATTATGGAACAAGGAGTGGAAAGAGCATAAGCTTGGGGATGCCCATGGCACCCCCAAGATAATCCAAGGACACCAAAAGTCAAAGCTTGGGGATGCCGGAAGGCATCCCTCTTTAAATCTACTTCCATCGGTAATTTACTTGGAGCTATATTTTTATTCACCACATGATATGTGTTTTGCTTGGGGTGTCTTGTATTATTTGCGTATTTGCTTGTTAGTTTACCACAATCATCCTTGCTGTACACACCTTTTGAGAGAGCCATACATGAATTGGAATTTGATAGTTTTGCTCATAGTGCTTCACTTATATCTTTTGAGCGTGATAATTTTTGCTCTAGTTCTTCACTTAGATCTTTTAGAGCACGGTGATGGATTTTTTTTAAAGAAACTATTGATCTCTCATGCTTCACTTAGATTATTTTGAGAGTCTTTAATAGCATGGTAATTTGCTTAATATTAATATACTTGGTATTCAAGATATGTGAAACTTTCTTTTGAGTGTGTTGAATACTAAGAAAAGTTTGATGCTTGATAATTGTTTTGAGATATGAAGATGGTGATATTAGAGTCATGCTAGTTGAGTAGTTGTGAATTTAAAGAATACTTGCATTGAAGTTTGTGATTCCCGTAGCATGCACGTATGGTGAACTGTTATGTGATGAACTCGGAGCATGATTTATTTATTAATTGTCTTCCTTATGAGTGGCGGTTGGGGACGAGCGATGGTCTTTTCCTACCAATCTATCCCCCTAGGAGCATGCGCGTAATACTTTGCTTTGATAACTTCTAGTTTTTTGCAATAAGTATATGAGTTCTTTATGACTAATGTTGAGTCCATGGATTATACGCACTTTTTCCCATCCTTCCACCATTGCTAGCCTCTCTAATACCGCACTTTTCTTTTAGCGGTATCATACACCCACCATATATCTTCCTCAAAACAGCCACCATACCTACCTATCATGGGATTTCCATAGCCATTCCGAGATATATTTCCATGCAAATTTTCACCGTTCCGTTTATTATGACACGCTCCATCATTGTCATATTGCTAGCATGATCATGTAGTTGACATCGTATTTGTGGCAAAGCCACCGTTCATAATTCTTTCATACATGTCACTCTTGTTTCATTGCATATCCCGGTACACCGCCGGGGGCATTCATATAGATTCATATTTGTTCTAAGTATCGAGTTGTAATTCTTGAGTTGTAAGAAAATAAAAGTGTGATGATCATAATTTTTTAGAGCATTGTCCCAAGTGAGGAAAGGATGGTGGAGACTATGATTCCCCCACAAGTCGGGATGAGACTCCGGACGAAAAATAAAAAGAAAAAAAATGAAAAAAAAGAGGCCATAAAAAAGGAAAAGGCCCAAATAAAAAAATGAGAGAAAAAGAGAGAAGGGGAAATGCTACTATCCTTTTACCACACTTGTGCTTCAAAGTAGCACCAAGATCTTCATGATAGAGAGTCTCTCATTTTGTCACTTTCATATACTAGTGGGAATTTTTCATTATAGAACTTGGCTTGTATATTGCAATGATGGGCTTCCTCAAATGCCCTAGGTCTTCATAAGCAAGCGAGTTGGATGCACACCCACTTAGTTTCTTTTGTTGAGCTTTCATATACTTATAGCTCTAGTGCATCCGTTGCATGGCAATCCCTACTCACTCACATTGATATCTATTGATGGGCATCTCCATAGCCCGTTGATACGCCTAGTTGATGTGAGACTATCTTCCCTCCTTTTGTCTTCTCCACAACCACCATTCTATTCCAGATATAGTGCTATATCCATGGCTCACGCTCATGTATTGCGTGAGGATTGAAAAAGTTTTGAAGATGTTAAAGTATGAAACAATTGCTTGGCTTGTCATCGGGGTTGTGCATGATTTAAATATTTTGTGTGGGGAAGATGGAGCATAGCCAGACTATATGACTTTGTAGGGATAACTTTCTTTGGCCATGTTATTTTGAGAAGACATAATTGCTTAGTTAGTATGCTTGAAGTATTATTTTTTATGTCAATATGAACTTTTGTCTAGAATCTTTCGGATCTGAATATTCATACCACAATTAAGAAGATTTACATTGAAATTATGCCAAAGTATCACTCCGCATCAAAAATTCTCTTTTTATCATTTACCTACTCGAGGACGAGCAGGAATTAAGCTTGGGTATGCCTGATACGTCTCCAACGTATCTATAATTTTTGATTGCTCCATGCTACTTTATCTACTGTTTTGGACTATATTGGGCTTTATTTTCCACTTTTATATTATTTTAGGGACTAACCTATTAACTGGAGGCCCAGCCCAGAATTGCTGTTTTTTTGCCTATTTCAGTGTTTCGAAGAAACGGAATATCAAACGGAGTCCAAACGGAATAAAACCTCCGGGAACGTGATTTTATCACCAAACGTGATTCAGGAGACTTGGACCCTACTCCGAGGAACAAAAGAGGCGGTCATGAGGGTGGGGGCGCACCCCCCTAGGGCGCGCCCCCTGCCTCGTGGGCCCCCTGTTGCTCCACCGACGTACTCCTTCCTCCTATATTTACCTACGTACCCCCAAACGATCAGAACAGGAGCCAAAAAACTAATTCCACCGCCGCAACTTCCTGTATCCACGAGATCCCATCTTGGGGCCTGTTCCGGAGCTCCGCCGGACGGGGCATCCACGACGGAGGGCTTCTACATCATCACCATAGCCCCTTCGATGAAGTGTGAGTAGTTTACTTCAGACCTTCGGGTCCATAGCTACTAGCTAGATGGCTTCTTCTCTCTTTTTGGATCTCAATACAATGTTCTCCCCCTCTCTCGTGGAGATCTATTCGATGTAATATTCTTTTTACGGTGTGTTTGTTGAGACCGATGAATTGTGGGTTTATGATCCAGATTATCTATGAATAATATTTGATTCTTCTCTGAATTCTTTTATGTATGATTGGTTATCTTTGCAAGTCTCTTCGAATTATCCGTTTGGTTTGGCCAACTAGATTGGTAGTTCTTGTAATGGGAGAAGTGCTTAGCTTTGGGTTCAATCTTGCGGTGTCCTTTCGATGTGAAGAAGGGCAGCAAGGCACGTATTGTATTGTTGCCATCGAGGATAACAAGATGGGGTTTTTATCATATTGCATGAATTTATCCTCTACATCATGTCATCTTGCTTAAGGCGTTACTACATTTTAACTTAATACTCTAGATGCATCTTTGGATAGCAATCGATGAGTGGAGTAATAGTAGTAGATGCAAAGGTGAGTCGGTCTACTTGTCTTGGACGTGATGCCTATATACATGATCATACCTAGATATACTCATAACTATGCTCAATTCTCACAATTGCTCAACAGTAATTTGTTCACCCAAGTAGAATACTTATGCTCTTGAGAGAAGCCACTAGTGAAACCTATGGCCCCGGTCTATTCTCATCATATCAATCTCCATCACTTTAATACTTGCTTTGTTTTTACTTTGCCTTTTACCTTTCACTTTGCATCTCTATACCAAAAATACCAAAAATATTATTTATCATCTCTATCAGATCTCACTCTCGTAAGTGACCGTGAAGGGATTGACAACCCCTAACCGCGTTGGTTGCGAGGAGCTATTGTTTTGTGTAGGTACGAGGGACTTGTGCGTGGCCTCCTACTGGATTGATACCTTGGTTCTCAAAAACTGAGGGAAATACTTACGCTACTTTGCTGCATCATCCTCTCCTCTTCGGGGAAATCCAACGCAGTGGTCAAGAGGTAGCAATCACTCGCGGGTACCCCTCAGCGTCGGCCCTTCCAAGTAATAGTTGTAAAGTCCAAGTATCCGTGTGTCCAAACATCAAGGGGAAAACCCGAGGAATCAACCCTGGTGAATTCCACTCGATGTAATCATCAAGGTGAACATAAGAGGAAGCACCCCCGAGGTTCAGACTTCAGGGGTTGCACGACAAAGTCGTATCGGAAGTGGTTAAGGAGGAAATCACCCTCGATGACCACGACCGAATAGCTACACTACATCGTTAATATCAGAAGTACTAAAGAGGTCTCACTCTCGGCACTCGATAGTAACCTAGTAGTGTCGAGCAACTAAGGGGAAAGTGATGTGTGGTGCCGGGGCCTGGTCTTCGATCCTGTTGATCGGGTCTTCGATGATGAAGCAGGGGCAACAAGGACAAGGTGGGGGTCACTGATGGATCACTAACCAACCTATACTAAGCAGTTTAGGATAAGCAGGTAAGGTACAATGAGCAGGTTACAAAAGCAGGCTATGCATCAGAATAGGAGCAAACAATAACAGTTAAAAAATCTAATGCAAGCATGAGAGAATGGAATGGGTGATAACGGGATGATCAAAGGGGAGGCTTGCCTGGTTGCTCTGGCAAGGAGGGGTCATCGTCGACGTAGTCAATCACAGGGGCGGCATCGGTCTCGGGGTCTACCGGAGAGAAGAGGGGGAAGAAATAGTAAATACAGAGCAAACAATGCATCACAAGGCATAACATGGCAATATGATGTGCCGGGTGTGAACTAACGCAAAGCTAGACGTTGCAGACGGAGAGGGAAACATATGGAGGGGTTTTTCCGACGTCTGGCATTTTCCAGACAGATGAAAAGAGATGGGACGGTTCCATGTTCATCATGCTAGGGGCATGTGGCAGATGAACGAACCGCGTATCCAGATTCGTTGGATTTTTCTAAGTAACTTTCATATATAAAACATTTCCATCCGAGTTACGGTTTAATTTCTATGAATTTTTAAAGAGTAAAGTATTTTCTGGAATTATTCAAAGTAACAGAAATGGAATATGACATCAGCATGACGTCAGCAATGCGTCAGCATTTGGCTGACCTGCTGACTGGTCAAACTGACAGGTGGGGCCCACCTGTCAGCCTCTCTGGGTTAAACAGTGGGTAAAACTAATCGACCAGACTGATTAGAGGGGTGGACCCCAAGTGTCAGTGATTAACTAACTACTAATTAAATAACAGATTTTAACTAGCAGTTTTATTTATTTATAATTTTTTTAAACAAGTGGGCCCCACACGTCAGTCTCACTGGGCAACCCAGTCAGAAGTTGACTGGGTCAAGCTAGTCAACTGGGCCACCAGGGCCCACTGGTCAGCGACCTAGGGGCGAGGCCCACTATGCCACGTTGGCATCGGCGCCAGAGAGAGCTCCGGCGACCAAGGCAACGGCGGCGCCTCGCCGGAGTTGGCCGGGGCCGCGCTACAGGAGGCCGCAGGACCTGCGGCTTGGACCTAAGGGCGCGACCCGGCGCCGCGCACACGATGGTGATGATGACCGGCGTCGGGGACGACCGGAGCATCGCCGGCGGCGAGCAGAGGTGACAACGCCGTTCGGGAGCGCGTTGGGAAAAGCCTACGGGGCTCCAAATCGGTCGCGGCTGGTCGCGTTCGAACGGGCCTTCGACGACGCATCCATCTACGGTGGCGGCGTGGCCAGTAACGGGCTAGAACGAAGACGGCGAGAGGGCGCGCGAGAAGGAACAGAGAGATGGAAGAGGAATAGGGGCTCACCTTGCGGCACGCACGGTGGCCCTCAGATGTTTAGTGGCACCAGAGATGGCACCGGAAACGAAGAAGATCGACGGCAGCCGGAGATGGGGACGAGGACGAACGGCGGCTGCGGTGCTTCCCGGTTCCAGCGGAGGGCGCCAGTCGAAGGAGTCGACCACGGCGGAGCTCACCGACAGGGTCAGCGGACGCGGGGCCGCCGGTGGCCGCGACAACGATGGAGGACGGCGGCGAGCTCTCGGGCAAGGTGGGGGAAAGAGAGAGGCGAGGCGCGTGGGGCAAGTGGGGGCAGGGGGAGAAACGGATGAGGACACCAGGGGGAGTGGGGGCAGTGGAGGCGGGGATCGAGGAGGCGGGGAGGTGCGGGGCCTTATCCCCTCCCTCGTCATCGACGGCGAGGCGGTCCGGGGGCATCGCCTCAGAGCGACGGGTCGGTCAAACAGGAAGGCGACCCGGGGGGGTAAGGTGGGCCGGTCAGTGCAATGGGCTAAGGCCCAGGGGGGCAGGGGCTTCTCTCTCTCTCGGTCCCTCTCTGTTTTTCATTTTTTAAAAGCTTTTTTGTTTTAGCTATTTTAGGCCACTTAGACATTTTGCAAAAATGTTGGTTCACCACCAATATTACCAGAAGAATATGTTCCACATGATGAACATTTTAGTTTTCATGTCTAAGCATTTTGAATTTCACACATAAATTCAAATTGAACTCAACTGGAATTTGAAATGGAAAATTGATCAAAGTGACCAAGCAGTGTTATAGCAAAATGATTAGCTTGATCTCAGGGATTACTGTAGCATCATTACACTGGGGTGTTACAACTCTCCTCCTCTAAAAGAAATTCTCGTCCCGAGAATTAAGAGGTAGAAGGGAACAGGTCAGGGTATTCAGCTCGGAGGTTATCTTCGCGTTCCCAAGTGGCTTCCTCTTTAGTATGATTCGACCATTGCACCTTGAGGAACTTGGTAACCTTCTGGTGTGTTTGACGTTCAGCTTCTTCAAGAATGCAGATTGGATGCTCCTTGTATGTGAGATCATCTTGAACTTCAATCAATTCCGGATCCACTTCACGTTCCGGATCCTTGAAGAATCGATGAAGTTGCGACACATGGAAGACGTCATGAAAATGAGAGAACTGAGGTGGCAACTCCAGTTGATAAGCCACCAGTCCACAATGGGAGAGAATGTGGAAATGACCAATATAGCGCGGAGCTAGCTTGTCCTTGACTCCGAACCGATGAGTGCCTCTCAAAGGAGTGGCACGCAAATTAGCTTGTTCACCAGGTTGATAAGTTGAACCCCAGTGTTTCCGGCCATAGTTGCTCTTCTGGCGGGACTGGGCCGCCTTAAGATTATCTCGAACAATGCGAACCGGCTCTTCAGCTTGTTGAATAATGTCTGGACCAATGAGCGTCCATTCCCTAGTTTTTGAACAATTCAGAGGGGTTCGGCACTTACGCCCATATAGCACTTCAAAGGGTGCCATCTTCAAGTTGGCTTGATAGCTATTGTTATAAGATAACTCCGCATAAGGGATAGATTATTCCCACTTCTTGCCAAAAGAAATAACACAAGCCCGAAGCATGTCTTCAAGAATTTGATTGACTCGCTCGACTTGGCCTTGGGATTGGGGATGATAAGCAGTGCTCCAAGTAATATGAGTTCCCATTGCCTCTTGGAAACTATCCCAGAACTTTGAAGTGAAAATACTATCGCGGTCTGAACTGATCTCCTTCGGAATGCCGTGGAGTGACACAATTCTGGAGATATACAAGTTTGCTAATTGACTAGCAGTGATTGTCTCCTTGACTGGCAGAAAGTGAGCAACCTTCGAGAATTGGTCGATGACGACAAAGATAGCATCGTTACCTTTCTGAGACTTGGGAAGGCCAAAGGATTTAAGTCCATCTGAATCTTATCCCACTTCCATTCGTGAATCGGAAGCGGTTGTAGGAGTCCAGCCGGTTTCTGATGTTCTTCTTTGACGCGACGACAAACGTCACATTCTTCAACATTTCGAGCAATGTCTTGCTTCATCTTAGACCACCAGTACTTCGGACAGATGTCTAGATACATCTTGGTACTTCCCAAATGAATATAGAGAGGGGTGGCATGCGCTTCTTTCACCACCTTCTCTATCATAAGCTCGAACCGGGGTACTACAACTACAATGCGATCTCTATAGTATAAGGTTCCATCTTCACCAAGTGAGAAATCTCTGGATTTCTCTAAGGCAAGATCCTTTTTCATCAAATCCACGTGAGCATCTTTGGCTTGAGCAGACTTAATTGCTTCAGCAGAGTTGGTTCCAGGACAAGGTTATTCAGAGAACCCTATGGAACTAGTTGGAGGTTTAGCTTGCATAGCTCTTCATAAAGGCGGGGTTGAGTGTCGGTGTTAAAACCGGCGGATCTCGGGTAGGGGGTCCCGAACTGTGCGTCTAAGGATGATGGTAATAGGAGGCAGGGGACACAATGTTTACCCAGGTTTGGGCCCTCTCGATGGAGGTAATATCCTACTTCCTGCTTGTTTGATCTTGATGATATGAGTATTACAAGAGTTGATCTACCACGAGATCGTAGAGGCTAAACCCTATAAGCTAGACTATGGTATGATTGTTGTTATATATCCCCTATGGACTAGCCTGGCCTCGGTTTATATAATGCACCAGAGGCCTAGGATAACAAGAGTCCTAGCCGAATACGCTGGTGGGGAGGAGTCCTTGTCTTGATCGTCAAGTCTTGTGGAATCTTCCTTGTATGCGCATTGTCCGAATCGACCCGGTGAGTATACGGCCATGGGGTCCTCGACCCAATCTAACAGATCGGGAGATGACGTGGTGAGTACCCCCTAGTCCAGGACACCGTCAGTAGCCCCCTGAACCGGTCTTCAAGTTAGGGATGCTCCTCGATTCTTCCGAACTGTTCTTCATCTTCGGTCGTCGGTCTTGAAAACTGGTTCAACAAATCTTCTCATCTTCGATCTTGAGGATCGCTGAAGTACATCCGAAGAGTTTACATGTCGGGCATCCGAGGAGCCTCTAAGTTTCTGGCCTTTATCAATGCCTTGTTATTTTTATGCCACACCTCGGATTTGAAGTTGTTCCCGGGAGGCAGTGTCCTCTTGCGTCCGAGCTCTCATGCTGGACTGCATTCGAGGTATCTTTTGCAGCTGAGCACCAATGCCGGACTGCTTCCGAGCTCCAACGCCGAAATGTATCCGAGCTCCAACGCCGGACTATATCCAAGATGTCATAGATCATCCTGGTTCAAAAAAGTCAAAGGAGTTTAGCCGAGCTTAATGCCGGAAATGCCCTCTATGGAGCTAGCCGCTGGCGCCCGAGCTTTATGTCAGACTACTTCCAAGGTGGTGCACCACCCCGACCGCGGGCTGATTTTTTGTGAATATTTTTAGCCGGTGCAGTTTATTCCCTTCCAAGGTATATAGCAAGTATATGTATATTCAGTAGCCCTCAAGGTGTGTATCAGTCTAAAACCCGAGATGCACCTGAAGGAAAACATGAAACCGCTGTTCCCAGTAGCCCCTGAGACTCAGGCTGATGCGCGAAATCAGCCTGAGGATCAACTCCTACCTCGGCATCATACATAGGAATAAAAATACAGTGTAATATATTAGAGATAATAGTGATCAACGAACGGGCCCCTGAGAGAGGGTCGTGAGAAGTCGCCGTGATATATTAGCTTGATGCGAGATAGGTCCAGATGGTACTTATTGTTGTCCGAAGACGCGCTTTCCTATAATTTGATCAAGTCGAACACTGAGCCCTTTGAACTTTCTGCATTGAATAGACAATGTAGTAGCCCCCGAGACACTGGTCGGGTGGCAACACCAGATCAGGGGATCGATGTGCCCCTTTAATATTTGTACATAATGAGCGCAAAGCCCAGTAGCCCCTGAGCCTTAATGTGGGCACGGGTGGCCGAATTAAGGATCGATATCCAGAGTAAAATCACAGATTATGTGTAATGATTCTATATATCCAAGCACTTTACATCATTATTTTGACTCCATTGCGACCGTCTTATCAGTTGAAAGTGGCCCATCATCGGCTTCTACCCCTTGGTAGATACTACGCAGGTGTTTCATAAAAACAAAACAACCCTTAGCCGACGTCTCGGTGCCCGAAGGCGGTTGTGTTAGCGGAAACGAGGCAATCAGATATGCGGGCTTTATAACTTTCGCTTAGTCATAGGAGCTTTATATTGGGGAAGCTAGCTATGAGCCCCCGGTTAGTGTTCGGCGACAGGCGAGGTCAAGCCGTAAACACTTCGGCCAATGTTATGAACGGCCCGTCATTTAACATAGTCATTGGATCGCTGACCAGTTTACGCCTATTGTGACAGTCAGTTTTCGGCTTTCTCCACTAAGGTGCCTAACCATGCGAGCTGGAAGCACAATTGCAGTGGTTCTCCCTTTGCACACCTAGCCAAACAAAGCGAAACGTAGGAGGCAAGCACAGGAGCCAGGCAACCCAACTATTGAAGACACAATTCGAAACCAATGCATATATGGCAATATCCGAGAATGTTTTTGCCGAATCTCTAAAGGTGTCCGACGTTGCACTACGATACTAATGCTGGAAACACATAAATAGTTTAAAAGTGCCATAGGCTTGGAAAACCAAAAAACATCAGCGAAAACCTGACGTCCGAACAAGATCAAGTGTTCGGTGCCAATCTGAAAATTGGACTTCAGAAAAAAAAAGTTCTTTTGTCGTGCTTTAACATGACACATCCTATCTCAAGACTTCAAGCAGGTCAGCCTACAGCTTCAACCTCCTATCACGAAGGCGGAGTACTTCTCATTAGGCGAGTTTGGCAAACTAAACTCTAGCGGCTTTGAGAGATAAATTAGGCTCCCCGGCTAGTGACCACACACTCGTGTCGAAAAAAGGAGTGATAAATAATAATAATAATAAAAACTTTGCAACGACTAAGAAGAAGAACACTTATTATAAAACGGCTCATATAAATTTAGGAGCCCCCAAGTGACTTGGGTAAAAGAATTTTATGTAAAATGATTCTATGTACAAAAGTACTAATATCATATCGTTGTTCAACCAAACTTTAAACATGTCTTAATCGACCGTCGGCTTCTCCCTCTTCGGTCAAGGACCAAAAAGTGTTATGTACTCCACCTGTTGAAAATATCGATGGTGTTTCCGATAACCATGCAATCAGGCCATAAGGCTGTAACAGACAAAGCGCGCTCAGGGAACTTATGCTATATTACTGAGAAAGTGTAAGAAGCATCTTTGAAGAAAATAGTACCCCCACCGATACCTTTCTTCAGTTGCTCATTGTTACTATGAGACTTGTGCAATAGATTTTTTGTACTCATGAGTTCCGTTGTGTGCCGACCATAATTCAAAACAATAAGAGCTCTAGCTTTCGGCTTCACCCAGTCCGAGGTCCGGCTCGGATGACCCGATCGTGACAATCGCAGAGGTGCTCCCTTTACTCCCTAGCCGAACAATCGGGGACGTAGGGGTAAACACAGGAGCGAGGCAACCCAGCTTGCAAATCGCTTAAGTCAACATGGTGCATATTGTGGCGTAATACACGAATAAGAAACGAAGCCGTACAAGTGTAATCATTTGCAAGAGGAAAGGCTTCATAAAGGAAGCCCCTAAGTAAACGGGGTATTTTAATTTGTGTGTCACAAACAAAGTTTTGACAAGGAGATTTTTTACAAGCAACTTTTTTCCAAAAAAGTATAATGCTTGGTCGAACCGAACACAAGTTCAAAATTTAAAACTTTGAGCATGAAGGCAACTTAGCTGGTTAATGTGTTCGGTATTGATGACGCGGTCCGAGCTTGGTGCAGGACAAGGTTCCATCCCCCAAGCCAGTCCCGAGGTGGCAGAGCAAAGAGCTCGCCACTCCGAAGTGGTGACATAGCACGGTCTATGCAGACCGGCAGAGTGATGCCGAAGTCCCCAGCATGGGGTAATGAAGTGTTGACGAAGCCCCCCGTCCAGCCGAGGTGACGTGGCATGTCAGTACGCCGAGTTGACGATATTACCCAACCCGGATCATTTTCCTATGCACAAAAAATAGTGCAAACCGGAGATAATAGTAATAATAACAAAAAATCGTTGCATAATAAATAATTTATTCAAAGTGAGTAATAAAAGAAATATGGCCTGGCGCCAAAGTCAATGTCGATGCAGGGCGTCGGCGTCATGCGGTAAAGGCGTGGCAAAGCCTAAATTCACACGTCGGTCCGAGTTCCGGTTGCGGCGTTCACCGGACTATGTACGAAAACTGACCGAACCACCATGCGACCGTCGTTAATGCGGCCACCATTTGATAGACCTGCGTACATATGATGGACAAACCAGAGTAATAATTCCTTGGAAAAAATGAACCCAAACAGGCAAACAAATACTAGGATTAATAGCACCTGGTTCATTTGTTATAGCAATCTGAAAGAAAGGTGATTCCCAAAATTGGGACTCGATCCGCACACCCATTGCCTGGTGGGCGATAAAGCGACGGCATGGCGATGCTGGCAAAGGTTGGCTCGCTGAGGCAAAGCCATCGGTCCAGCTAACGTGACGGAGCGGGTCGGCTAGTGACGCCGAAGTCTCCGGAGTAGGTTGATGAAGAGATGGCGAAGCCCCCGGTCTAGCCGCGATGTCGAAGCCTAGATGTTAGCCGATGAGTCGAAGTAGGTCGGCGTGATGGACACCTGCTTGAAGGAGCAATAGTGCGGCCCTACCGATGCAAGTCGTGACGTGGTCAATGTCGGTGTCAAAACCGGCGGATCTCGGGTAGGGGGTCCCGAACTGTTCGTCTAAGGCGGATGGTAACAAGAGGCGGGGGACACGATGTTTACCCAGGTTCGGGCCCTCTCGATGGAGGTAATACCCTACTTCCTGCTTGATTGATCTTGATGATATGAGTATTACAAGTGTTGATCTACCACGAGGTAGAGGCTAAACCCTAGAAGCTAGCCTATGGTATGATTGTTGTTCTCCTACGGACTAAACCCTTCGGGTTATATAGACGTCGGAGGGGGCTAGGGTTACACAGAGTCGGTTACAAGGGAGGAGATCTACATATCCGTATTGCCAAGCTTGCCTTCCACGCCAAGGAGAGTCCCATCCGGACACGGGACGAGGTCTTCAATCTTGTATCTTCATAGTCCAACAGTCCGGCTAAAGTATATAGTCCGGCTGTCACAGGACCCCCTAATCCAGAACTCCCTCAGTAGCCCCTGAACCAGGCTTCAATGACGATGAGTCCGGTGTGTAGATTGTCTTCGGCATTGCAAGGCGGGTTCTTCTCCAAATTCTGAATACTTGTTTGAGTAGTGTCCGGCTTCCCATAAATGGTCCACTCCTTGGCTTCTATGCCTAATAATGGATATCCTCCACGCGTCGAGCGAATGCGATAAGTCGGGGCATTTTTACAATTGCCACCCTATCCATGTCGGTAAATCGTCTATTAAAGAGACGGGGATTCTCAGATCTAGATCACACCGTCCTCCCACGGCGAGTATCCATCGGAGCGCGCCTGGAAGAAATCCATTCCAACATGGCCGGTCGTCGCAGCTCCTCCTCTCGCTCCCGTAGCCCTAAGCCCGGCAATTGGAAGAAGTGTTTCGTCCCCCACAACCAATTATTAGATTTACAGACCCAGGGGTTTCTCCCTCCAGTGTATATGGTCCCCATTCGAGCCGGGCTCGCCACCTATAACGACGGGGAACAAGCGGAGATCTTTCCCAGCCCATCCATGGGGGAGCGGGTATGCCTCGTCCCTTACTTATTAAGAGGGCTTGGATTTCCAATTCATTCGTTCCTCCGCGGGCTCCTGGAGTTCTATGGCCTCCAGTTGCATAATTTCACTCCCGCCTCCATATTACATATTGCTGGCTATGTCGCCCTTTGCGAGTTGTTTCTGGGCTGCGAAGCTCATTTTGAGCAATGGAAGAGGCTATTCTGCCTCATACCCCGTACACAGGAGGGGTCGCTGTATCAAGTGGGCGGACCCGAAATATGGCGCATCGCCGGGACCGGATACCTGTCCGGTACTCTGAAGAAGACATCCAAGGACTGGCCTTCGGAGTGGTTTTATATGGAGGACGTCCCCCTTCCGGACCCTATTCGGATGGGCCTCCCTGAGTTCGACAACGCTCCCCTGAAGAAACACCACAGCTGGCGCCCTCGAAGCCCTTAGGAGGAAGATAACGTAGAAGTCCTTTACCTGATGGGCCGGATAAAAGTGGTGGATCAATCAGGACTCACAATAATTGAAGTTATGTCAATATGTATCATGCGTGGGGTACAGCCACTTCAATATCGAGGACACCCCATGTGGCACTTTAAAGGGGAAGAGGACGCCACCCGTTGCGGGCGTAAGGGACCAGACTCAGTTGCTGCTCTAGCAAGAATTCTGTCCGATTTGTACAAGGGAGAGGAAGAGGAGTTCCTCCGCATTAAGCCACGGGACGGATTCTCCATATACAACCCTCCAAGTTGGGTGAGATGTCACTTTTTACTCCCAGCCTTCCTGCATTCTTCATCATAAGTACTTACCTTGCCGTTTCATGGCAGGAACTGCGAAAAGCCGTAAGGGAGGTCAATAGCCCGCCTCCACAACCGGAGGACCCCGACTGGCCTCGATCCCGGACTCGAAGAGGATCCGGACATATTTGTGGAGCTGATTGACAGGACATTCTATCAATTGAGCTGCAATGATTCCATGGTGGCCATCATAGCCGACTATCCTGGGCTACTCCCTGCATTGCATGTAAGTAAAACCGGAGTCCCAACTTCCGAGAAGGATCCCTTTTTTGTACTTCACCTACCGTACACATATGGTGTCTTACAGGGAAGGCCCTCGGGACGCCATGCCGAACCTGCAGTGACTCGCCAACAAGGGGCACCGAAGCCGGGTATGCTAAAAAGGTAGGCGGTCAGGACTGAGACGCCGTCACAGAGGTATGATACAGACCTCGCTCTGTGGTTGTCGTCTTTTAAAATATAATAACATCCACGTTTCCTAGAAGGAAAAACGCTCGCCGGACTATATCCGAAGAGGTTGCCGATCACGCCTCCACCAGTCGGGCTCCAGGGCCGGACATAGAGGCGGAAGCTAACACGGGGCGAACACCGCATGCTCCTCCTACAGAGGATGCAGATAGATTATCCGCTACCAATTCTGAAGTGGAGAGCGCCATGAATCATAGGCGTCGCCGGGCTGTACTCCATGACGCTTGTTTCTCCCGAGAGGCGTTTGATGTCTTCAACTGAGGAGACGCATACATCTGTGCCGCTCAAAATGGTCTTTCCAGAGCCACGGACGAGTATGTAAAGGATATGCGGGTAAGAAAATCTGATGATTATATATATCAGTAGCCCCTGAGACTTGAAACATTTGACACAACTGATTTAAGGATCATTATTTGTGCAGGTTCTTACAGAGAAGAATACCCAATTGTCTCAAGAGCTGGAAGAGTGCAAAGCCCAGCTATGGGCCGCAGTTGCCGCATTGAAGTAGTCCGAGAAGGCCCCCTGAGGGAGTCCTGGATTAGGGGGTGTCCGGATAGCCGAACTATCACCATTGGCCGGACTCCTGGACTATGAAGATACACGATTGAAGACTTCGTCCCGTGTCCGGACGGGACTTCCCTTGGCGTGGAAGGCAAGCTTGGCGATACGGATATGTAGATCTCCTACCATTGTAACCGACTCTGTGTAACCCTAACCCTATTCGGTGTCTATATAAACCAAAGGGTTTTAGTCCGTAGGACGAAAAAACAATCATACCATAGGCTAGCTTCTAGGGTTTAGCCTCCTTGATCTCGTGGTAGATCTACTCTTGTACTACCCATATCATCAATATTAATCAAGCAGGAGTAGGGTATTACCTCCATCCAGAGGGCCCGAACCTGGGTAAAAACATTGTGTCCCTTGTCTCCTGTTACCATCCGCCTAGACGCACAGTTCGGGACCCCCTACCCGAGATCCGCCAGTTTTGACACCGACATTGGTGCTTTCATTGAGAGTTCCTCTGTGTCGCCGCTGTCGGAAGGATGCCTCATCCCGCCTTTAAATACGATACTATCGCCAAAGGAGCCTTGGCCATCGGGTCGAACTCTTCGGCTAGGTGGTTTTCTTATGACCGCCCGATTCGCCATCAGCGCCGACGATGACTTCTCGAGTCATCGAAACCAATCTTCACGTTAACTCGAACTTGCCGAGCGGTTAGATCCGATCGAGCTCTCCTTCAGAACGAGCTCTTGGATCGCATCGCCGCCCTGGGAGTCGCCACAGACTACGACCAGATCGGGCCTAAAACCGATCTGAGAGAGATCAACTCTCCCCAGGCTACCCATCATGTTGCTGTGATAGAGGAGCAATACGACGACTCTTCTTCTATCTTAAGGACTAGCTACGTCCGGATTCCCGATCCCTCCATGCCGGATTCCCACAGAGGGACGGATGTCGATCAAGCCCTGAACTTAAAGTCAGGTGGCGGGTTGGATTCATCGGATAGCATTCAAAAATCCAAACTTCCAAGTTCGGAAACTTCTCGACCCCTGAGTCTTAAATTGGACGGGGTTCCGGATCCAGTTCCACCCGCCCACCCAAACATTAGCGATCTATCCTGAATTCGGCAAGAGCCCGCTGAAATAGTACATCTTTGCTGGGCCAGATTCCTCCTGGTTATGGACAGGATAAAGGACTGCCGAGAGAAGGACGCAATCTCACTTTTCCGCAATAATTGCACGGACAAGGGAATCCTAAACGCCACAAGTCGTCGCGAAATTACACGCTTTGCTGACTTGGCAACCATAGTACAAAAGTACTGTGCGATGGAGAGTGCTTGGAAAACCGAAAGTAAATTTTGGGATAATCCGGCCCCGAATACAGCCCTAGTCCGGAATAAAAGGGTGCATCATCACCAAGCACCTGGTTAAACATCAAAAACAAAAACCCCCTAAAGGGCACGGAACGTCTTTGGAGGGTTGGCTAAACGGACCTCGCAAAATTCATAGCACGTAGGGCGCCACTCCAACTCATAGCCTTCGAGCATGTTGGATACTACGGCAGTGGCCAAAAGTGGCGAAGAGCTTCTAGCCTCGTAATCCCAGCCCAGCAACACCAGTACGGTATTAACCGTCTTCGAGACTTTTGCATCAAATAACATGCGGAAACGAACACTCTGCAACCTTGCCGAAGTCTACCAAGTAGCCACAATAAATCCATGGAGTGACACGGCTATTACCTTTAATGCCAGTGAGGAACCCAAATTCGGAACGGCCTGAGCACCAGCCGCATTGGTCCTCAGTCCAATAGTGGATGGCTTTCGCCTTACTAAGGTACTCATGGATGGCGGCAGCGGACTAAACCTCATCTATGAGGAAACCCTCCGAAAATGGAAATAGACTGGAACCGCATTGAGCGAAGCAGCACAACCTTTAGAGGAATAATCCCTAGCGGGAAGCATGCTGCACAGGAAAAATCACATCGACGTAGTGTTCGCTCACGGACAATTACAGGTCCGAGGAGGTCACATTTCAAGTGGCCCGTTCAGCAGCGGATATCACGCTTTATTAGGGCGAGAGGCATTTACAATTTTCCAAGCTATACCCCATTATGGGTACATGAAGCTTAAAATGCCGGACCTAACGGAATCATCACTCGCCAGGATCCGAACATAGCACTCGCTACCGAAAACAAGTCAGCCGCACTAGCCCTCGAGGCACTATCCGAAGCCCTAGCGGCCGAGGAACTTACTGCGATGCGCTCCATGGTGAACAGGGACGATGTGATACTTGATAAAAGATCCAAGTCCACCTCTTTTAAACCAACGGATGAAATAGTCAAATTCCAAGTCCACCCAACGGACCCTGCACAATTAAACCCTGATGTAGACGCCACACTACGAGAATTTCTACGAGAAAACGGGGACATTTTTGCCTGGCACCCTTCAGACATGCCAGGAATCCCACGTCGGCTGGCTGAGCACAACCTAAATATCCTAAAAGGATTCAAGCCAGTCAAACAGGCTCTTCGTCCCTTTTCCGAACCCAAGAGACAGGCCATGGGAGAGGAGCTAGCCAAAATTCTGGAAGCCGGATTCATCAGAGATATAAAACATCCGGACTGGCTAGCAAATCTGGTGATGGTACCAAAGAAGGATAAATCCTGGTGCCTATGTGTTGATTTCAAAGACCTTAATAAGGCTTGCCCAAAGGATCCCTTCCCCCTCCCTCGCATTGATCAAATTATCGACGCTACAGCAGGACACGACTCATTGTGCTTCCTCGACACATACTCCGGCTACCTCCAAATCAAGATGGCGGAGCTAGACCAAGCCGCAACAGCATTCATCACTCCATACAGCCCATTCTGCTTCAACACAATGCCCTTCGGGCTCAAAACGCCGCGCAACATATCAGCGCATGATTCGGACATGTCCGCAAACCAGACCGCAAAACAAAGGAAGCATATGTAGATGACGTGGTCGTCAAATCCAAGCATGTCGAAACTCTAGTAGACGACTTGAGGCTCACATTCGACAATCTCCGAAAATATGACATTAAGCTCAATCCAGAAAAATGCGTCTTCGGCGTTCCAGCCGGAAAGCTCCTGGGCTTCATTGTGTTCGGTAGAGGAATTGAAGCAAACCCGCCAAGATCCGAGCTCTGTCACAATTGGATATTCCAAAAGACCTCAAACAAATACAAAAATTGACTGGATGCGTAGTGGCTCTAAGCCGCTTTATTTCCCGTTTGGGAGAAAAGGCATTACCCCTTTACCGCCTCCTCCGGCTCTCCGAACACTTCGAGTGGACGGATGCCGCCACGGCCGGACTCGAAGAAATAAAAGCCATATTGGCAAAAAATCCGGTCCTGCCCGCGCCCAACGTGGGCGAACCAATGCTATTATATATCGCCGCAACACATCAAGTTATTATCGCGGTGCTTGTCGTCGAACGAGAAACGGACGGACACCGGTTCCCTCTTCAAAAACCGGTTTACTATGTGTCCACTGTCCTAACTCCATGCAAGTCCCGATACCCACATTATCAAAATATAGCATACGCGGTGTTCATGGCATCCCGGAAGCTGCGACACTACTTTCAAGAGTGTTCGATAACGGTAGCCTCCAAGTACCTCTTAACGACATTATAAACAATCATGACGCTGACGGGCGGATTGCTAAATGGGCCATAGAGCTCCTTCCATTCGACATAACCTATAAGCCACGACGAGCAATTAAGTCGCAGGTTTTGGCCAACTTCGTGGCGAATGGATCGGCCGAACTCCCTAAAGAGTACGGCGCGTACTCTAATTGGATCATGCACTTTGACGGCTCCAAAATGTTGGCGGCCTGGGTCAGCATCGTCTCCGACGTCCCCAACCGGGACACAGTCCAATACGCCCTTCGGAGATAATGTATACGGACTCCAACTACGCAGCCGAATCACGAGGCCCTTCGCACGGCCTCCGGATGGCGATCTCCATGGGCATTAAACGCCTAGAGGTGCGCGGGATTGAACCTCGCGATATCTCAAATAAACAGAGACTTTGATGCCAAAGATCCGAAAATGGCAGCGTACCGCAATGCGGTCCTAAAAATGTCAGCACGGTTCAAGGGCTCGAATTTCATCATATAGCCCGGGATAACAACCAGGCGGCGGACGTATTGGCACGCATCGGCGCAAAACGCGATGCCGTCCCGCCCAACATCTTCCTGGAATGGCTGTTCAAGCCATCCGTACTATGGGAAGGGGAGTCCGGAAATAACAATCTGGACCCAACCTGCATCGCCTCGACACCGAACACTCGACACAATCGGAGGCTCGCCACCGAGATAACACCCTCCGCCCACGAAATAATGGCGGTTATCGCCCCATGGGCGGAGCCATTCCTAGCCTACCTAACTAGGCAGGAACTCCCGAAGACCAAAATGAGGCTCGCTGCATAGTACGGCGATCCAAAGCCTATAAAGTCCATGAGGGAGAGCTCTATAAGAAAAGCACAACAGGAGTCCTTCAAAGGTGTATCTCCGAAGAGGAAGGGCGAAACCTCCTGGCTGAAATTCATGCTGGACTGGGTGGGCACCACGCCGCAGCCCGAGCCCTTGTAGGCAAGGCCTTCCGTACAGGATTTTATTGGCCGACGGCCCGGGCAGATGCGCAGGATTTAGTCCAACGATGCGTCGGTTGCCAGCTTTTTGCTAACCAAAGCCACATGCCACCAACCGCCCTCAAAACTATACCCATCACCTGGCCGTCATGGGTCTGGGGCTTGACATGGTTGGACCCCTTAAGGGAGGAACCCACAAGCAAAAATACCTATTGGTCATGGTGGATAAATTTCACCAAATGGACAGAGGCCAAGCCTGTTAAAACGGTCGAATCCGGGCCGGTGATAGACTTCATATCAGGGGTAGTGCACCACATAGGCGTCCCCCACAGTATCATCACTGATAACGGCACCAACTTCACGGCCGATGAGGTCAAATTATGGTGCAAAAACATGGGAATCAAGCTCGATTACGCCTCGGTCTATCACCCTCAAACCAACGGACAAGTCGAGCGGGCAAACGGTCTAATCATGAGCGGCATTAAACCCAGACTAGTGCGGTCCCTCAAGGAATCTAACACGCCTTTGGGTTAAGGAGCTCGACTCAGACTACGGGAGCTGCGGACCACGCCCGAATCGTACTACGGATTCACACCATTTTTATGGTGTACGGCGCAGAGGCAGTATTGCCTGCGACATAATGCATGACTCACCTCGTAGCGCATGTATGAAGAAAGAGAAGCCGAGCTCGATCGGCAGGACAGTTGGACGCATTGGAGGAGGAGAGCGGCGTGGCAAAAGCTCGTTCGCATTTTATCAACAGCGAGGCTCGAAGATATCAAAGCAGGGAAGTACGGGCCAAAGCTTACAACGTTGGCGAACTAGTTCTACGCCTGCCGGACAAGAAAAAGGACAAACTCAAGCCCAAATGGGAAGGTCCCTTCATCATCGACCAGGTCCTGATCGGCGGAGCATACCGTCTGCGAAACGCATCGGATAACCGACTCGAGCCGAACCCATGGAACGCAGCCCGTCTACGAAGATTCTACGCCTAAGCGCCGGACTCCGAGTTCGTCTCCTTCCTCCGTCCACATTTTCTATTTTTGCTGTCTTTTATTTCTCTCCTTCCCCGCCTTCTTCTTGAAGCCTTTAGAGGCTCGTTTGCGCTTTGTTTCGCACATACTTGACGCACTGTCCGCGCTCATTATACCTGGGGGCTTCTTTAACAGAAGCTTATTTATACGGGCTTTATGCCCAACACATGTGTCAAACTTCTGCATGTACCTTTTACTCACCATTATATGCATCGATATGACTTAAGTTTTGGCCAAGCTGGGTTGCCTGGCTCCTGTGCTTACCCCTACGTTCCCGATTGTTTGGCTAGGTGGTAAAGGGAGCACCTCTGCGATTGTTACTTCCGGGTCAGCCGGATGTGTACCTCAGACTGGGTGAAGCCGAAAGCTAGCGTTCTTAAGGGAATATTCGGTCGGTGAATTGAAAGATGATTTTAACTATTTATCCATCCGCCCCGGATGATTTTCTGCTTTCTTAGCCGCTTTGGACATGCACTTTAGGGCATGCCACCCGAGAAAGGAACCCTTAACGGAACTATTCTCCCTGGAAGATGTTTCTTACTATCCATGTAATATAACATAACTAGTTGGGCACTTGTCTGATACAGCAATAATGACCCCTACACCTTGTCTCCATGCATGCCCCAGTTCTTACATAACCGCGAGGGTATTCGGACACACTCCGGACTATTGGGTCCCGAGGTCGAGGTTTAAAAGGTCCGCTATGACAAACGATCTACAATCCGGCTAGAAGACATTTTTCATGTCATATTCAATTACATAGTCAACTCGAATAATTGTATTCCTCCACAATGCCATCTAATAGGCTATCTAATTTACAATCTTGCTGGGAATACTTGGCGGCCAATTCTACTTGGCCGTACACTAAGCTTTCTGAGGATCTCCTTCCCATCAGGCCCCACATGTCCGACCTCGGCCATGTGGTTTGGATCAACAACCGTGTACCGCGTCTTTACCATGGCCTGTGCCTCCCTAGCGCCTTGACGGCAGGCCGATATCTTCCATAGTCGGAAGCGCCGCCGTGCTCCTTGAAGCCGCTCTGCCAGCTCCCCAATGCCTTCGGGCAGGGAGATAGATGGCCACAAGGCCTGGGCGACGCCTTTCATCACCTGTCGAACTCGTTCGTGCAGCTGACGCAGTTCGGGAAGAAGATCACCCGAAGAACTGGGCATCTCCTCCTCAGGACGACCTGTGAGCAAACCTACATACATGTTTATGTTAGTCGCCTTCCTCGCCGAACTCTTTCAAAGTTCGTTCAAGCACTTACTGAAAATTCATGACGAAGCCGTCGATTCTCCTTTACGGAGTCAGACAACTGGGCACGAACATCCTTTAGTTCCTCACCCAGTTGGGTGTTGGCATCTTGGAGGTTATTTTTCTCTTGCCGCACCCTCGTAAGCATGCTCTCGCCGGCCTTCAACCGGCGCAAGAGCTGTTGCTTGTACGGATCTAGTCTGGTGCCATCTGCAATATTATTGTCAGATTTACACACATGCCACACTTCATAAACTATTTATCTTTTGAGGCATATATTACCAGAGGGGGTCTCTGTGGCTCCCCCTGTAGCGGCTAGTGCGGCCTCAAGTTGGGCCTTGCATTTTTCAAGCTCCTGGGATAGTCGGGTATTCTTTTTTGTAAGATCCTGCATAACAAATGATCCTTAAATCAGTTATTCTAACTATTTTATGTCTCGGGGGCTACTGGCATATATAACTGTCAAATTTCCTCACCCGTATGTCCTTTACATACTGCTCTGTGGCTCTGGCTAGACCATCTTGAGCGGCACGGAGGTGCGCATCTCCAATTGAAGGCATTCAAGGCCTCTTGGGAGAAACATGCGTCACGAAGAACTGTCCGTGGCGCTTTGTGATTCATGGCGCTCTCCACCTCGGAGTTGGTGGCGGACAATCTGTCGGCATCCTTCGCCGGAGGAGCATCCGACGACGCCTCGTGCTCGCCTCCGCTTGGACCCGGCTTTGGAGCCTGGTGGCGGAGGTTCGATTATAACCTCTCCGGACTCGGTCCGCAAGCGCTCTTTCCGAAAAACAGCACCGGCATTAGTAACGACTTCCGTGAATCAATCACGGGAATATGGTGACGCGCCATACCGCTGCGGCGGAGTTTCGATCCAGACCGCACTTCTTTTTTTTCTTGAGGGACGTCGCCCCTTGTTGGCTAGGCGCCGCGGGCTCGGCCTCCTGCCTCGAAGGCACCCCCTGCGAAACACCATTGGTATACGGTGATCAACAAAATAAGCACGGATGGGTCATGGTATCCGGACTTCGGTCATGTTATTCGGGAGGCCGGAAATAATCTGGGTAGTCGGCCGTAATGGCAACCAAAGCATTGTCGATGCTAAGTTGGTGGAACACCCCGTCGATCAGCTCCACCTTTATATCCGGGTCCTCTTCGGAGGCCGGATCGAGGGACCGTTCCGGATCCTCGGGTTGTGGGGGCGGACTGTGTATCTTCTCCATGGCCCGGCGCAGTTCCTGCGTAGAAACCATGAAATGAGATATTTAACCACGGGAACATGGATCGGACAGGCCACAAAGATGTTTTCTTACCCAACTTCGAGGATTATTCAAGAAAACCCGCTCGATGGATTGACGCGAGAAAATCCTCCTCCTCCCTTTATACATGGCGACAAGGTCTTCACCAGTTCGGTGACCGATCCCGCCCTTTGCGGCCATGGCGGGTGGCATCGTCCTCCCTGTTGAAGTCCCACATGGGGTGGCCCCTATATTGGAGCGGCTGCACTTTCATTATGCAGATTGCCATGACTCCAATCATGGTCAATCCGGCATGAGCCAGTAATCTTATTCGGCTCATCAAGTAAAGGACATCCCGGTCATTTTCCCTCTAGGGGCTCCGCGGACGCCAGCTTAGGCGCTTCTTCAGAGGAGCATTGCTAAACTCCGAAAGTCCGATCCGAACAGGATCCGGCAGCGGGACGTCCTCCATGTAAAACCATTCCGAAGGCCAGTCTTCGGACGCCTTCTTCGGGGTTCCGGATAGATATCCGGTCCCGGCGATGCGCCATAGTTCGGCTCCGGCCACTTGATATATTGACCCCTCATGAGAACGGGGTACTAGGCAGAATAATCTCTTCCACAGCGCAAAATGAGCCTCGACACCCAAGAACAGTTCGCAAAGGGCCACAAAGCCCGCGATGTGCAAAATAGAGGCAGGCATAAGGTGGTGCAACTAGAGGCCGTAAAACTCCAAGAGCCCCCGGAGAAACGATGAATTGGAAATCCGAGTCCTCTTACTAGATAATAGATAAAGCACACCCGCTCCCCTTTAGAGGGATCGGGGACACTCTCCGCTTGCTTTCCGCCCTTGTAGGTGGAAAGTCCGGCTCGAACCGGAACCATGAAGGCCGGGGGAAGAAATCCCTTTGGTTTGGAGTATAACTAGCTCGTTATGCGGACTGAGCATCTCTCCCAATTTCTGTGCTGAGGGCTGGGAGCGCGAGAGGAGGAGCCGCGTCGACTGTCCATGATGGAATGGGTTTTTGTCAGAGGCGCTCCGATGAAAGCTCACGGGGGGGGGGGGGGATGGTGTGACTCAGATCTAGATCCTCGTCCATTTTATAGGCGGCTCATTTGCGCAGCTAGGGGGGTAAGTGTACCCTGGCTTTTCGCATTCATTCAAACACGTGGAAGATGGCCATTATTGGGCGTAGAAGCCAAGGAGTGCAGCATTTATCAGAAGCCGGACACTAATCGACAAGTATATCGAATAAGGAGAAGAACACGACTCGCAAAGCCGAACACAATCAAAGATCCGCACTCATCGACATTCAAGACTGGTTCGGGGCTACCGAGGAGTCCTGGATTAGGGGTGTCCGGATAGCGAACTATCACCGTTGGCGGACTCTGGACTATGAAGATACAAGATTGAAGACTTCGTCCCGTGTTCGGATGGGACTTTCCTTGGCGTGGAAGGCAAGCTTGGTGATACGGATATGTAGATCTCCTACCATTGTAACCGACTGTGTAACCCTAACCCTATTCGGTGTCTATATAAACCGAAGGGTTTTAGTCCGTAGGACGAAAAAACAATCATACCATAGGCTAGCTTCTAGGGTTTAGCCTCCTTGATCTCGTGGTAGATCTACTCTTGTACTACCCATATCATCAATATTAATCAAGCAGGAGTAGGGTATTACCTCCATCGAGAGGGCTCGAACCTGGGTAAAAACATCGTGTCCCTTGTCTCCTGTTACCATCTGCCTAGACGCACATTTCGGGACCCCCTACCCGAGATCCGCCGGTTTTGACACCGACACCCCCTCTGGTAACACTTGTTTCCATTGCAAAGAATGACAGGTACCATATAGTATGCGGCATGCATGCAAATCTAACAATAGATGTTGCAGATGACTCTGGAGTGAATCCGAAGGTCAGCAGGGGATGCATAGCGTGCTAATCGACAGCTAAATCTTTGGCGGCGTGTCCGACGCGGGTTAGGCAGGAGAAAAACGATCTCCATGACGCCAATATCCAGCTGGGCGTGGAACTGAAGGATGTTCGGGCCCAGCTTGCTGACTCCGTGAAGGAGAATAAGCGGCTTCGACGCGGCATTTTCAGTAAGTGCTTGAACGAACCTTTGAAAGAGTTCGGCGAAGAAGCCGGCTAACAGAGTGATGTCTGCAGGTATGCTGACGGGTCGTCCCCCGGAGGAGATGCCCGTGTCTACAGGTGATTTTCTACCAGAGCTCTCACAACTGCACGAACAAGTTCGGCAGGTGATGCAGGGTATTGCCCAAGCCTTGTGTCCATCCGCCTCCCCGCCAGGAGGCATGGGGGAGCTTATAGAGAAGCTCAAGGGAGTGCGGCGGCGCTCCCGATTATGGAAGATATCAGCCTGCGGACAAGGTGCAAGGGAAGCCTGGGCCATGGTGAAGATGCGATATACCAAGGCTGGCCCAAACCACATGGCCGAGGTCGGACCTGTGGGGCCCGATGGGAAGGAGATCCCCGTCAGTTTGGTGTATGACCAAGTAGAATTAGCCGCAAAGTATTCCCAACAGGATTGTAGGCTAGGCAGCCTGTTGGATGGTATAGAAGAAGAATTTAGTCAGTATAAGTGACTGTATACTTCAAGTGACATATATTGTCCCTAGCCGGATTGTAAATCATTTTTCATGGCGGACCTTTTCGCTTCGACCTCTTGACCCGATAGTCCGGAGTGTATCTGAATACCCGCTCAGTTATGTAAAAACCGAGGTACGCGTGGAAACCAGGCGTAGGGGTCATAAGTGCTTGAACAGACAAGTACCCAACTAGCTATGTTATATTACATGGATAGTAAGAAACATCTTCCAGGGAGAATAGTTCCGTTAAGGGTTCCTTTCCCTGGGTACGCATGCCCTAATGTGCATGTCCGAACTGCGAAAAGAGACGCAGGTTATAAACATCTGGGGGCATGTATTAAAATAAATAAAAGTCATCTTTTATTCACCGACCGAGTATTCCCTTAAGAACGCTTAGCTTCGGCTTCACCCACCGAGGTACACATCCGGCTGACCCGGCAAGAATAATCGCAGAGAGGTGCTCCCCTTATGCCCTAGCCGAATTAACGGGAATGTAGGGCATAAACACAAGAGCCGGGCAACCCATCTTGGCCAAAACTTATGTCATATCAATGCATATAATGGCGAAAAAAGGTACATGTGGAAGAATAACACATGTATGGGGCATAGAGCCCAGAGAATAGTTATATCAAGCTTCTGTATAAGAAGCCCTCAGTATAATGAGCGGTTAAGCGCTGGCCAAGATTGTGTAGTCGAGACACAATTGAGCCTTTTAAGGCCTTGAAGAAAAAGGCAAAAAGAAAGAGATAAAAGATAGATAATTGATATGTAAAAAATTGACGGAGGTAGGGAGATGAACATAGAGTCCGGCACTAGGCGTAGAACCTTCGGAGTCTGGCTGCGTTCCATGGGTTTGGCTCGAGTCAATTGTCCGATGCATCCTGCAGACGGTACGCTCCATCGGTCAGAACTTGGTCAATAATGAACGGACCTTCCCATTTGGGCTTGAGCTTGTTCTTTTTCTTCTCCGGTAGGCGTAGAACGAGTTCACCAACGTTATAGGTTTTGGCCCGTACTTCTCTGCTTTGGTACCTTCTAGCCTGTTGCTGATAGAATGCGGAGCGGGCTTTTGCCACGTCATGTTCCCCCTCCAGGGTGTCCAAACTGTCCTATCGATCAAGCTCTACCTCTTTTTCTCCATACATGCGCACTCGAGGTGAGTCCTGAATTATGTCGCATGGTAGTACCGCCTCTGTGCCGTACACCATGAAAAACGGTGTGTATCCGGTAGTGCGATTCGGCGTGGTCCGCAGCCCCCATAGTACGGAGTTGAGCTCCTCTACCCAGTGTGTGTTTGATTCCTTTAAGGACGACACTAATCTGGGTTTAATGCCGCTCATGATAAGACCATTCGCTTGCTCGACTCGACCGTTAGTTTGTGGATGATAGACAGAAGCATGATCGAGCTTGATGCCCATGTTGATGCACCAAAGTTTTACCTCGTCGGCTGTGAAGTTTGAGCCATTATCGGTGATGATGCTGTGGGGGACGCCATAACGGTGTACAACCCCGTATATGAAGTCTATCACTGGTCCGGATTCAGCCGTCTTAATAGGTTTGGCTTCTATCCATTTGGTGAATTTATCCACCATGACCAGTAAGTATTTTTTCTTGTGGATTCCCCCTTTGAGGGGTCCGGCCATATCAAGCCCCCAGACCGCAAAGGGCCAAGTAATGGGGATTGTTTGGAGAGTGGTTGGCGGCATATGGCTTTGGTTTGCAAAAAGCTGGCAACCGACGCAGCGTTGAACAAGGTCCTGTGCGTCTGCTCGGGCCGTCGGCCAATAAAAACCTGTACGGAAGGCCTTGCTTACAAGGGCCCGGGCTGCGGCGTGGTGGCCGCCAAGTCCAGCGTGGATTTCTGCCAAAAGCTTCCGCCCTTCCTCTTCGGAGATGCACCTTTGGAGGACTCCGGTAGTGCTTTTCTTATAAAGCTCTCCCTCGTGGACCTTGTAGGCTTTAGACTGCCGCACTATGCAGCGTGCCTCATTTTGGTCCTTGGGTAGTTCCTTCCTGGTTAGGTAGGCCAGGAATGGTTCTGTCCACGGGGCGATGACGGCCATTATCACGTGGGCTGAAGGTGTTATTTCGGTGGCGGAGCCTCCGATTGTGTCAGAGTGTTCGGTATCTGGTGTTGTGGCTGGGTCCAGACTATTGTTACCGGTGTCCCCTTCCCATACCATGGATGGCTTAAACAGCCTTTCGAAGAAGATATTAGGTGGGACAGGGTCGCGCTTAGCGCTGATACGGGCGAGGATATCCGCTGCCTGATTGTTTTTCCCGAGCCACATGGTGGAATTCAAGCCCCTCGAACCGAGCTGACATTTTGAGGACGGCGTTGTGATAAGCCACCATTTTCGGATCCTTGGCGTCGAAGTCTCCATTTATTTGAGATATTGCAAGGTTCGAGTCCCCACGCACCTCCAGGCATTGAATGCCATGGAAACTGCCATCCGGATACCATGTAACAGGGCCTCATATTCGGCTGCGTTGTTGGAGTCTGTATATAGTATTTGGAGTACGTATTGGACTGTATCTCCGGTGGGGGACATCAGGACGACGCAAGCCCCTAGACCAGCCAGCATTTCAGAGCCGTCAAAGTGCATGATCCAATTGGAGTACGCGTCGTATTCTTTAGGGAGTTCGGCTTCTGTCCACTCGGCTACAAAATCGGCCAGTACTTGCGACTTAATGGCCCGCGGTGGTCTATATGTTATGTCGAACGGGAGGAGCTCGATAGCCAATTTGGCAATCCAGCCCATGGCATCGCGGTTGTTTATTATGTTGTTGAGTGGTACTTCCGAGGCCACCGTAATTGAACACTCTTGAAAGTAGTGTCGTAATTTCCTGGATGCCATAAATACCGCATATGCTATCTTTTGATAATGTGGGTACCGTGATTTGCATGGAGTGAGGACGGTGGATACATAATATACTGGCTTTTGAAGTGGGAATTTATGTCCGTCCATCTCTTGTTCGACGACAAGCACTGCGCTTACAACTTGGTGACTTGCCGCTATATATAACATCATTGGTTCACCGACATTTGGCGCGGCCAAGATTGGGTTGGTGGCCAGGATGGTTTTTATTTCTTCCAATACGGTTGTGGCCGCATCCGTCCACTCGAAGTGTTCGGTGCGCCGAAGAAGGCGGTAAAGGGGTAATGCCTTTTCTCCTAATCGGGAGATAAAGCGGCTTAGGGCCGCCACGCATCCAGTTAACTTCTGGATTTGCTTGAAGTCAGTTGGGGTAGCCAACTGTCACAGAGCTCGGATTTTAGCCGGATTTGCTTCAATTCCTCTACGGGAGATGATGAAGCCCAGGAGCTTTCCAGCGGGCACGCCAAAAACACATTTTTCCGGATTGAGCTTGATGTCGTATGTTCGGAGGTTGTCGAACGTGAGCCTCAAGTCGTCTACTAACGTTTCGACGTGTCTGGTTTTAACGACCACATCGTCTACGTATGCCTCCACTGTTTTGCCGATCTGTTTTTCCAGAGATGTCTGAATCATGCGTTGATACATTGCACCAGCGTTCTTAAGCCCGAAAGGCATGGTGTTGAAACAGAAGGGGCCGTATGGGGTGATAAATGTCATTGCGGCTTGGTCCAACTCCGCCATCTTAATTTGATGGTATCCGGAGTATGCGTCGAGGAAACACAATGAGTCGTGTCCTACAGTAGCGTCGAATCGTTGATCGATGCGGGGGAGTGGGAAGGGATCCTTGGGGCAAGCCTTGTTAAGGTCCTTGAAATCAACACATAGGCGCCAGGATTTATCCTTCTTTGGTACCATCACCAGGTTTGCTAGCCAGTCCGGATGTTTTATTTCTGTAATGAATCCGGCCTCCAGTAACTTGGCTAGCTCCTCTCCCATAGCTTGTCGCTTGGATTTAGAGAAACACTGAAGAGTCTGCTTGACCGGCTTGAATCCCTTTAGAATATTAAGGCTATCCTCGGCCAGCCTGCGTGGGATTCCTGGCATGTCTGAAGGATGCCAGGCGAATATGTCCCAATTCTCGCGCAGGAACTCCCGTAGTGCGGCGTCTATAGCGGGGTTTAACTATGCCCCGATGGATGCTATTTTTGTAGAGTCCATTGGGTGGACTTGGAATTTGACTATTTCATCCGCTGGTTTATAAGAGGTGGAGTTGGATCTTTTGTCGAGTATCACGTCGTCCCTGTCCACTGTGGAGCACAGCGCAGTTAGTTCCTCGGCCGCGAGGGCTTTGGATAATGCCTCGAGGGCCAGTGCGGTTGTTTTGTTTTCGGCGCGGAGTGCTATGTCCGGATCACTATCTAGAGTGATGATTCCGTTGGGCCGGGGCATTTTGAGCTTCATGTACCCGTAATGGGGTATGGCTTGGAAGATCGTGAATGCCTCCCGCCCTAGAAGGGCGTGGTATCCGCTACTGAACATGGCCACTTGGAATGTAATTCTCCGGCGTGCCGAATACCACATCTATTGTGATTTTCCCAGCGCATCGTGCCTCCCGACTAGGGATGATTCCTCTGAAGGTCGTGCTGCTTTGCTCAATGCGGTTTCATCTATTTCCATTTTTGAAGAGTCTCCTCATAAATGAGGTTTAATCATTGCCGCCATCCATGAGCACTTTAGTAAGCGAAAGTCGTCCACAATTGGACCGAGGACCAAGGCGGTGGTGCTCAGCTGTTCGGGATTTAGGTTAAATCCTTTGGCATTGAAGGTGATAGTCGTGTCGCTCCATGGATTTATTGCTGCCACGTGGCAGACTTCGGCAAGGTTGTGGAGTGCTCGCTTACGCCTATTATTTGAGGCGAAGGTCTCGAAGACTGTCAATACTGTATTGTTGTTATCCACGGGATGATGCTCTGCGGTATTTTTGATGAGGAGATCCTCACCGCTCTTGGCCACCTGCCGGAGTACCCAACATGCTCTAAGGCTGTGTGTTGGTATGGTATCCACTGTACTGTGAATTTTGCATGGCCCATTAAGCCATCCCTCTAATACGGTTTCACGCCCTGTAGTGGGCTTTTGCTTCTTTGTAATTGAGTCGAGCGACTTATAAGAGTGCATCCTTTTAGTTCGGACTGGGGGTTTTATCAGGGCCGGATTATCCCAGAATTTTGTTTGGGTTTTCCAGGCGCTTTCCATCGCACAGTACTTCTGTACTATGGCCGCCAAGTCAGTGAAGTGTGCTATGTCACGGCGGCTTATGGCGTTGATGATTCCCTTGTCCATGCAATTATTGCAAAAGAATGAAATTGCGTCTTCCTCGCGCCAGTCCTTGACCTTGTTCATTACAAGGAGGAATCTGGCCCAATAGTGATGTACTGTCTCCTGGGGCTCTTGTCTAATGTGGGAAAGATCGCTTATATCTGGGTGGGTGGATTTAAGTCCGAACCCTGACCCGATCTGAGACCCAGGGGCAAAGGAGTTTCCGATCTTGGAAGTTCGGGCTCCGGGATGTTGCCCAATAGGTCTGGCCCGCTTCCTGATTCTAGGTTCAGGGTTTGGGCGATGTCCTCCTGTAAACGGGTATCCGGCTCGGAGAGTTCGGGAATCCGGACATATTTTGTCCTCAAGATAGAGGAAGAATCGCCGCATTGTTCCTCCACCACCGCTGTCTGATGGGTGACCGGCGGAGAGTTAATCTCCCTTTGGTCGGGTTTAAGCCCAATCCGATCATAGTCCGTAGCGACTCCCAAAGCGGCGATGCGATCCAAGAGCTCGTTTAGAGAAGAGAGCTCCACTGGATTCATCTGCTCGGCAAGTTCTGAGCCGACGTGGAGGCTGTTTTTGATGACCCGAGAAGTCATCATCAGCGCAACAGCCGAACAGGCGGTCATGACGAAGCCGCCTAGTCAGAGAGTTTGGCCTACAGCCATAGCTCCCTTAGAGGTGATGTTGTCCCTGACAACGAGACGAGCCATCCTTCCTTATGATGGCGGCACAATGGAGCTCTCAATGAAAGCAGCAATGTCGGTGTCAAAACTGGCGGATCTCGGGTAGGGGGTCCCGAACTGTGCGTCTAAGGCTGGTAACAGGAGGCGGGGGACATGATGTTTACCCAGGTTCGGGCCTCTCGATGGAGGTAATACCCTACTTCCTGCTTGATTGATCTTGATGATATGAGTATTACAAGAGTTGATCTACCACGAGATCGTAGAGGCTAAACCCTAGAAGCTAGCCTATGGTATGATTGTTGTTCTCCTACGGACTAAACCCTCCAGTTTATATAGACACCGGAGGGGGCTAGGGTTACATAGAGTCGGTTACAAGGGAGGAGATCTACATATCCGTATTGCCAAGCTTGCCTTCCACGCCAAGGAGAGTCCCATCCGGACACGGGACCGAGTCTTCAATCTTGTATCTTCATAGTCCAATATTCCGGCTAAAGTATATAGTCCAGCTGTCCGAGGACCCCCTAATCCAGGACTCCCTCTGTCAATGCCGGCTTGATGAAGTGACCGTGCGGCGATGCCGGGGTGCCCGCTCCGTGTAATCTGTGGGGCGGCGATGTTGGTGATGATTTATCCTTCGCGATGCCGAACTCTTGTTTGGCTCGCCGAGATGATAATCCAAAGAAGTTGAGCTCGACTCAGCAAAGCAACAACGTGTCTAGCGCAGGTCGGCGGCCTTGGAGCAATATTGCCAGACTAGTTTGACACCAGCATGATGATGAAGACGACCTCAGAGGAGGCTTAAAATTTTATGGGCGCGTGTGTAAAGACGACGCACAATACCCTAGAAGAGAATTCCTTTAAAAGGTTGTCCAATATCACGTTTCATAAAGAAACATGAATTCGGGTCAGATCCGTATTCGCGCAGAAAACAGATCCGAAAATTGGTCCACTCATTGGAAGGCTCCCGGAGTTTGAACCGTCGGATCGAGCTGAAATTTGGAGGGGTGGTAGATATGGGAATTCCGCAGTAGATAAACAGTTGGATCTTACAAAGGACCTCCAAGCTGGGCCCTGGAGACCACGCCCTAAACTTGTCCAGATTCCCGTCCGAATTTGACAGGGCTCCGGTATATCGTAGATTGTCGGAGATTCCTCCATCGAAACTCGAGGAAATTTTTGCATGGCTGTTGTAGACGTAATTCCGCACTATTCCACCGAAGCAATCGTCAAACCGATGCTCGAGGATGCGGTGACGGCGGACACAAGTTCGCTGACCAGAAAAATAGCACGGCCGCCCGAGGGCAATGTTGACGTTGAGCCCTCGAGCTCCATGGTCGAGTCAAGGTGACAAGTCGAGCCAGCGATGAAGATGCTGGCGTCGTAGTTGACCTGCGGGCGAGCCATTGATCCTTTTGCCGATCACACAGCGGAACTCTCAATGAAAGCACCAATGTCGGTGTCAAAACCGCGGATCTCGGGTAGGGGATCCCGAACTGTGCGTCTAAGGATGATGGTAACAGGAGGCGGGGGACACAATGTTTACCCAGGTTCGGGCCCTCTCGATGGAGGTAATACCCTACTTCCTGCTTGATTGATCTTGATGATATGAGTATTACAAGAGTTGATCTACCACAAGATCGTAGAGGCTAAACCCTAGAAGCTAGCCTATGGTATGATTGTTGTTATATATCCCCTATCGACTAGCCTGGCCTCGGTTTATATAATGCACCAGAGGCCTAGGATAACAAGAGTCCTAGCCGAATACGCGGTGGGGAGGAGTCCCTGTCATGATCGCCAAGTCTTATGGCATCTTCCTTGTATGCGGCAGCTGTCCGAACTAGCCCATGAGTATACGGCCATGGGGGTCCTCGGCCCAATCTAACAGATCGGGAGATGACGTGGTGAGTGCCCCCTAGTCCAGGACACCGTCATTGAGATTTGTAGACCTGGTGATAGCCTGAATGCGCTCTGGATTGACGACAATACCATCCTTGGAGATGACATGACCAAGGTAGGTGACTTCGGGTAACCAGAATTCACACTTGGAATACTTGGCATAAAGTTGATGTTCTCGAAGCTTCTCTAGAACAAGAAGAAGATGTTCAGCATGTTCTTCTTTATTCTTTGAATATACCAGTATATCATCCATATAGACTACGACGAACTTGTCGAGGTAATCCATGAATATATAGTTCATCAGACGAGAGACTGTAGCTGGAGCATTGGGTAAGCCGAATGACATAACTGTGTACTCATAAGAACCATAACGAGTCACGAATGCGGTCTTTGGAATATCCTCTTCATGAACATGGATCTGGTGGTAACCCAACCACAAGTCGAGTTTAGAGAATATCGATGAACCAGCCAGTTGATCATACAGATCATTGATCCGAGGAAGGGCATATTTGTTCTGAATTGTAGCTTGATTGATAGGGGTAGTCTTGGACCAATCAGTTCGTTCCATCCTTCTTCTTGACGAATAGAGAAGGTGCTCCCCAAGCAGAGGAACTTGGACGAATGAAACCTTTGCGAAGAGATTTGTCGATTTCCTCCATAAGTTCAAGTAGTTCATGAGGTGGCATCTTGTAGGGTCGTATGGCAATAGGAACGGCGCCTGGTTTCAAGTCGACGACGAACTCGACGGCCCGGGCAGGGGGTATTCCTGGAAGTTCTTCTGGAAAGACATCTTGGAAGTCGCGAACGACTGGAATCTTTTCAATTCACTCAAGAGGTGCCGCGTTCAATGCATTCAAGACATAAAGTCGTGCTTCAGCGCTTTGAACCAGACAAGCATTCACTACAAAAAAATACACTTTTGTGATGATACGTGTTTGTCACAGTAGGTCGCGTTTTTTGTCATGCATGTACATCCATGACAAATTTATGACAGAATCAAGATAGTCATACTTGTGCTGTCGTAGAAGTGTTCCATGACATTACCAAAATTATCATCACGGAAGTGTCCACTTCCATGACGATAAATCGCGCGTCACAGAAGTGCTTTCGTCAAGGGTGACCCGTGGCATCCATCGTAACGGAACGCCGTTAAGCTATCGGGTTGGATTTTGGATCCGATAACCCGTTAACAACCCCGACCAATGGGGATTTTCCACGTGTAAAATCATCATTAGCTGGAGGAAACACGTGTCGACTCATCGTTGGGACAGATGTCATCCACTCACTGGACAGAAGGCGCCTATGATACGTCGACACGTGGCACGGCCCAACAAAGGCCCATTCCTGTGAAAAGGCCGGCCCATTTGACTTGGTCAAAAGGTGGCAGGCCGGCCCATGGAAAGCATGTTAACGGCCTGTTCACATATAGCCCATTTATGGCCCGCTAACCCAAGGTCCGTTACGCCCTATCTGAATTAGGCCCAGTAGCGTCATCTGGGCCATCCAATATGATTCCAGCCCGTTTTCACTTCTGGCCCATGTATGGCCCATGACGTCTTTCGGTCCATATGAGGCCCTATGTAACTCTTGGCCTATTAACGGCCCGTGGTGAAAGCGGCACGCAATGAACAGTGTATCACTTTACACCCATTAACGGCCCGTGGTGAAACTGGCCCGTAATGAACAGTATATCACTTTATACCCTTTAAGGGCCCGTTATTCAGTTGGGCCGTTTCCAGCAAATGTTATCTTTCGACCTTCTCAGAGCCCATTTATTCTTGGGCTCATTTCCAGCATTCGTTTACTTACGGCCCGTTACTGTCATTTTCTGCTTGTGGGCCAAATTTAGCCCGTGGTTACATCGGCCCGTTTGTGGTCCGTTAATACGTTGGGCCGTTTTCATAGCGTCATCAAATACGGCCTATTAACGATGGCCCGTTATGGTCATACGGCCCGTATAAGGCCCATTGATGATACGGCCCATAGAAGCCCCATTGTTTCTACGGCCCGTAGAAGGCCCATTGTTTCTACGGCCCGTAGAAGGCCCATTGTTTCTACGGCCCGTAGAAGGTCTACTGTTTCTACGACCCATAGGAGGCCCACTGTTTCTACGGCCCGTAGGAGGCCCAGTGTCACTACAGTAAATATTAGCCCATGGTTATTGTGGCCTAGTTTTAAAAAGAACTGCACTGACTACAAGCAAACAAATAAACAAGACAACAAGGAAATAAATAAGCAAGCAACTTATGTTAGGCTATCACGGCTGTTACACATATTACATCCACTGGGCATCAAAGTTCGCCACTAGTGCAAATATAGGGAACAAAGCGACATATCATATACCTTTGGTTGTCAAAGTTGGCGACCAGCGCAAATAAACGCCTTGACAAAACAAATCCAGAGCTGAAACCACTTGAAGATCTCAAGAAACAATATCACAGGTACCCATAATGGTGGCAAGATGCTTAGCAAGCTTATTAACTTCCTCTTGTTTGGCGCTTAAATCCTCCAGTAACTTCTTTGTTGCACGGAAAATATGCATCTGAATTCTGCAGGGACTTCCTCGGTCCTTGACTTCTGTCACAAAGACATCTGATCGGTGTCTTTCAACTTGAAGTTGAGACTCAAGAAGACGAACTGATTCAAGCAGCGAATTCGAAGAGCTTGTGCCAGCAGTAGTGGCTAGTAACTCGAACACTACATCAAGACATGACTTTTGGGTTCCCTCACTGTCGTCAAGATAGTTTTTATCAGCTTTCTTGGGGACCAACAGGGATGTCTCACTATCTTGAACCTTATCTGCATTACTTCCTTTACTATTGGATAACGCAGTATTGTTCTCCAATATTTTGTCCGCATTCTAAAAGAGAAACAAGCAGACACATCACATGTTTACCATGTTGTATATGAAACTCATTTTGGTAAATGAGTTCAATAGTAAAGTGGACAGGATAACAGCATGAAACAAACATATATCTATGTACCATGGTCACTTTATGGTCTATATCATTCTAGTTTTTGTTGCCAAATCAAGATAGAGACACAGTTCAAATAATATTTGTTCAAGACAAAGCAGAATAGACAGAATATAAGTGTGGGTAACTATAGAGCAATAACAACACTTGTAATGTGCATGACATGAGAACATAACTGTTTATTCAATTAAAACTGAAATCAACATAGAGCAGGTTACAACAGCAAACCAGTTAAAGAAAAGAGGTTTAAAACATACATGTTGCACCATTGGAGTTTCAATTCCATCCTTCAAATTTGAAAATAGTTGGTATGAGTAAATACAGTAATGCAAGAGCAAAGGAGTATGAACCATAGCTATGAGAACTGACCTGAGAACAAATCTTCTTCTCCTTTAAGCGTTGTGTTGGGATTCGAAGTGGTGGTCCTCGTGCTTTGGGCACTGCAGTTCCCTTACTAACCGCTCATGTTTGGGTGCTCTGTGTTGGAGACGGTGTTGTGTCAACTGGAACTGGGTTAGTATCTGCCGGGGTTGGGGTTAGAAGGGGTGTAGCTGGTTCTCTGTCCAACTGGGTAGGGGTACAATCTGTAGAGTGCGGGTTATGTGGGGTGGATCTGGTCCTTGGGAAAGTACAACCGTGGTTCTATTTGCATCAACTGGTAGCACTATCTTTTCTGAAGACTGTGTTGTTACTCCCTTAGATACTGCCATCACGCTCTCCAATTCAAATGGCTGATAAACAAGAAAAGTAATTGAAAGTATAGACATTGTATGATAGATAGGTGCAATGGATAGTGGGGAATAAAAGAGGGCATGAAATAATTCATATTTATGTTGTCTAACCAAACAGGATAGCATGACACAATTTCACATATATGATGGCTAACTAAAAAGGATAGCATGACACAATTTCATATTATGATGGCTAACTAAAAAAGATGGAAAGACATAGTTCAAAATATGAGACTATGTAAACAGGATGACATGACATAACTATATAATGTGTTTATTAAATAGGTTGGCATGCCATAATTCACATACATTCATGAATAGAATGCCATAATTCTAAATATGATGACTGTAAACACTAAACATGATGAGATGATATAACTATATGATGTCTTTATTAAATGGTTTGCCATGCCATAATTTAGATAGATGATGTGTATGTACTATGTAAACATGATGGCATGATATAATTCAAATATATGATTTATATAGTAAGCAAGTAAGCAGATGGCAATCTATATATGATGTACAAACTAAGCAATGCAAGACAACATGCATGACATGGGTAATATAACCTGCTAAGTTTGAGCATAGACCTCGGGAGGAAATAGGACTGGTCATCGGTCTCTAAATCCTCCTACGAGGAGCTATCTGTAAGCCGACAAGATATGCGCTTCAACAGGTAGCATTGTCTGCTCTGAATACCTTGTTTTCACTCCAGATACTTCCATCACCGCTTGAAATGGCTGATGTACAGGAAGAGTAGTTGAATATACAAACGTTGTCGACAAATGGAACACGTAATACAAAAAAATGATAGCATGATATAATTCACATACATGATGATTGGCTAAACAACTTGGCATTGCATAATTCACATATATAATGCCTTTGCAACAAGATAGCATTGTATAATTCACATATATAATGTCTTGCAACAAGATGGCAATGCATAATTCACATATATGGTAATTAGACCTTTGAGCAATGTGGCATTCACACAAAGCATGTCTAAACTAATCAAATTGCATAGCAATGCGAGACACCATACACACGATATGAGCAACATAACCCTGCCAAGTTAGAGCATACACCTCGGAGGGGGGGGATAGGACTGGTCATCTGTCTCTGAATCCTCCTCTGAGGAGCTATCCATAACCAGCGAGATATGCGCTTCGTCAGATAGCATTGTCTTCTCTGAATACCTTGTTTTCACTCCAGATACTTCCATCACCGCTTGAAATGGCTGATGTACAGGAAGAGTAGTTGAATATACAAACGTTGTTGACAAATGGAACACGTAATACAAAAAAAATGATAGCATGATATAATTCACATACATGATGATTGGCTAAACAACTTGGCATTGCATAATTCACATATATAATGCCTTTGCAACAAGATAGCATTGTATAATTCACATATATAATGTCTTGCAACAAGATGGCAATGCATAATTAACATATATAGTAATTAGACACTTTGAGCAGTGGCATTCACACAAAGCATGTCTAAACTAATCAAATGACATAGCAATGTGAGACACCATACATACGATATGAGCAACATAACCTTGCCAAGTTAGAGCATACACCTCGGGAGGGGGAATAGGACCGGTCATGTCTCTGAATCCTCCTCCGAGGAGCTATCCGTAACCAATGAGATATGCGCTTCGTCGAGATAGCATAGTCTGCTCAAGACCTTGTTTTCACTTTCATGAATTTGCCATCACCGTGTCAAATGGCTGATGCACCTGAAGAAGCGATTGAATGTACTAACATTGTTGACAAATGTAATATGTAATGAAATAAAAGGATGGCACGATATAATTTACATACAAGATGGTGGCTAAGCAGGATGGCATTGCAAAATTCACATATATGATGCCTGGCTAAACAAGGTGGCGTTGCATAATTCACATAAATGATGAATAAACTAAACAGATGGCATTCACACAAAGGATATCTAAACTAAGCAGATGACATATTTGATGTATAAAGTAAGCAATGCAAGACACCATTTGCATGATATAACCAACATCAGCATGCCAAGTTAGAGCGAAGACCTCAGGGGGTAAATAGGAGTTATCTTCTCCTTCTGAATCCCCCTCAGAACAGATATCTTCCTCTCGATTACAATCCGAAATGCGTGGAGGGGGGCTTCCTTTGCGCCTACCATGGAGCGACATCTGCATGAAATTATATTGCCACGCAAGGCTCATCTCTTTTGCTCTACATGTTCATTTCCATTGTTTACAATAACTGTCATGCATAGGAATAAAACATAGTGAGATTATGTAAGGAGTGCATGCAGAAATCCAGAGTGATGGTAGCAACCTGTGGATAGACCCAAAACCAATAATAGCAGGCAGATAATGGCTTCGGTTAATAAATCTGAGATAATGGGTTCTTTACTGTTTATTTCCCACCCAACATGAAACTCATAGTAGACACCGGAGATTAACCAGATAGTACATAGATACTATTGGTAGCGGCCCCGATATGTACCCTACAACCATTTAAAAAATCAACTTTGACCATTAGTTTGGAGCTGACTCAGAGTCTAATCGGTGAACAGGACGATAAAGTAGCATGTAATATTAAGCGATGCATATCGTAAGCAGACATGAAAGAGTGCGACCTCTCTTGCGGACCCGTGAAGTCCTCGAGGTCATCTGCTCGGTTGATGATGGTAATGCAGTTTTCATGGCTGCCAGCAGCGGGGAAGAAGATCTGAGGCGGCGAAAAGGCAGTCTGGAGGCGGATCCCTGCTGTCTTGGACCCTCTGTCGTTGGAGCGGTGAAATTTGGGGTGCACGACGGCGCAGCATGAGCGGGACAAACCACGCAAGATTTTCTTTGACAACTATCTGTAAGAGAAGTAATTCTGTAAGGGCTCGTTTGAATTGGAGGATTCCAACAATGCAGGGATAGGAAATAGACAGGTATAGGATAGGAATGCACGTGCAAAACAGAGAATTTAAAAACACAGGATTTCTGCCAATCTGGGTGTTGGATTCACAACAATTGGAAGATCACAGGATGCAAAGAAGCATGGTGAGATTAAGTCAAACCACAAGAAAATGTACGTTTATAATGCTATTATGCTACTATCTCTTAGTCTTGTGCTTCATGAATAGGAATTTGAAAAGGAGGACAAGTGAAAATTAAAATTCCTACGTTTTTTCTTTCAAGGAGACACTAAAGGAACAAATCTGTGTGCTCGATGGACAATATATATAACATGTAGAGTAAAAGAGATGCAACAAGTGTACAACCTCTTTGGCGAAGCCATGTCGATCTCGGCGTGATTGGGTTGGCGGTGAGGATGCTCCGCTGACTTTGCTTTGTAGGAGGAGGGAAGAAGATCTTAGGCGTCTGGAGATGGAGCCCGAGGTACTGCTCATTGTGATGGACGGTTTCGTTGTTGGAGCAGCTCCGATGAGTTGTCTGACGCCGAGGCTGAAGCAGGACAAGAGAGACAACGAACAACGTTAACCTGAGTGGAATTCTAATAGCATCTCCAATACATGACGTAAAATACATAACCACAAAGTGCTAGATGTAAAATACATCAGCCGCTCATCTCTGAACTTAACTGTCGAAACTGAACTTAACTGTTGAAATTGAACTTAACTATCAAAACAGAACCTAACTGTCGAAACTGAATTTTGTTGTCGAAACTGAATTTTGCTGTCGAAACTGAACGCACTAGCAAGGTGAGGCTACACGTCGGTCGACTGACTTTTTCATCTCTGGTCAGTCGATTTTGCAGCCGTTGGATATGAAATCACGGGCCTGCGGTTCATCTTCAACCTCCACCCCAATGAGCCGCCAGCCACCACCGGCCAAACAGCCCCCGCCACCAGCGGCGTGATCGCCCGCCCGCCCATACCCGAAAACACTCCCACCGCTGGTCCGCTGCCGGCAGCCATCCCTCTAGCCCCCGTGCCGAGCTTTTCTCCGCGATCCCCACGCCACCGCCCATGAACGCCCGCCACCACTGCGACCACCGCCCCATCATGAACCCTAAGATAGATAGTGGGGTACCTCTCCGTGAGCCCCCCCTCCCATTGGCTGGTTCTTCCTTCACCCCGGCGAGCCCACCCCTTGAAAATCGACTGACCCAAAAGTCGATTCAGTCGACTGAAGTGTAGCCAAATCGGAGCAGCATCGCAAGCAAGAGCAAGAGCGAGAGCAGCAGCGCGAGCAAGAGCAATAGCAAGAGAAGACCAGGCAGGGGACCGAGAGCAAGAGCAGAGCAGTAGCGCGAGCGAGAGCTAAAGCAGCGGCAGCTCCTACTGATGTGGACGTCGCCACCGAGGGAGCGACGCCGTGGAGGAAGTGGTCGGCGACGCCGTCGTGGATGGAGCAGCGCCGTGTCGGCTCGGGACGGCGCCCGGCAGCACCGTGAGATCGAATCAAGAAGAAAATGCGGCGATTAGTTTACAACCTCTTTGGTGGCGCCCGATTAGGCCGCAGCTTCATTCGAGGAAAGCGATGATGATGATGCTCTTCCGGTGGTGCAGGTGAAGACGGCGGTGTGGGAATGGAGGTGGCGCGAAAGACGAGGGGAACATCGGGGCAGCTCCTTGGAGGTGGAGGACGGGGTGGCTGAACCGGCGGGACAATGAGATCAACGATGGATCCTCATCCGGTATGGTGGATGAGGGACGCCGAGGTGTTGCTGTGGACGACGTCGTCGGGGAAGAGGCTCCGGCTGGGTGGCGGACGGAGTAGGGTGTGGGGTTTCATCGCGTGTTTTCGCGGCCTCGGTGTACGAATGGGTGGGCGGATGGGATGGCAGTGGGGAACCATGGCTTAGAGACGCACTTGTCCGAAATGTGGGGTAAGTTACGAAAGTACCCCCACCGATTTGAGGCGGTTCTTTCGGTTCAGGGGTACCACGGGCATTTCGCGTGTCGGGATTTCACAGGAGGTGGGAGTTTTTGCGCGCGTTGTAATTTCAGAATAGCAAGGCGCGGGTTGAGATGGAGGGAGTTGTCGGAGCACAATGAGACAAATATATATCTTAAATATTTCGGGCTAACAAGGCGCGGGTTGAAATTTTCGGACAAGCCTAACGTGTACTGTACCAAATCAATGCGCACTACAAATGTCATTCAAAACTTTGAATTCATGTTATGTTCAATTAAAATATTTCGCTATGTGTATAATGCATGCAACCTACTACTCAAATGAACGTTTTAGTGCATTCCAAGCGTATATACTACCGCTTCAAAGATGAACTAAATTTGAATAAGATCTACAGTAATGATTGTTGTGAAGTCAAAGCATTTGAATTCGTTTCTCTGTTTTAATAAGATCTACAATCATCATTATTGTCAAGTTAAACCATCGTTTGTGTATTATCTTCACAGACACAAGATGATTAGTCTCGAGTTACATATGAACTATGTGTACTATATGAACTCGAACTAGATTTATAGAATCCACTGTATTTTGATTTCAAATCACATTACATTTATAGCTCTAGCTATATCTTCATAATCTAAACCATGTCTCATATGTATAATGTGTTTATCACATTATGTATGGTGCCCCCTCACGCCTACAAGTATTTAGATGTGAGTTGCAAACACCACACATTACCACAAATTCAAATAAAATGTGAGAATGTTCGATATATAGTATTGTTTAGATTGCTCGATATTTAGTTGTAAGCTGCAAACGCCGCACATTATCACAAATTCAAATAAAATGTGAGATTGTTTGATGTATAGTATGGTTTAGATTGTTCAAAATTTAGCTGTGAGTTGCAAACGCCATGCATTATCACATTATGGTATAACATGTGCACAACACGTGTATCACCGCTATATTCATGCATGCAATGTTTAAAACACTATGGTCTCCTATTCAAATATATGAATCCGCTTTCATATCAAATTATGATCTTTGTTAGTCTCCTACACCCACACAATCCTCTAGCCTTTGTAGCTACCACTAACTTTCTCTCGTGCATGCACACGCCCTCCTCGCCCTCCCCCTCCCTCGGCATTCTATCCACCGGGCACATTCATTTTTTTCTTTAGGTCGTTCTCCTAGAGTCTCCACAACTCCTTTCCGACACACACCGATCGATAAACCTCTCCAGTGATGCCTGCCTACAGCATACACGCACAGCTTCAATCTCCTCCTTTATGTGTCCTTGCCTCGTGTCTCTCATATGGTGGGACACGTGTAAACTCTCGCCCCACTTTTCATCGATCTCACAACCGCACACTCCTCCCCTATCTAGCTAGTAGTTGGGCCTCTCGCACCACCTCCTAGCTCCATTCTCTCTGTCTATCCGTCTCATGGGCCTTATTTGCCTCTAACAAGTGGACCTAATCCGACCGATCTCTCGCTATACATATAGCGAGCTGGGTCCGTAGAACTCGTTTTTACCCACACATCGATCGATCTACCTCATTAGTTGTGTCTCTCCCTTCCTCTGACAAACAACAATTGATCTACCGATCTAGTTAGGTTTGCCTACCAAACACATGGTTCCCCTTCATCATCCATGGATGCGTCCCGACAGATCTATCACGCACAGACACACACAGAAACACATCCCCACTCTTATTGATAACATTGCAGTTCCACCCTCAGTTTGTCTAGTAGGCCTCTCCCAACATCTCCGAGAAGCAACTCCATCACCCATCCAACACTCTACCCCTCTCCCTCCCTCTCCCTCCCTCTCTCTCTCTCTCTCTCTCTCTCTCTCTGTCCCATCATATTTCCCGTCCTTCAGTTATGTATGGATGTCGATCGATCTCCCTCAAGACATAGCTGGGTATCTCCTTATCAACACATATACGAGTCGTTCTACCTCTATAGTTAGGCCTCTGCCTACCCCTCCCCCCACCCCCTCCCCCACACACACCGATACATCAAGCGCTCTAGTCATGTCTCCCTGCCACACACAAACTTGACATGTGCCCTCTAACATTCCGGTAGGCCAATCGCCCTATATCTTTGACTTGCACACACACACACACAATTTCGATGGCTCTCTTCAGATCTCGCACCCACCCACTTGATCCTCTCTTCAACTCTATCGATAGCTATGACCCCTCCCTCTCTTCTCGTGGATTGCCCGAGCCTCTACGTATGATATGGATAGGCCTCCATTTCACACACATTGCATGCAAAATTTTGTTTGAGATGTCATCGACACATATTCCCACAAATAATTCACGAAATCAACCCCCCACCCCACCCCCACCGCCCACCACAAAACAAAAAACACTCACGAATGCGGTTTGTATCTCTCGCACACACCCGCGTAGGTGGGGGACGTGCACGAAGAGAAGAGGTGCATGCACGGCGCACATACTCCCGTCTCTTTCCCAACCACACCCGCGCGGGTACACGGTGGAGCTCATTTCTGTATGAAAAAGGCTGCCCACGTGGTAATTTGGCACGTGTACTGGTTGTCCACTTGGTGGAGGGAGGATCGTCTACCACGGGTGAACAAACAAATTGCGACTTGACGCGTTATGTTAAATTAAAAAAAGAGGCAAACCATGTGAGGCCTACCATAGAGGCAAGGCTCTATACACTAGAGTACTTTTGATGTGTCCCGTCAACTTGCAGAACGAGGATAAGCTTGCTTAGTACGCCGTCTCCCCCGACCACGGGCGCGGTGGCTCACAGGATGAGGTGAAGCTTGCTCCTCCCTCGCCCATGTGCACGGTGGCTCGCAGGACGAGGAGAAAAATTTACTACTCCCTCCGTTTACTACTCGTCCCTACTACCTTTGTTATAGAGATTATATCATATTATTTGGAATATATATGTCCTTTAGTAGATTTCAATATGAACTACTAGTACATACTCCAAACACTGATGTATATAGACGTATTTTAGAGTGTACATTCACTCATTTTTCTCTGTATGTAGTAGCATTCTCCCTCACCCCTCGACCCTTGCCCACGTGGTGGACGTGCAGCAATTCATTCGGTCTCATATAGCCAGAACGATATATACTGCACTACCATTATTGCTCGACTTCCCGAAGAGGCAAAGAGCCAATCGCAAGGTTAATATTTTGGAGATGCCAAGCGCAAGGTTATAGGAGAACGAGTAGTAGGTGTCGCGTCATTTATAAATAATTTTTTTTCTTGATGGCACGTCACATAATATGATAGGTTCATGTGGAGAAAAGGAAACCGCTCCACTATATACATAGTCGACGGGCCAGCCTACACGGTTGCTTGCTTTGGGGTTGCTCTCTTCACACTCTCGCACAAAACCATTGTGGCCACATCTCTAACATCCCGGCGGATCACGTCCGCTTGGGGAAGCGGTGGATGCTTAGTGTAGATGCGGTGGCCGTCGCCGACGGCGAAAACCCACTGTCGGCACGTCCCGATCAGGGGTCCCCGTTGTTCTCTCTCATAAAGCCGGTGAGGTTGCCTTCGTCCCTTGCTCATTGCCGCGACGTGGGTAGTTGCCGCCTCCCGCCACGCTCCTCAAGGTTGAGCTACATCCCTCGGGTACAACTCCCTTTACGGCTTGCACCCTTGCTCCAGCCTGCCCACATCACTCCTCGTGGATATTTCTCTACTTCTTTGCCCCGCACATACCGATACCTCTCTTGGCTTCTACGTACTGTATTTGTGATGAGTTTATGTCTCATCAACTAGTCCTACTAATCTTATTCTAATCACGCTTCTTCAATTTCTTTGCCACAGGGATGCTCGTCTCGATTTTGGTGAAACTGCACAAAATGATCTGATGGTCAAAAGGTTACAAACTTCATTTATTAGGAACCTCGAACGTTGCCAGCAAATTGAAGCCTGGTCAGGGTTCACGGTTCAAGGGCTAGGGACTGCATGGATCATTTTTTTTGTTTAGCTGCCTATGTTCCAAAATAAGTGTCAACTTTAGTAGTAGTACAACTTTGTACTAAAGTTTGCACAAAGTTGAGACACTTATTTTGGAATGGAGGGAGTACATATTTGCTATGATCTCATCAATCATTGAGATGCAATAGCATGCATGTTAGTCTCCTTTGTATTTGATGAAATGTTGCAACGGGCAACCTTGGACGCAAGATACATGTAACAGGAGCTGGAAGCTTCATAGCATTGTACAAATTTATCTCGCTGATAAATTATAGTACGTACTAGTACTATACTAATACTTCCTCCGTTCCTAAATATGATTCTTTGTAGAGATTTCACCATTAACCACATGCGGATGTATATAGATGCATTTTAAGTGTAGATTCATTCATTTTGTTCCGTATGTAGTTCACCTAGTGGAATCTCTACAAAGACTTATCTACTAGTAATAGCTAGCCCCCACTACTAGGAATTCTCTATCCTCTCCTTGAGCCACATCATCAAAATTGACGTAGCCATTAGATGAAGTAAATCAGTCATAATAGCCGTCTGATCTAGACGTTGAGAGGCTCCGCACTAAGCCACATGCACGCATGCAGAAATACCGTGGCACATGCATGTGAGTGGGTTTTAAATCACATCAACATGTCCGCATGCAAGCATGCACCGGTAGCATGCATGTAAGTGAGATTTTAAGTCCCATTAACATGTCAAAAAGAAAAATATAATCCCATTATGCAGTAGGAGTTGGCTGATCTTTTTTCCTTACGTGGGATGATCTAAATGATGATGGGAGTTTATTTAGTTTGGCTACCACATTTGTCATGCGGTTATAGATTTTTTTTAGTTCTATGAAATCGATAATTTTGCGCAGAGAGATATACCGCTGTTCCGCGGCAAGGACTCATCTAGTAATATTTAGGAGCGGAGGGTACTATGTAAAGAGTTAGGTGTCGAACGGTGATAGTGTGAGGTGGGCCATGTAATCACTGAGCCTGCGTGTTTTCACTGCTCTTGCACTCCTCCGCTGTAAGAATGGAGAAAATTGTAATCTACTACCTCCTTTCACCGAAAGCGTGGGACATCCAGCAGTCCTACCACCTCAGTAATAAAGACCAATGAGCCGTCAAATCACATAGACCCAGCAGTAAGTTGGACGGACGAAGCAACCATCACTCTTGCGCCAGTGAGAGGTCACGTCCACTCTGCCCGGGCATGAATGCGGCACCGATTCTTTGGAGCGGCGCTGACCGTTTCGGGCGGGAAGCGCGTGGGTGATGGAGGGGCTTTGGGTGGGCCAGGCTGGTCAGGAGCGGGTGTGGCAGCTGTCTGCATGTCCCTACCGGACACGTCCGGAAATGAGAGGATGCACCGACTCTCGCGGCTAAAATCGTACACTACACACCATATCTCTGTACGAGTAGGTCGATCTGTCGCACTCTCTAACACACACATGTTGTTAAACACACACACGCACACGCACGCACATTGGTCCCGTTGCACCTTATAACGTGACTTATTACACCTAGACGGAGGGATTAGTAAGTATACGAGATACGGTGGCACAGTGACTTAAGTCGAATACAAGTGCCCAAACTTTGTGTGGATGTTATAGTAAGGATTCACTTAAAATAGTACGTGAGCGAACAGAGGGATCAATTGGACAGTGTTCCGGCGATGGCGAGATGTGTGAGGTAGTAAGATACACATTGGCGCTTTTAATTTTTCTTATTAATTTGTTTGTTTCACCCTCATTTGGTGGGACCCAGCATTACTACGTGGAGAGAGGTAAGGTGATTAAGGTTGCACTATTTCTACACCACTGTGGATAGTCTTACCACCAAAGCCACATGACACGATTATGATTGAAATCCTAATGACTCCCACACACAAAAAAAACACGGCATGCCTGTCACACGAATGCAGGAATGTATAAAAGGTTATTTTCCTCTCGTTGAACATAACGGGAGGGTTGTGTAGCTGGTTAGCCTGTTCGCTCATCAAACTTGAGGTCTCGGGTTTGATAACTACACTTGAGCATAATTTTTGCCAGGAGGATTCTTTGTTGGTCAAAAATTTTCTAGGGTTTGCACGCTTCACACTCTCTCTCCAGTATATATATACACGCTGGAGCCTCAACGCTTGTAGTTGCTCTCTTCACACTCTCTCTCCAATATATATATACACGCTGGAACCTCAACGATTGTAGTTGCTCTCTTCACACTCTCTCGCCCTCTCCCGCTGGAGCCTCAGCGCTTGTAGTTGCTCTCTTCACACTCTCTCGCCCTCTCCAGATCTAAACAAGACTTCGTTGGCCTCTCTCTCCCCTCACTGTTGCTCAAAGAGCGGCAGGATCCGTCTGTAGGGAAGGGAAGGAGGCTTAACGCTGTCGCCGTCGTGAGGGAGGAATCCACTACCGGCTGTTGTTCACTTTCCACCCAACAAGGGCGCAGAGGGCCTCCGACCCATTCTTCTTCGCAGCCGTCCGTCGCCCACGAACCACGCCCCAAGAACCTTAAGGTATATTTTACTTACTCCACATGCATTGCTCTAGCTGCATGTATACCATGAATCTAGGGCGTGGTTCAAAGAGGAAAGGAGTGGGGGAAAGTAGTGGGAAAAGTTGTATATAACATGAATCTAGGACGTGGTTCAAAGAGGAAATGAAGGGGAAAGTTGTATAGCATGAATCTAGGACGTGGTTCAAAGAGGAAAGGAATGGGGGAAAGTAGTGGGAAATTTGTATCGCATAAATCTAGGATGTGGTTCAAAGAGGAAAGGAAGGCGAAAGTACTAGTTCAAAAAGGAAAGGAAGGGACAAGGCTGTAGAGTTTGAGCAGGACTAGATTTCTTTGCGCTCACATAGGGAAAGGTGTCTAAAGATAACAAAGCTGGGACCAACACAAATATGCTCCTTGGTTGTGCATTCTTTGTTGCAACAGACTATGCATGACCACGATACATCGGTAGATGCACATGGTGCTGAAAGGCCCACTGTCCCGTGCAACTCATTAGCTGTTGTTAATCTAAGGCCATGTTTGGTTAAAACTCCCTAGTCCCTACCTGCTTGGTTCGAGGACTAAACATGGACTAGAGGTTATTAAATGACATGATAAAAGACCATGTTACCCCTAGTAATGAACTAATAGAAACAAGGTGCGATGCGTGGCGGGGCAACTGTTGGAAAAGTCACAAAAAGACTCCTCGGGGTCTTCTTTCTTTAGTCCCAAATGCCCACTTTTATTCGAAAAGTCCCTCCTGTTTGGTTTAGATGTGGTGACACGGAATTTTTTAGTCCCTACACCAAAATGTCCCTGTAAACAAACACCCTCTAATAATGCCGCTGGAAAATTGATGCAATGCCACAGTTAAAAGCAAATTACATGTTTAACGAATTTTATTGTTAATATAATCTCTATTTTTTTTAGAAAATGAGGATGACCCCCGGCCTCTGCATCTAGGAGATGCATACGGCCACATTATTGATTATTCTTGAGGACCTTACAAAGTATTACAACAATATGCCTGAATCCGCCATCTTGGCAACATATGCCACTACTCCTATCCATATGATGAAGGGTTGCTACCTGGGACAAATACCCGGACCACTCACCTAAGCCTATCATCAAAAGCCAGAAGCCCTAGCCGAGCCACATACCAGGCATAAACTGGTCTGACGCACTCACATGTGTCATCGCCGCCATCTTCCACAGGTCAGTCTTCAGAGAAGATATTAAGGCTTCTACCTTGTTAATATAATCTCCATGTTAATATTAATCAATGCCACCGTTTGGGAAATGCTACTGTCTTGCTTTCTTTCACATTTAGATAAGGTAGATGCTTCTTTTTGTTGGCTTCTGTGTCATCCACCGTTATTGACCACTAATTATTTCCTTTGCACCTCTGTGTAAACAGGGTTATCTACTTCACCTCGTTGCCATTGTGAGCTTTTGTTGCACTGCACAAAAACTTTTGTTTTAAGAGTGTTTTGTGCAGTTCAACCAAAATGTCACACCGACAACGTTGCTTGATTGCTTGATCTTAGTGGAACTGCACAAGAGGAGATCTTACTTCCTATCCGTTAAGGCTTAATTTGATTCAGATCTTCTTCTTGTGAGTTGTTTGAATTCCGCATCATGAGAGGTCAAGACTAGCCTTCTTTCACATGATTACGAAGTGTTCTTTCATATGTTGTGCTACTTATGCGATAATGTTGCTTGATTTTAGTGAAGTGCACAAATGGAGACAATACTTCCAATCTGTATGTGCACGTAATATCCCATTGAGGTAAGATAAGGATATTTCTGGCTGTTGGCCTGTATTTTGCCACTTTCATCGAGAAAATTAAGTTTAGTACTATACTTTTGCTCCCTAATTGGCATGCCAAATCTTACATTGAAGGCGAAGCTTATGCATTATTGAACCAAGTGATGAAGGGAAGAACAAGCGGAAGAAAAACAAAAATCAACTCCGGTCTGTAATGAAACCTTTGGAACTATGATGACACAAGTAATGATATAGTTTTGCATGTTAATTTATTGCTATGGCTGGAGCGAGCAATTGTTTTGCCACTGATTTGATGCCATATGTAATTATCTCTGCTTGTGCAAACAGGGATCTTCTTTGAAGATACCATATATTTTAGTGGAACTGCACAAGAAGATGTTGGAAACATTAAACTAATCAAGGAGTATATAGTAAGCATGGCCACCCCCGTAGATAGCAACAGATGGTTCCGGAGAAGTGCTTCATCTGTATGCTCTACACAATCAGCCTCCTGACAAATGTTGGTACTCACCCACTGCTTTCATCCATATGATTGAGCTTTGTCATCTCTATTGGTGTTGTGCTCTTTGTTTAGAATCTTGTCATGAAAAAGTGGTATTGTCCTTGAGAAGTGCTTCATTTGTGTTGTTTTAAATATTTCCTTTCCTTCTTTTCGAGCAAACAGGGATCATCTTCCTCTGAAGAAGAATATGGAGTACGTGAAGTGACTAGTTCTGATTATGCCAGGATGAAGAAGCCCTGTCTATCTTCTCATCAGAAGGAGCAGTTTAAGGATGGTTACATTACTCACCACAAGACCAAATTAACTTCATCTCAGAAGGACTGACAAATCTCCATTTTTTGCTTTGTGATCTTGTGAGTACAATGTTGCTCTAGGATTCTTTCTGGTGAGTTCCATTTTTCTAAAAGTGTGCTCTACATGGACCATGTATGTGCCTCTTGAAATTGTCAATTCATAGTACAGTTTGCTTTATACTAATCACTTTTTTGTATTTGTGCAAACAGGGTGCTCAACTTGATTTCAGCAGGAACTGCACAAAATGTTCATGAATACATCGAATCATTCATTTCCACCACAAGAAAGGAGGTGCCCATAAGTTCAAGGCGTTGCAACATATAAGGCGAAATCATACAAGCTACTGCGAATTTGGTTGATTTTGGTGGAACGCACAAAAAGAACAGCTGGTTTATTTAGCACGAGGTGCCACGTCAATGTCCGAACTGATGGCAAACCCTGCCCATTCCACAATCGTAGGCATTTGATATTTTGGAATGGGACAACCTTGTCAAATTTTGCTCATTGATTTTAGCAAGATGTCGTTTGATATTTTCGAATGGGACGCCCTTTGTTGTCGGCGGCGATCAATTTTTCTTTATTCTTTAGTTGTGAAGTAAATATTGCCTCTGACGGTGAGTCATTGAGATGCATAATCATCGATTGTTTTGAATGTTCTCTATGAATTGCGAGGCCTGTGTGTTTGATTGCAATGTCTGAAATGCTAAAAGCTGCTCAAACTCTTTGTACTCATACATTCCTTTACTTCGCACATTGTGAAAGTGCATACTTTTTGTATAAGATTGGTCAAAGTAGAGATACTTTGACTGCAGACAAAACTTGTATGGAGACTAGAAAGGACGGAGGGAGTACATGTGAAACTGCTGCAAGCGTGGTGATCACCACAGGAAAAATGCTAATGCGTATTGTTTTGCATGTTCATCCAATGCCAGTGATACAGGAATTGGAAATAATCGAAATAAATTCATTCATACACGGTCGGATTTCATATAAACATGCCGGATTTCATTACATTTCATACATTCTTCAACTAAAAAGGGGTGTTTGTGGCACTTTGCATCTCCCGAATGCAGAGGCGAGGTCATCCTCCTTTTGAAAAAAAACTAAAAAGGGGTGCGTTGGAGGTATAATTAATTAACGAAGCTACGCACTGTGTCCCGCTGAGCGAGCAGAAGCTTGATGACTTAGCGCAGGTGCGATTGCAGAATCGACATGTGGCTGTTGGGCCCACGTATCGATCGACCAACTGCTGTGATTAAGTAGAAGCAGCGTTCTTATCCAGCGCAGCTCTCCGACTCCACGTCGCCGCCAAGAAGCTAACCGGTCATAAATGGTCAACCCACCTAGCTTGGCTTCAACCGGAGGGTAGCAGCGGTGGCCTTACTTGGACCCGAGCGGCGCGACCTACCGTGTTCTACTCTTCCTCGTGTTTTGTGTGGCGCGGCCTCGTTGGCAGCGGGGCGGGGCCTCGGCGGAGCCAGCGATGTCCTCTATCTCGTTGCCGGCGGGCGGCGCCTCAGCGGAGCGGTGGAAATCCTCCCCCATGTTGATGGCAGGGTGGGGCCTCGGCTGAGCCGGCGATGTCCTCTGCCTCGTTGTTGGCGGGGCGGGCCTCGGCGGAGCCGACGGTGTCCTCTGCCTCGTTGTTGCTGTGAGGCCTCGGCGAGCAGGGCATCGTCGGCGCTTGTGAGCGGGGACTCGTCGGAGTCGGCATTGTCCTCTGCCTCGTCCTTGGTCTCGCCAAATAGCGCCTCGCTCGCTTCATCTCCCTCTTTGCTAGCCTCTTTGTAGGCGGCCGCGGCCTCCACCACCCGCATGCGGTACCGCTAGCGCTCGAGGTGGCCCTTGCGGGCGGAGCGGTACAAGTCGAGCAGTGCCTCCTGCTCCGCCCGCTCCGTGGCGATCTGCTACTCCGCCTGCAGGTGCTCCTGGAGGAGATGGTGGTTGTAGGCGGCGTCGGCCTGCGCCTCCCGGAACTGCTCCTCATGCATCGGCCTCACCCTATCCATATATTGGGCACGGGCCTCGCCGATGGTCATGGTGCAATGCACCGGCGAGGATGGCGCGGAGGAGGGGGTTGGCGCCGGATCGTCGACTACCATGTTCTCCATTAGGACGTCGTCGTCCTCCGCTTGCCTGCCAGCCAGCCGGTCGGTAGCAATGGTTGCCATCTCCTTGTGGTCCGTGGTCCGCCCGTCCCAAAGAGCGCTGGAGCACGAGGAAGCCATGGTGGGCAGTAGTGGTGTGGACAGGAGAAAGGGAACGGATGCGGATGACTGCGGTTATGGCCGGCGCAGCAGTTTATATAGCAATGGTGGGCGGGCGAAGGGACGGACGTGTGGCGCCGGAGTAGCCGCCTCGGCAACCGCGAATCATTAATGTGTGCGGTAGATGGACAGATGGACGACACTTGTGTCGTTTGAAAGCGAACAATCGCTGCAGGGAAGCGGGCGGCCGGCGTTATATTTGAGCGGAAAGCGGCAAGCGAGGAGATGACTTTACTTGGATAGGATGACAATGGGGACCCATCGGTCCATAGCCTCACGTCATGTAAGTGCCTCCTTATTACATATATATATATATATATATATATATATATATATATATATATATATATATATATATAACTATAATTTATTTTGCTTCCTCCTGGTTTCCTGACATCACAGTCCCACACCATTGTCAACCTATGTACTCCCTCCTTTCCGGTTTATAGGGCTTATCTCAAAATTTTAGTTTTTCCATTTTATAAGGCTCAATTTGGTTGTTTTCCATCACATGTTCAGATTCCAAGGTGCATTAAATCATTGCAGGCAAGTATTAAGAGAAAATTGACCAATGCATGTACTTTATGCATGCATGCATTGCAATTAATGCATTGATAAACATATTTTTTGAGGATAACAAGAGCATTAATTAGGTGCTTTTGCAAAACTACAAAAAGTATTCCACCACCCGCCATCTACCTTGATTGGTGAGATTTTTGAATTGAGCATTATAAACCGGAAAGGAGGGAGTAGTCAATAAGCGAGAGAATTGCACAAGAAGCGGTCGATACCGGGACCAAGCAGCTTTCGAGCAAGTATTTGTGTTTTTGAGGTGTGAAACGCAGAGTTTTTTGATGTTTACCCCAGATATTAATTTTTCTCCTCTGAACAACAACGAAAACATCACTGCAGGTATTAACTGGGCGGGCTATGGCCCGTCTAGCCCAGACCAGATATCCACCCCAGATATTAATTTTTTTCAAGCTGAAAATGGCTAGCCCAGCTATAATTTTTTTTAAGAATACCCAGGCAAGGTCAAGTTGTTATTCACCACCCCGCTGGGCTGCAAATCTTTCCTAGGAGGGATGCATTAGGCTTGACAAGAAAATGGGCTTTAAGAAATAAGAAATGGGATGTAATTATAAAAACTGGGTAGTAACTATTAAAAAATGCACCAAACAGTGATTACTTTATAAAATATTATTTTTGGAATATTGAAAATTTTAATTTCATCAATTGTTGCGAGCGCAATGTTTCGTTGGATTTTTACGTAATATAAATTTATATTGAAATTGTATTTAATCTTACTAGAAATTTCGGGATAAAAATATTCGGATCCCATCAAAATGTGGGTAATTTTATTGAATTCTGTTTTGAACGGTTGGTTGAAATGGGCTATACTTTTAACAAACTATAAATGGGATGTAGTAAATTCCATTAGAATTCAAAAATGGGCTACACATTCTTGCAAATCTCAAATGGGCTATAAGTTCTCTGCCACACACTTCTGGCCTTACTAAGTTGACGTGTCCCCTAAAAAAACAGAGTGGACGCGTATGCAAGGCCTTGTCAACTTATAGTCAACACACGGTTCTAGCAGCAGTGGCCGTTGAATGTCCATCCAACGGATGCCGTGCTTCTTCTTCAATCTCGGATATTCTAGCTTCACCCGCCCAAAAAATGATTCCTCCCCCTGACATCTGGGGCGCACCGTTTAGGAAGCTGACCTGTGGGCCTACTAAGTTGACATACCAAGGGCTTTGTCAACTTAGTCAATATAATAAACGATTCTAGGAGCAGTGACCGTACGATGTCCATCCAACGGCCGTCGTGCTTCTTCAACCTCTGGTCTTCTTGCTCCAGCCGCCCAAAGCAGCGCCGGTCGTGCCTTTGCTTCCTGCCTCCCGTGGCGGGTCTTTGCCGCGGATGCCTCACCGCCCCCTACTACTCCCACCGCTGGCCAGGCCATCCCTCCACTCACCAACACCCCCTGTTATTCTGCAGCGAAGGCAGCGCAGCCGAACCAGTGAACCCTCTTACTCCTCTCCGTGTGTGCATCCACTGTCGCGTCTTCCCCGGCTCCGCGTCGTCCCCTTCCTAGGCCTCGCCGTCGTCCACCGCCGTGGTGCTCTCGGCGCGGCGTGGTCAACGTGGTCAAGGAACGACTTCCATCGGACGTGGCACTACTAGGAAAAGGCCTACTAATAGCCCACCGGTTTTGCCTACTAATGGCGCACTACGGGTGCGCCATTAGTACCACGCCACTAGTATTTTTTACTAATGGCGCACTACCGGTGCGCCATTAGAATAGCCCACGGTGCGCCATTAGTACCTGGTATACTAATGGCGCACCACATAGAAGTGCGCCATTAGTAACAATATTTTTTCAATTTCTTTTCAGAACTTTTAAAAAAAAATTCATTTTTTTCTTAATCTCAGTTCACTATGGCTTAATCTCGGGTCAATGTGCTTAATCTCAGGTCAAATCGCACTCCGTGGTCAAACTTCCCGAAAGGTCATCCATCCTCACACTACTCCAGCCCAAGCACGCTTAACTTGAGTTCTATCCAACCCCAAAGAACAGCTCACTTCACAGGCACTTGTTGATATATCTAGCATATCAATCCTATTATACCTTGTTGATGTCTAGGACTTTGTTCATGTTCATGACTATGATGAAATTTTGAAAAATATTTCAAACTTCTCGGTCATATTACGTATCATTTTTTGAAAAAAAATTCAAAAAAAAATTCAAAACCAATTTTTTTTTCTGTTACTAGTGGCGCACCACATCTACGGTGCGCCACTAGTAAGTTTGAATTTTTTTGAATTTTTTTTGCCTCTAGATCTTGAAAGCCCCGTAACTTTTTTCTGTTAGGTTTTTGGGGATTTTGAAAATGTTTAACGGGGAAACAACTAGACCACATATCACATGGGAAACTTATTTTCTTTTATTTTTTTGACATTTCCATCATTTTCTTTTATTTTTTTTAAAACTGAAAAGGCGATCCAGGGGGGGTGCATTCGGTGTTGGGGCAAGTTAGTAATGGCGCACCGTGGGGTGGTGCCCCATTACTAGTGTGGGGTGCGCCATTACTAGTTTTGAAAAAAAAATTGATATTTTTTTTGATTTTTTTTTGAAAAAACTTAGTAATGGCGCACCAGTGGATAGTGTGCCATTACTAGTTAAAACTAGTAATGGTGCACCGAGACATGGTGCGCCATTAGTAACAAATATTTGTTATTTTTTTTTACCTTTTTTTAAACTACTAATGGCGACGGCGGATGTGGTGCGCCATTACTATGTCGACTAGTAATGGCGCACTATACAGCAGTGCGGCATTAGTAACAAATTTTTTATGTTTTTTAAACTACTAATGGCGCACCACACCAGTGCGCCATTAGTAATATACTACTAATGGCGCACCAAGACACGGTGCGCCATTAGAATATAGTAATGGCGCACCACATGACAGGTGCGCCATTAGTGGCCATTCCATCTATAGTCCTTTTTGTAGTAGTGTGGACTATACGTGGAGAGGCTGACAGCTGGGTCCACGACAGCCGCAAGGAAGTGCCTTCTTATTACGCGCAAAATAATTATTCCTCCACCTGACAGCGGGGACCCATCGGACGGGCCACCGTATTTTGCGAAAAAAATGATTCGCCCCCTGACTGCTGGGACCCACGAGCTACATCTTCGCACGCAAGGAAGTGCGTCCGAAAAAAACGATTCCCCACATTGCTGGGACCCACTGGCTACATCTTCGCACGCAAGGAAGTGCGTCCGAAAAAAAAACGATTCGCCATTGCTGGGACCCACCTGCTACACAATCGCACGCATGTATGTGCGTCCGGGAAAAAAAAAACGATTCGCCCCCCTGACTGCTGGGACCCAGCAGCTACACCTTCGCACGCAAGGAAGTGCGTCCGGGAAAAAAAAGGATTCGCCCCCCTGACTGTTGGGACCCAGCAGCTACACCTTCGCACGCAAGGAAGTGCGTCCGCGCAAAAAAAACGATTCGCCCCCTGACTGCCGGGACCCACCAGCTACATCTTCGCAGGCAAGAAAGTGCCTGACAGTCGGGACCCACCTGGTCAAAGCGTACGTAGCGTTTTTATCATGGTCGCGGACGTGTACGTACATACTGGTCGATGTAGAGGTGCGCACGTGTCGTAGTAGAGGTGCACACGTAGCATGTACACGTACGTACAGCGGCCAGGGTGCAAGAAAGAAAATACGGCCACGTATGTGTACATACGGGCGGGGTCTCGAACGCCTAGTCACGCATACGTACGGCGAGGGCTCGTGTTCATGGGGAGGCAACGGAATGCGTCGTGTTCATGGGCAGGCAATGGAATGCGTCATGTTCATGGGGAGGCAACGGAATGCGTCGTGTTCATCGGGAGGCAACGGAACGCGTGGGAGCCAACCGGCTTGGACGGAACAGGCGATGAAAACGAGGCCTGGCGTACCGCAGAACGGAGGAAACGGCCTTGTGTTCGACCGACCACGTTCGGAACGGGGTCCTGTTGATCGGGAGGGGTGTGGCGTACGCCAAAACGGAGGAAGCGGACCTCCTATGGTCAGCAGGGGTCCTGTTGATCGGGAGGGTGTGGCATACCGCAAAGCGGAGAAAGCGGACCTCCTACGGTCGAAACGGGGTCTGTTGATCGGGAGGGTGTGGCGTACCGCAAAATGGAGAAAGCGGACATCCTACGGTCGAAACGGGGTCTGTTCATCGGGAGGGTGTGGCGTGCGCAAAGCAGGACTCCACGGGATACTGTTCATCTCCACGGTCGACCTCCCCGGCCTCCACGGGCTACCGTCGACCTCCTCCAGCCTCCACGGGCTCCTGTTCATCCAGCCTCCACCGCGCTTACTCCACGGCCATTGTTCAACCACCCCTCCACGGGCACCCCTCCACCATCTACTGTTCATCCAGCCCTCCACACCACGGGGTCTGTTCAACCACCCTCCACCGTCTCTGTTCATCCAGCCCCTCCACACCACGGGGTCCTGTTCATCCAGAGGCAACGCCACCGCCACTGCTCATCCAACCCCCCGCAACGCGCTCATTATTCATCCAATCGATCGGCTTGATTAGCAGCAGAGCGGCGAATCGCTCCATCGGGTTCGATTAACGACCATCGATCGATCGCCGGGTTGATAACGCGTAGCTGCGGTGCAATCGCCGGGTTGATTAGAGCCCAACGCCTCGCTTCGGGTTCGATTAGAGCTAACGCCTCGCTTTTGCAGCGTGTCGTGTCGACAGAAAAAAGCGCATCGCTCGGCCCCCGACCTCCCACCGTAACCGGCAACTCACTGAAATTTTCCTACCCCTTGCTTCTACCACGGTTTTTTTCGTCATGGATGGCCCAAAGAATGTCATGCAGCTGCGTCTCCGGCCCGCCCAGGATGAAAAGCCCATTTTCTGTCATGATTTTTTGTCATAGAAGTAGGATCCCACCACATCTATGATGATAGCGGGTTCTGTCACAATTATCGTCATAGAAGTGTCATATGTATGACAGGAAAAAAATTCGTTCGGCCCAAAATGTCACGGATGTGTCTTTTTTTTGTAGTGATTGTAGCTTACTATCTCATCTGAAGGGTGCAGAAGGTGGACGGTTTTAGTGGCACAAACGATAGAAGCCGTATGTGCTTTCAACCAATCCATTCCCAGAATGAGGTCAATATTGGAAGACTTCAGAATAATGGGAGATGCATGGAACTCTAATCCTTCAATCTCAATGACGACGTTGTGGCTAACCATGGTGGTTCGACATTGGCCCACGGGGGTGTTTACCACTAATGGAATGTGCATCTCTTCGTATTTAATGTCGTGCCTGAATGCAAAATCTTTTGATATGAAAGAATGCGATGCTCCTGTATCGAATAAAACAGCAGTTGGTACTGAATTAACAAGGAGAGTACCCATCACAGTAGCAGGCTGGTCTTGAGCTTCATTCAGATCAATGTTGTTTGCCTGCCCACGACCATAAGGTCGGGCATTGTTGTTGCGGGGTTGATGGTTACCACGACCAGCAGCAGGAAGAGCCAGTTGATTTTGATTCCGAGGACAGTTCCTGGAGCGGTGACCCGGAAGGCCACACTTGAAGCACATACCATCATTGGGATTGGAAGCAGAAGCTTGGGATGGTACATCTCGAAGAGGCTGCTTCTGCAGTGGAGGGGGGATACGAGGTGCAACATATGACTGTCTTGGTGCAGGTGCAGTTGGGCGGTACATGTTGTGGATGATCCATATCCGACGCTTCTGCGCTGACGAGCCCAAAGATTAGCCAGCGTCACTGCTGCACCTGAGGGATCCCTGGGGTTCCTAAAGACGAGTCTCAACCTGAATAGCCTTGTTCACTATGGTGGCGAAATCAGCAAAGTCATGCACCAGGAGTGCTAGCTTGATATCAAGGTGAAGTCTGTCACGGAACTTCTCTTGCTTAGGAGCATCAGTAGCAATGTCTTCTTCAGCGTAACGGGACAAGTCCAAGAATTCTCGCTGATAAGCATCTACAGACTTGTTGCCTTGGGTGAGGTTGCGGAACTCTCGCTTCTTCTTGTCCATGATTCCCTGAGGAATGAAGCAGGCACGGAAAGTAGCTTGGAAATCCGGCCGAGTGATGACCGTTCCAGCAGGTAGGGTACGCCTGTGGCTGTCCGACCATTGAGCAGCGGGACCCTTAAGGAAGAATGATGCAAAGGTGACATAGCTAGCAGGGGCCACACTAGCAGACTCCATTTCATACGTGATGTCGCGGAGCCAGTCGTCAGCATCAAGGGGCTGAGTTGAGCTGTGGTAGATAGTTGGGTTGAGGCGCATGAAGTCCCGCAGAATTACTGGGGTTGGCAGTTGATTCATGTTCGGAAGAGGAAACCGAGCCATCATTCCTTCCATGAACTGGCGGTTCAGCTCAAATTGTTGCATCATTCTGACAAAAAAATCGGGCGGTGGTGGATCGTTGGCACCACGGCCACGACCAGCGGGTCTAACCATCCTGCTAACATGTAACAAGGGGTAGTTCAACATTGAGCATTTTCAAAGACAAGGATCATTCATGATGAAACATGCATAATGGAAGAGTTACGATGGATACTACTTCGTAGTCAACATGACAGTGTGTGTACTATTCATAATACTATTCTAAGAACTATGGCTTATCCAACTTTGGGGTGAATGTGGTGTTAGAGTACGTAATGGGCCTGGGCTGGCGGTATAGCCCGTTAGTCTTAGGGTTAATTAGAGATAAAGGTCGCTTGCTTAGGGGTCAAGTAAGCCTTGCTTGGGAGTCAAGTAAACCTCTCTATATAAAGAGAGGAGATGTATCAATCTAATCAAGCAAGAATTAAGAAGGAAATCCCTTCCCTCTTGCCCGGCCGTGGGCAAAAAGGCCCCCGGCCGGCCCTCTTGCGCCCTCCTCCTTCTAGCAGCACCATAACATGTGGTCACGGGATCCTAATGTTAGAGTTAGTAAATTCGTTCAACCCAAATGGAAGAGAGATCAGAGTCCCAGAGTATAGACGAGGAGTAAAAGATCCTAATACCACCCAATGGCGACGTGGACCCGTAAGCCACACAGCCATGTTAGTAAAAGTTTTTGTAGTGACTAGACTCGACTTCGGACAAGGAGTTGGAAAGGGGGCTACCTACAGGCAGTCGGCTCTGATACCAACTTGTGATGCCCTCGATTCAATTGTACACTAATATACACGCAAATGTGTATGATCAAAATCAAGGACTCACGGGAAGATATCACAACACAACTCTAGACACAAATTAAAATAATACAAGCTTTATATTACAAGTCAGGGGCCTCGAGGGCTCGAATACATAAGCTCGAATACACAAGAGTCAGCGGAAGCAACAATATCTGAGTAAAACATAAGTTAGACAAGTTTGCCTTAAGAAGGCCGGAACAAAAGCATCTACGACCGAAAAGGCGAGGCATCCTGCCTGGGAGCCTCCTAACTACTCCTGGTCGTCGGCGGTCTCCCCGTAGTAGTAGGCATTGACGGTGGCATCTGGCTCCTGGGCTCCGACATCTGGTTGCATCAACCGGAAAGAAGAAGAAAGGGGGAAAGGGGGAGCAAAGCAACCGTGAGTACTCATCCAAAGTACTCGCAAGCAAGGATCTACACTACATATGCAACATTATCAGAGGAAGGTTGTATATGTGGACTGGCTGCGTAAATGCGAATAGAGGGAGAACCTAGTCCTATCGAAGACTAGCATCTTCTGAAAACCACCATGTTGAAGCAACAGGAGGGAGTAGAGTAGCATAACGTAAAGTAGTAGAAGTGTTATCAACCTCGGCCAGAGATCCTTTCACGACTCCCTGCGAGAAAGCAATCCCAGAGCCATACTATCCAGTTATCACCTCATATCCATGTCTCATCTCAACTATCCAGTTCTAGTTGTATCGATCGGGATACAACTCCAAGTGTCCGTTACCGTAGGACAGGCTATCGATAGATGTTTTCTTCCCTGCAGGGGTGCACCAACTTACCCACCACGCTCTATTAACTCCGTCCGGACACACTTTCCTGGGTCATGCCCAGCCTCGGCCAAACAATACGCCACCACCCGACCTAGGCTTAATAGATAGGTCAACACGCCGAACTAAACCTATGCCCCCAGGGGTCATGGGCCATCGCCCTGGGAACTCCTGCATGTTGCGAGGGCGGCCGGTGAGCAGACCTAGCTACCTCCTTCAAAAAGGCAGGTGCTTACGCAGTCCAACCCGGCGCGCGCCGCTTCGGTCGGCCAGCGTCTATTAAACTTCGGCTGATGTATACGACGCAGAACGCCCATACTATGCCCACGTGATGGCTAGTGCTATCAGGCCAGAGGCCCCTTAGATCAAATATCCAAATCGTAGTGGATTAGGAACGCGCGGTAACAAGCAGAAACTCACGGAAGATGTGACACCGTCGCCCCGTCTCGAGGACTTGCGGCAAGGGCTAGGAATGCCCGGCCACGCCTCGTAATTATCTCGCGGGCACCCTCCAGGTTAACCCGTCTCCACATCACTCGCGGGTACCCCTCAGGGTCGACCCGCCCTTCCAAGTAACAGTTGTAAAGTCCAAGTATCCGCGTGTCCAAACATCAAGGGGAAAACCCAAGGAATCACCCCCGGTGAATTCCACTCGATGTAATCATCAAGGTGAACGTAAGAGGAACCACCCCCGAGGTTCACACTTGAGGGGTTGCACGACAGAGTCTTATCGGAAGTGGTTAAGGAGGAAATCACCCTCGATGACCACGACCGAATAGCTACACTACAACGTTAACATCAGAAGTGCTGAAGAGGTCTAACCCTCGACACTCGATAGTAACCCAGTAGTGTCGAGCAACTAAGGGGAAAGTGATGTGCGGTGTCGGGGCCTGGTCTTTGATCCCGTTGATCGGGTCTTCGATGATGAAGCAGGGGCAACAAGGACAAGGTGGGGTCACTGATGGATCACTAACCAACCTATACTAAGCAGTTTAGGATAAGTAGGTAAGGTACAATGAGCAGGTTACAAAAGCAGGCTATGCATCAGAATAGGAGCAAACAATAACAGTAGCAAAATCTAATGCAAGCATGAGAGAATGGAATGGGCGATATCGGGATGATCAAAGGGGGGGCTTGCCTGGTTGCTCTGGCAAGGAGGGGTCATCGTCGACGTAGACGATCACAGGGGCGGCATCAGTCTCGGGGTCTACCAGAGAGAAGAGGGGGGAGAAACAGTAAATACAGAGCAAACAATGCATCACAAGGCATAACATGGCAATATGATGTGCTGGGTGTGAACTAACGCAAAGCTAGACGTTTCAGACGGAGAGGGAAACATCCGGAGGGGTTTTTCCGACGTCTGGCGTTTTCTGGACAGATGATAAGAGAGGGGACGGTTCCATGTTCAGCATGCTAGGGGCATGTGATAGATGAACGGACCGCGTATCCAGATTCGTTGGATTGTTCTGAGCAACTTTCATATATAAAACATATCCATCCGAGTTACGGTTTAATTTCTATGAATTTTTAAAGATTAAAGTATTTTCTGGAATTATTCAAAATAACAGAAATGGAATATGACATCAGCATGACGTCAGCAATGCGTCAGCATTCGGCTGACCTGCTGACTGGTCAAACTGATAGGTGGGGCCCACCTGTTAGCCTCTCTGGGTTAAACAGTGGGTTAAACTAATCTAACAAACTGATTAGAGGGGTGGGCCCCAAGTGTCAATGATTAACTAACAACTAATTAATTAACATATTTTAACTAGCAGTTTTATTTATTTATAAAATGTTTTAAACAAGTGGGGCCCACATGTCAGTCTTACTGGGCAACCCAGACAGCAGCGATTGGCTGGTCAAGCTACCAGCAGTGGCCACCAAGGCCACACGTCGATCTCCTTTGGCGGCGGCAGGCGACAGCGGCGTTGAGGAGCGCGTTGGGAAAAAGCCTGAGGCGCCAACTCGGTCATGGCGGAGTCGCGTTCGAGCAGAACCTTGACGCCGCCGCCTCCATCTACGGTGGCGGCGCGGCCCGTAATGGGCTGGAACGACAACGGCGAGAGGCGGGGTGGACGCCGGCGTTCGGCCGCGGTTGTAGACGAGGCTAGAGGGCGCGCTAGAGGGAACAGAGAGATGGGAGGGGAATAGGGGCTCACCTTGCGGCACACACGATGGCCCTCGGAGGTTTAGTAGCAGCAGAGACGGCGCCGGAGACGAAGAAGATCGACGACAACCGGAGATGGGGACGAGGATGAACGGCGGCTGCGGTGTTTCCCGGTTCCAACGGAGGGCGCCAGTCAAAGGAGTCGACCACGGCGGAGCTCACCGACAGGGTCAGCGGGCGCGGGGCCGCCGGTGGCCGCGACAACGATGGAGGATGGCGGCGAGCTCTCGGGCAAGGTGGGGGAAAGAGAAAGGCGAGGCGCGTGGGGCAAGTGGGGGCAGTGGGAGAAACGGATGAGGACGCCAGGGGGAGTGGGGGGAGTGGAGGCAGGGATCGAGGAGGCGGGGAGGCGCGAGGCCTTATCCCCTCCCTCGTCGTCGACGGCGAGGCGGTCCGGGACGACCACGCCCCTGTAGCGACGGGGTCGGTCAAACAGGAAGGCGACTCGGGGGGGTAAGGTGGGCCGGTCAGTGCAATGGGCTAAGGCCCAAGGGGGCACGGGCTTCTCTCTCTCGCTCCCTCTCTGTTTTTCCTTTTTTTTAAAAGCTTTTCTATTTTAGCTATTTTAGGCCACTTAGACATTTTGCAAAAATGTTGGTTCACCACCAATATTACCAGAAGAATATGTTCCACATGATGAACATTTGAGTTTTCATGTCTGAGCATTTTGAATTTCACACATAAATTCAAATTGAATTCAACTGGAATTTGAAATGGAAAATTGATCAAAGTGACCAAGCACTGTTATAGCAAAATGATTAGCTTGATCTCAGGGATTACGGTAGCATCATTACACCAGGGTGTTACAGGCGGCCTTGGCCTTGGCCGCCTTGGCGAGCATGGGTGAGTACTTGGCCTCCTTGCCAGCAATTCAAATAAAGGCCTCCATGGAGCTTGGTCTCTGATTGGCATTTTCGGCTGTCTTGGTGCTATTTAAAGGGAAGTATGGATTTCAGAATTTGTGTATCTCGATATATTCACATCCAAGGATGATAATTGTAGTGATTTCTCGCATCCAGATGGACATGGCAGTTGAGATGCCGCCAACCTCCTAGATTTTGTTCCTGATTCGATATATTCACATCCAAGGATGATAATTGTGGTAATTTCTGGCATCCAGATGGACATGGCAGTTGAGATGCCGCCAACCTCCTAGACTTTGTTCCTGGTTTGATCATCATGAACCAGATGTTGCAAACTCCGTCATCTCCTCGATGTGGTCATCAAAATGTCGCCGATGTAAAAATTTGGGTCAGTTTGTTAGCCTCATCCCTTATGTATGTTTCTGTTTCTTTTCTTTCTTCGATTCAATTGTGGAGCAGTGAAAAACAATATGTTTTTATTTCTCCCCTCCATGGGCCGAGATGGGCCTGTTTCAAACCATTTCCGACTTCTCATTTGGTTGTGGCATGGAGGTGAGAATGAAACTATGAAAATTGCAAACTGAACTGTAATTTGTGGCATGGAGGTGGGAATGAAACTATGAAAACTGCAAACTGAACTGTAATTGTTTTGCAAAGACGATATGATTGAAAGCACATTTTTTTATCTTGGGAATAATTGTTGTGGATCATAGATTAAATAATGGTTTATATTGTAGCCTATGCTAGGGAAGTTAAACTTTCTCCCGTTGCAACGCACGGGCATTTTCACCAGTCAAGGAAAACAAGCAGAACAGCCAGTTAAAAATAAATTATACCTGGAAACAACACCATACTAGACTTCTTCTTTCTTAGATTGATAAATCATACTCAACCAACAGCAAACCAGAAGGGACTTGCAAAAGTTCTCATCATACTGAACTTAAAGATCACAATAGCCACTCGTCGCTTGAAACAAGATCTAGAAGTTGCTGGAGAAACATCAGTATCTGTTGGAGCATCACCCTACGTAGTACAGGCATGCAATCCATCACCACCGATCCAGATAGTTGGAGAAACCAAACTACACAGAAAACACATAAGACAATATAAAAGTCAATGTACCAATAGCTGGCCAATTGCTCTCGTTGATAGACACACCAACTACCAAGATCTGAAGAGAGCCAACATATTTGACGACACAAACTCTCACAAACCTTTCGTCGGCACCGATCGGGTGTCATCGAGGTACGGAGAGGCTAGAGAGACCTTATTCAAACATGACATACTTGCCCCCACCTCGTAAATCCTGACAGAAAATTAAAACCTAAGGAAAAGACAAAAAGTTGACAGAAAATCAAAACCTAAGGCGAAAGACAAAAAAAGAGGCGGGTTCTCATTCCTCTTGTCACAGACAAGGATGCCAGACATCTTGAGGGGATGTAGGCGCCATCAGCTAGGGTTGGGAACGACGTAACTCCCATGAGATATCATGATGTTGGCGGTGGCGGAGGACGGAGAAAATGGACTGGAAATCTGAAAATGTATTTTGAGTAAGTCAATTTTTTAGACCACTTGATTAAGATCCAATTGCTGTCCTTTATTCTCCGTCCAACTTTCTTCCTTCTCCCAATAAATTGGCTTGTCCAAATTGCAAATTCAGCCAACCTACATACAGCTGTTGTGGAAAAATTAAGGTGGGTCGAACTCTCAAACATAAAAGAGGCATAATGCAAAATGAAATAGAACACACACACTAATAATGTCATATGATCCAAATACAATGGCCTTGATGGTGGCGGCAAATTATTTCGGGTCAGTGGCGCATCAACGACAGTCCAGAAATACATGTTCTTCACATTACTAATCTGAACTCTTGTCGCGGCGTTGAAGAGAGAACACCAGGGCTTGTTCTCCGCCATGTTAAAGTCTCAACCTAAACGCTGAGTGTATGGTGTAAAGGTCCAAGATGCCACCTTTGGCAATCTTGGTGTTACGGCCATAGAGGCCCACCGGGCAATCTTAGCCCATAAATTATCTTAGGTTAATTCTTATGTAAGTTATCTTAGGCTAATTCTTATGCAAGTTATCTACTCCCTCCGCTCCTAAATATAAGTCTTTTTAAAGATTTCAACAAGTGACTACATACGGAGCAAAATGAGTGAATCTATACTCTAAAATATGTCTACATACATCCGTATGTTGTAGTTTATTTAAAATGTCTAAAAAAACTTACATTTAGAAACGGAGGGAGTAGGTTATAAATATAGGTTGTAAGACTCTTTTTGGAATTAAGCAATAAGAAGATTATCTCTATTGCCCGGCTCCCAGAGGAGCCGGAACCCTAGCCGCCCCTTGCCTCTTGTGCTGCCGCCGCCATCTTCCTCTCCATGACGGCGTAACCGCCGTGTGACCGCTCATCGCCACGCCCAGCCTCCTCCTTTCCCTACTGCCTACAGCCAAGATCGGACAGAACCCTAGCTCCTAACACCTTGGTATCAGGTACCCGGGTTTCGACCATGTCTTCACCGCCACCACCACCGCCGCCGCTGCCCGCCAACTCCCCCACCGCCGCTGCCACCAATTCCACCACCGCCGCCGCTTCTTCGCCGGGCGTCCACGGCCTCGCTTATCGGCGGGCGCCACGGCTCATTGTCGGCGCTGATCTCCCCTGCACCCGGCACCATGCCGGGCCAAGGCCAGCCGCCACCTCCCGTCACACACTCGCCGCCGTCGCCTTCCCCCGTGCCGCAGCAGTTTACGATGGAGGCCATGGCCGGCGTGCTCAATGACCTGGTCGTCGCTGTCCAGGGATCCGCCTCTACTTGGCTAACCCGTACGGGCCGCCCTCGCAGCTCCATCCGGCCGTGGCCGCGGGCCAGCAGGCACTGTCGTGGTACTCCGTACCCGCGGCCATCACCAGGGGCTATCCGGCGCTCCCCTCACCGGCGGCTTCGACGCCGCCGTGGCCATAGTGGCCGCCGCCGACACTTGCGGCGCCACTGCGCCGCCACCGCCGCCAGGGCCCGCGATGGCTGACACAGGTCGTGCTGCCGCGCCGTCCCTCCCGGCTGCAACCATGCAGGTGCCACCACCGCCCCCGCCTAGCCCTAGCTTCGGCCAGTCCTCGCCGAGCGGACTCCCGATCCAGTAGGTCCGCTTTCCATCGTCACCGTCTCCGCTTCATCGGCTCCACGGACGCCCCTCACGGCTTACACGGAGGCCCGGCCGCCGTCGGGTTCCCAGTTGCAGCCCGAGGCGTCGGGCGCCACGGGGAACTACGCCGGCCTTCCCACCATGGACCGAGCACCGTCATCAGCTCTATGCACCGCTGAGGCAGTGGGCCATGGCGCGCCAAACCAGTTAGCCGCCCGGTTCGCTAAGCTCGACCGCCACTTATGACGGCTCGGACAACCCGCTTAATCGCTCAACCAATGTGACCAGTTCTTCGCGCAGCGCACACCGCGTCGGAGCGCATCAAGCTTCCTACCATCTCAAGGCCGCCCGGCATGGTACTACGCCCTCGGCGGGGCGAGGCGGCATGCCCCGTGGAGCGCTTCCGCATGGCTGTGCCTTCTTCGCTTGATGCGCCATTACGCGGGAGCCGATTGGCGAGTTGGGTCGCTTTGCCTTTCACCTCCACGGTGCGAGATTTCGCCGACCGCTTCCGTGCCTTGGCGTGTCACGCGCCAGTGTGACGGCCTGCGGTGGTTGAGCTCTTCGTCGGCGGCCTTCCGGATCACCTTGGCGTCGGCGTGGAGCTTCGGGCCAGATCTCGATCGGCCATGTACTACGCCTGCGCGTTCGGCGCGGTGGCCATCCGGCGAGAATCACCTTCCCGGACGGCTGGTCGCTACGGGCGGATTTACGTGGTCGGCTGCGCCAAGCTTCTGCGGCACCCTCGCGGCGATCAGCGGGACGCCCGTTCCGCCGGCTCACCTCAGCCGAGCTACTCGAGCGTCACCGCCAAGGGTTGTGCTTCAACTGCGACGGGCCCTACACGCCCGGCCATGCCTGCCCGCAACTCTTCTACCTAGAGGTTGCAGACTACATTCCGGAGGACGCCGTCGCCGAAATGACCGCCCAAATTTGTTGAGAAGGTGTTTGACGCTGGTTGATCGCCTCGAGGAGTCTCAGAGCGCTTCCTCACCTTACAGCTCGAGGACGAGCTGTTTGTGCAAAGGGAGAAGTGTTACGGCCGTAGAGGCCCACCGGGCAATCTTAGCCCACAAGTTATCTTAGGTTAATTCTTATGCAAGTTATCTAGGTTATAAATATAGGTTGTAAGACTTTTTTTGAAATTAAGCAATAAGAAGATTATCTCTATTGCCCGGCTCCCAGAGCCGGAACCCTAGCCGCCCCTTGCCTCTTGTGCTGCCGCCGCCATCTTCCTCTCCCGCGACGGCGCCCAACCGCCGGCGCGGCCGCTCATCGCCACGCCCAGCCCCCTCCTTCCCCTATTGCCTACGGCCAAGACCGGGCAGAACCCTAGCTCCTAACACTTGGTCTACATATTGTTTTCCAATTCACCAGGCAGTGCCCACCAGCGACCGATTCGCTTCCCCTCCACATCAAACATCTTCTATTTTTATCAATCTCCTTGAAAACCCATGGAGGTGGGTCCAACGACATGAAGAACATGGGATTGCAGTCAGCACTGCTTGGACCAGGACTCGTATCTTTGCAAGTTCAGGAATGCTGCAAAGATACTCGGATCTACAGGACAACATTTCACTACTTCGTTTGCAATGACGTTCCAATAAAATTTCCATAATATTAAGGCTGAAACCAAGCAAGTCATACGATACAGAATCGAAGAGGAAGTAGAGTAATTATGAACACAAACAGTAATAAAAACAGGCACAACAGATAATGTATATGCACTTGAGAAAATCATACAATCCAGTGCATGGATTTTTGTCACAACACTTCCACTCAAAAAAATTTCTGGCATGAGCTGCAACACTCTGTTCATATTCCTGAAGAGTGTAAGGTTCCGTTCCTCCCATAAGGAACACCCCATGTTAGACACTTCACAAGTTTTGAACAATACCAAGCTTCGGCAGTGATCATCACTGCGGCTGACTCTTACCAAGAAGTTTCTGAAGTTGTCCGTCTGAAAGAGCAGTTTTTGTATCTGCAAGGTGCACCATGAAAGATTATTAAAATTAGTTACAGGTACTAACATGCTACATATAGACATAAGTGCAGCAGGGAAGTTTGAGCACTGACCATCTGAGCCACCAACGTGGAAGCCATACACAAACACCTGTGGCACAGTATTGCGCCCAACTAGGTCTAGAAGAACACCTTGAATTTCTCGGCCATCCTCTGCATGGCGTATACATATGATATATTACTAACAGCATACATAAATCCTTGACAAATGCAAATGGACTGGGTTCCACATGATCTGGACCATTACCTCGGAGATCAAGTTCAACAACGTAAGGATTTTCATTGAGGTCTTTAAATATTCGCTTAGCACGCATACAGTACCTAGAAGAAGAGAAGTAAAGAGACAAATGATAACTAACAGTATGGAGTAGTGTTAGTACTTGATACAAGGAATCCTTAGGTAGTCAGACCATACAAGAGGTATTCCTCTTCCCAAGAAACCCATATGAGAGGTGCATAGGACAAATATTTCAAGGACGATATACGATCTTGTTCTTCAAGATTACTCAATCTTTGATTCTTGGAGTTTATAACTACTCAAGAATTTCAGATACAGATTCTAGTATCCATATTTCAAGAAGGAACTTCCATTATCTGTTTTCATCTTCTATGGTCTAGCAACCGAATATCTTTAATTTGTCATTTTAACTATCGAAAGAAACACGAACATCCTACGTGCGGCCAGGTTTGTAACATACGATATTCCACCGAATGGTCTATTTTAAATATCCGAAGGACTCAATGTTAGAAACAATAGTCAGAATGACCAAGTTTATTGAAAGAAACACATGTAAATTGTATCGGTTCTAATGACAGACAACATATAAAACGATAACATGATTGGCCTTTATGTGGTTCATCCTTCTATGTTTTAACAGTACAGTAGTTTGTAGCAGTGGTATCAGAAATGAAGACGCCACAGATGGAACATTTTCCTGTTTACGAATTACATCCCAACTGCAGTACTTTCTAAGACACAAATATGCTGGTATTATTCTAGTGCCTGTTAAGCAATCATCAATAATAGTTTTCCCCTCAACTCATCGTAAGGCCAACTAACGCCTAAATCTATGAACCCTAAAGTTCAGTCAGTCACATGGTACCTACCCGTATATAATTTCTAAATGACCAATCGGCATTCCGCGCAGCCTGATTTAAACATATGTACTATAGGACAGTATTCTCTTATAGACCAACATCGTGAACATAAACTAAACAGAAGGATATGGAGAGAGTAACAACACATTTAGGACAGTTCTTCAGCACAGCACACAGCAGTAAGCCAGCAAATTGAAATTATAGCAAATTAACTGTTCAATTGCATCAATTGATCAAAAAAAAAACTGTTAGCACTGGCCACAATGTGCGGCCTACCTAAGCTAATAAGCAACCGCCAGCGATTCACTGCCATGGCAAACTCGATGGGCCTAATTCAAGCTTCTGTCATCTACTAGACACGAATCCGTCCAATTCACGACATCCGGATCCTTTTTCCCTCGGTAAACGTGCGCCTAGTATGCCATTAACCTCACGGGATCTTTCTCAAAGATTCGGCGTGAATTCCACAGCTGTGCGCACGCGCATTTACATGCACATAGTCTGAAAGTCCCCCAAAATCACAAGCAAAAATAATTTCTAGAAATTGATGTTCGGAACGGCTTACGGGCAGTAGGATTTGGAGAAGATGGTGATGCGGTTGGAGTAGATGGCGTTCTGCACGAAGGCCGACGGTGAGCGCGTCGCTGCCACGGACTCCGCCGCGGCGAGGAGGAGGACCAAAGAAAAAGCTATTCGGATTAGAGACATCTCTCTTGCTTGCTCGAGGTGGCAGGGCAGCGCCGTTGCCGAGCGCGACTCCGGAGGTCGGAGGTCGGAGTTCTGATTCGGGGGAGCGGGGAAAGAGGGGGACGGAGACCGGACGAGCGGTGACTCCCGGTGGAGGGTCTTCCGGGGAAAATTCCCTTCTGAAAAATAGTTCACTTTTTTATCCCCATCAGGCTTTTTTTTGGCAATTCAGAGAGTTTTATTAAGAAACGAAAATGTTAACGCCCACACGTGTGGACGTTTGCACATTACCCACACGCCTCCACCACCACTCATTTTGCCACGTATGAATATATGACATCAGCATAATTTTTTTTTGTGTTCGGCTTAAAAATGTTGTATCTCCTAAATAAAAAAAGCGAACTAAAAATCCGTTTTCACCATTAAATCCGTCTCGACGAGATCTTCAAAACTAGACCCCATGTTAATATGTTTCGACGAATTTTTTTTTGCCAGAAGTTACCATGATGTTTACACTGCAGTTGCCATAGGGCTTAAACTAAAGTTGCCATGTGGCAATTTTAGTTTGTAGATCATGGCAATTTTAGTATTTTGATGATGGCAACTCCAGTACTTTCATCATGAAAATTATTTTTTGTATGAACCAGGGCAATTTTACGTGCATGTATCATGGCAATTTTAGTTTAGGGTTCATGGCAAGTCTAGTTTCTTAATTCCCCGTTTTATAAATGTCAAAATTTACTTTTAAATATAGAAGTAAATAGCTGAAACATATCATGGCAACTTCAGTGTAAACATTATGGCAATTCATATGCAATAGACATGACAACTTTTAATCCAAAAAAATTTCATCAAAACATATCAACATGGGATCTAGTTTCGAAGATCTCATCGCGAGGGATTTAATGGTGAAAACGGATTTTCAATCGGATTTTTCATTTAAGAGATAAAACATTTTAAAAACTGAAAATTCAAAAAGATTCCTACATGCATGCATGCGATGACGTGGCAATCTGTTTACATTAGAGACGTGTGGTGCGTCTTCCTTCCTGCTACACGTGTGGCAGTTAGTGCGACCCTTAAGAAATAGTAATCCTAGGACAGTCAGCCAAAAGACTTGTCACTAGGAAGCTAGGAGTCTCATCAAGCCAGCAACCCATCACATTCAGCATGCAAGCATGCTTAGCACATAGATACGCCGGAACGTTAGCCGCTCGATTTACATGACAAATAATAAAAAAATGAAAGTCTCTAACAAGTTCTCCAATTCCTAATAAGATAGGGGCCACAACTAAACGAGAATTGTGGCGAGTGTTTCAGAGATCTACCATCTCGAGGTGGTCAACTTCCATGATCACATGCGCATAGCCGCGAAGATACGCAAATCACGCGCCTTCTCGCATGGACACTGCTTCAGCTATCAGGGGATTTGTTATCTCCATATGGGGTTTGCACCAAGTACCAAGGAATCCAGTGCAGGACCTGGCAACACCACCAGCGCCACTGCAGCCTGCATCAATGTTTAGTGCTCTGTCGGTGTTGATCTTGATCACTCCAGTTCAAAGCGGTAGCCGACCATGTCTGGTAAGACCTTTGCCATAATCTTGGCGAGTCCAGAATCGCCATGGCTTCCTTTGTCCACTTCATACAGAGACAGGATCCAAGCCTTCTTCTTCATGCTTGACACGGTTCCTAGAGTGCCAGATTGACCACATAATAGTAATGATAATAGCACGATCCTTGTCTCTAAACCGATCATCACTCAAAATATCTCGCACCTAGGAGTCGGGATGTAATCTTGGTAGACATACTTCAAACATTGCAAAGGCTTCCTCCCATAAACACCTTGCATGGGAACAAAACATGAGTGCATGTTGTAAATCTTCATCCATGGCTAAGCAAATTTTGCAACGGCCAATTTCTGCAATATGTCTTCTCTTTAGCGTGGTTTCATCAAGAAGAATCCCTTGGAGGACCCGCCACCAGAAGACACAAAATTTTGGAACAACATTTAACTTCCACAAGGTTTTCCACAACTGTTGATCATTCTGTGATGCTCCGGTAGCCGTCCCTTCCTCTAGAGCAAGCCGCTCTGTTCAAGTATTAACAGTGTAATTACCCGTTCTGTCAAATGCCCACGCGTGAAAATCATCCCACCCCCAAATCGTAGTGGGATGTTAAGAATGGCCTCCACATCCGGAGCAATGAAATTATCATGAACCACCTGTTGACGCCACGTCCAATTATCTGAATCAATTAGCTCAGAGACGAGCTCAACCGTGGAGTTAGCGGGTTTCAGCATGGGCATCATTGAAATAGTTCCAGGAATCCACTTCTCTATCCACACTCGGATGAAACTTCCATCCCCAACTCTTTTTACTAATCCCAGACTCAAGGCTTCCCTGCCTGCAATTATTGCTCGCCAAGTGGCCGAAGCTGACCTGGGAACAGACGCTTGCATAAAATCACCATCTTGGAAATAACGACCTTTTAACACTCTAGCACACAAGGAGTTTGGCTTCATCATCAGGCGCCACCCCTGTTTTCCAAGTAGTGCTAAGTTAAACTGATGCATGTCCCGGAATCCCATCCCACCCTGGCAGTTAGGGGCGGACATTATTTTCCAAGAAAGCCAATGCAAACCTTTCTTGTCAAGAGAACTATTCCAGAAATATTTAGCCATTGGGGAAGTAACACTCTTGCAAACTTTTTTTGTCAATAGAAACGGGCTCATACTGTATGTCGGCATCGCTTGAACGACCGATTTTCATAGGACCTCCCGACCAGCACAAGCTAGCAATTTCTCTGACAAGCCTTGTATCTTACCACGAGCTCGTTCAATAATATGGTCAAATGTCCCGCTTATAATGCGCCCAATTGCCGTAGGAAGCCCAAGATACCGCTCACTAAAAGCCTCTGTATGAATATCCAAAGAATTTTTCAGCACCAACCTGACATGAGGCGGCGTATTAGAACTGAAGAAGATTGCACTCTTGTCTCAGTTAACACGTTGTCCAGAGGCGTCTCCATAAACTTGAAATATCTTGTTTAGTGGGCCAACACTTTGATCACTTGCACTAATGAAAATCAAACTATCATCAGCAAATAAAAGGTGGCTAACCCAAGGGGATCTGTAGCTCATTCTAACTCCTCTGTCAATATAGTTACCACCATAAAATTTCAGCAAGGATGAGAACCCTTCAACACATAAAAGAAAATTATAAGGTGATATCGGATCCCCCTGCCTAAGTCCTTTCGATGGTGTGAAGTAGGGTAGAAGTTCCCCATTAACTCTGACAGAAAATCTCACCGAGGATACACACTTCATAATTAGTCTCACAAATCTGATGCTAAAGCCCAACTTAATCATAATGCCTTCCAGAAAATGCCGTTCTACTCTGTCGTGGGCTTTCATCATATCAAGTTTCACCGCACATGAATAGTTCTTTCCTTTCTTCCTTCTCTTCATTGAGTGTACACTTTCATATGCCACAAGAACATTGTCTGTGATTAGGCGCCCGGGAACAAATGCACTTTGTTCCTTGCTAACGATCTCTTCCAGGTTATCTCGCATCCGGTTTGTGATTGCTTCCGCACTAATTTTATACATCACCGGACATAGAGCAATAGGTCGATATTGGGAGATGGATTGGGGGTGCCGTACCTTAGGAATCAAAGTAAGGGATGTATCATTTAAACCCGTCGGTAGCTCCCCACCATTCAAAAAAATCCAATAATGCAGTGGTGACATAATCTTGTAGCAGGTCCCAGTGACGCTGGTAGAACCAGCCGTGAATCCGTCGACTCCCGGGGCTTTGGAAGGCGCCATATGAAACAATGCCTCCCTCACCTCTGCTATAATGAAAGGTTTATCTAGTAGGTCATTCATTGCTGGAGTAAGTTTAACCGACACATGATTAAGCAACTCGTTTGGATCAGTGAAACCCTGTGATTCGTACAAGTTCTGATAAAACGCTTGCACTTCCTCTTTATCCTCACTCTCAGTAGCACAAGTAGACCCATCTTGCCGTACTAGGCCTGAAATCTTATTAACCCGTCTCCTTTGTGCTACCTGTGCGTGGAAATACTCAGTGTTGGGGTCACCCTCCTGCAACCATGGCACACGGGAGCGCTGCCGCATCCACACCTCTTCTTGGAACAAAGCCTCTCGCAGTTTTTTAGCAGTGCATTTTTCCTCCTCAGACAGACCACGCTCGACCGATAGTGAACGAAGCTTGTCCAACTTTTTTCTGGAGTTGTCGTATAGTTCGCTGAAGAAGTTGCATGGAATGCGACACACCTTGAAGCCATGGGACTGCTGAGATGGAGCCTGAAAGGATCGATATGGTTGACTAGAGGGGGGTGAATAGGCAACTAACAATTTTTAGCTTTTCTTTACCAAATTAAACTTAGCATCAAAATAGGTTGTCTAGATATGCAACTAGGTGGGCAACCTATATGATGCAACAACAATAAGCACACAAGCAAGCAAGGGATACAACACAATATAAGCTTGCACAAGTAAAGGTGAGAGATAACCAAGAGTGGAGCCAGTGGAGACGAGGATGTGTTACCGAAGTTCCTTCGCTTTGAGAGGAAGTACGTCTCCATTGGAGCGGTGTGGAGGCACAATGCTCCCCAAGAAGCCACTAGGGCCACCGTATTCTCCTCACGCACTCACACAATGCGAGATGCCATGATTCCACTATTGGTGCCCTTGGAGGCGGCGACCGAACCTTTACAAACAAGGTTGAGGCAATCTCCACAACTTAATCGGAGGCTCCCAACGACAACACGAAGCTTCGCCACAATGGAATATGGCTCCGCGGTGACCTCAACCGTCTAGGTTGCTCAAACACCCAAGAGTAACAAGATCCGCAAGGGATTAGTGGGGGAATCAAATTTCTCTTGGTGGAAGTGTAGATCAGGGCCTTCTCAACCAATCCCTAGAAAATCAACATGTTTGATTGGCTAGGGAGAGAGATCGGGCGAAAATGGAGCTTGGGGATGGAAGAGATGGTCTTCTTGGGGAAGAAGACCCCCTTTATATAGTGGGGGAAAAGATCCAACCGTTACCCACTCACTCAGCCCGCTGGACGCGGTACTACCTCACACGCTCGCGGTACTACTGGAAGGCGCTATGGTACTACTACATCTTGTTGCGGTACTATCGCTCGTGCGGTAGAAGCCAGGTGAGGTCCTGTTGCACTAGGCAACAAGGGGTAGAACCGCTGGAGTGGTACTACCGCGCGCCCCTATGGTACTACCGTAGGGCAGGGCTCAACTGGGCTGGAAAAAGCACGGACTAAATAAATTATGTTTATGACTACTTCCGCTGAGTTTGGGACATGCAAAAATCTGGCACGGAACTACCCCTCGCAGGGAGAGGTACTACCGCGTAGGGGCGGAAGTAAAAAACTTACTTCTGCGCCTACTTCCGTGCGCGCAAGCGTTCTAGTCTAGAGGCAGCGGTACTACCGCTCGTGAGGAGCCGTACTACCGCATAGCGCGATACTACCGCTTCCCTGAGTGGTACTACCGCAGACCCTACGATACTACTACTCCCTTGAGCAATATTACCGCACGCGACATAAACTATAGCACTTGGAAGCCTTCATCACGCAGAGATAAGGATAAACGGACGGTGCTCCAATGAGGCGAAGGAAAGGTGGTGCAAAGGAACAGATGCGTACGTGTTGATTCCACCCTAACCTTTCTGAAGCGGACCCCCTCTTAATAGTATGGCTTTCCTACGACTCAAATCCACCGAAAAGAAACATAGAGAACCGACGTCTTCAATAGGCTCTGAGGGGCACCGAATCGTCTTGTGCCTAGTCATGAGATATCGGAAATGCTCAATACACACGATTAGTCCACAAAAGCATTGTCATCAATCACCAAAACCACATAGGGAGAAATATGCCCTTACAATTTCCCCCATTTTGGTGGATTGATGACAATACAGGATTTGCACATAAGGATATAAAATGAACATAAGCAAACCCAACATATATAAAATATAGACAGGCCCCCCCTAGGTGTGTGCACTCTATATATATGCTTTGGACTACACGGCACACATACTAGGATCAACACTCCCCCTATATTTTATAGACAAGGAAAAACTTGCAACAATATAAGTGACAATAAGCATTGAGGCAAGGTAAAGTAAGTGAGCATGAAGTAAAGGGCACAAGATAATATAAGCTCACAATCTACTAAACATACTAGACAATAAGATAAGCTTCAGGGCATATGTCTCACACCATATGATAGCATAGGTCTCCTGGTCTCACACGCACACCAACAAGAACAAACAAACCAAAGCAACAAAGGTTCAACGAAACGAAAGCAACAAGACTCGCAAATCCTAGACTCACAGCCCCTTTGGCATCGAGACACCAAAAAGGCAGAGAGGACACCTACGATACGGGTGATAGCTCCCACTGACGTGATCACCCATCAAGCTCCTCATCTGGCTCAGCAGCAGGAATGGACTCCCCATCTGACTTAGTCCACTGATAATCATGCTTCGCCAACCATGCAGCCTCAGGAGTGATGTTCTTCTCTGACCCGCTCGGGACTGGCTCTCCAAGCTTCCTCAAGATCCTCTTGTCGCGCCGGCGACTCTCCTTCTGAGCAATGTGGGTCTTGTACTGTCCCTTGGCCTGCATGCAGAACAGAGCCTTCATCTTGGCCTTGAGCTTCTTAGCCCAAGATGGCCTAGTAGAGGGAGGAGTGTACCCCTCAGAACTGTCCTCAGCCTCCTCCTCCTCAAACTCATCCTCATCAACATCCATCCGTGTAGCCTCGGCCTTAGCCCGGGTCGTGGTATTAGCCCACTTGTTCTTCTAGCGCAGCTTAATAGGCTCATGGAGAATCCAGTTGGGAGCAAGAAATTCTTCACCTGGAAAGAGCTTCTCCCAAGTCTTCGAGATCAAGAGGAGCAAATAAGGTCCATAGACGGGCACCTTACGATGGAACACAGCAAACTGAAGCTCACTCCACATGATATAAGAGACATCCAGTGGTTCTGGTTGCTGACGACGTGCTTCCTCACACATGAGCATAATTGTAACGCCCCGGATTCGATGCGCCAGGTGTTTGCCAGTTATTCGTCGTTGTTGCCATGTCATGTGCTTGCGTGTCTCTCTTTGCCATGTCATCATATGCATTTCATATCATGTCATCATGTGCATTTCATTTTGCATACGTGTTCGTCTCATGCATCCGAGCATTTTCCCCGTTGTCCGTTTTCCAATCCGGCACTCCTATGTCTCCGGCGCCCCTTTTACCTCTTTTTGTGTGCGGGTGTTAAACGTTCTCGGAATGGACCGAGGTTTGTCAAGCGGCCTTGGTATAGCATCGGTAGACCGCCTGTCAAGTTTCGTGCCATTTGGAGGTCGTTTGGTACTCCAACGGTTAACTGGTAACCATAAAAGCCTCCTTCTCCTTGCAGCCCAAAACCCCTTCTAAAGTGGCCCAAAACCCAGCAAACTCCCCTCCATGCTCTCGGTCGTTCGATCACGATCGCGTGGCCGAAAACCGCACCTCATTTGGACTCTCCTAGCTCCCTCTATCTATAAATATGTGTCCCTCCCGGATTTTTCGCAGTCCAACCCTAGCCATCTTCCTCGCCACGGACGTCGCCCGCCACGGACACTTCTCCACCGCCGCGCAGCGGTGGGAGGTCGCCACGTGGCCCCTCCGCCTCCTCCGCGCGCCCCGGGCCCATCCGGGCCCGCCCGGCCGACCGAGCTCCGCCGCCCGGCTGCGCCGCTTCGCCCGGCCTTGCCGCACGCCGCCGTTCGCGGCCGCCATCCATCGGCCCGGCACGGCCGCCCCTCCTCCGTGGCGCGCTCCGCCGCCTCCCGGCCGCACCTCGCCTCGGCCCGGCCTCCCCAGCGCCCGCGGCCTGCCGCCCGCCGCCTTCTCCGGCCACCTCGCCCGCCCGTGACTCACCCGCCGCCTCCTCCTCCGGCCACGGCGCCAGATCCGGGCCGGCGCCGCCCGGATCCGGCGACCCTGACCGGCCGGCGCCCTTCTCCGGCCCTCCCCGGCGTCATCTCCGCCATCTCCGGCGAAGAACCCCGGCGAACCCCGAGATCCGTGCGGTTGACTTCTTCCCCCCCCTCCGAATTCCACTAAGTCCCCGTTTCTGCTAACATTTTTCATGCATTATCATTGCATCATAACTCTGTCATCGTTGCTCCGTTTTGCGCGTGTAATATGTCAAAATGTTCGTCACGAAGTGTAGATCATTTCATCTCATTGCATCATTTTCATTTGAGCTCATCTTGATGCCCTAAATGCTGTTAGAATAGTGCTGTGTGATGTTAGTTTCTGTTTCTTAACAGAACTTGCACTTTTGTTATTTTTGCCATGATTGATGTGTACATCCTATGAACTTGGGTCCTACATGTGTTTTGTAATATGCCATGACATATTTCCAGGGGTGTATGCCATGTATTTTTCTGATCAATGTGGTGACTAGCACAAGCATGCAAACTAGGTGTCTTGTTGTTGCTGATTTCAGCCCCTGTTTGTTGATATTTTCATGCCATGTTAACTTGATGCTACAGAGAGATCCATGCATATTTTGTGATACTTCAGTAAGGATGTTTTGAACATATGGTTATGCTCTATCCATCCATGCCCTTGTTTGCAATTATAGAGTGTATTGCTTGAGTCAATCGAGCTCTACTTTTGCTATAAAATGTTTCCTGGCAGGTTGTTTACATGTTATTCAATTTTGCCAAGGTTGTTGTAGTTGATCCTTGCATGCTATGTTGTTGTTCTTACCATTTATAGCTTCTATAACATGTCTTATTACTGTTGGTTTCCTTGCCATGCCATTTATTGCTCTGTGGTGAGTGGTTCAAGCTCACCAACATGCCTACTTATTGTTGTTCCTGCCATGGATGAATCTGTAATATAACTTGCCATGTTTACATGGGTGCCATCATATTTTCTGATCCTTTTTGGCTCATGGTCAGTAAGGGACTTTTGTTCTATGCAATTAGTAGATTCGTGAAATGCCTTTTTTTGCCATGATAAGTTCTTGTAACATGTTGTTTGATAGCTCTAAACATTGCAACCTGATGTTATTTCTGCCAATGCCTGAAACTGTTATTATTTGCAATCTTGTCATGTGTTTTTGAGCACGTTCTAGTTGTTTCTGGAGATAGCTCAGTGTTCATGTTTTGTAGTGCTTTACCTGTACATCATGCCCATGCCTTTTGTTTTCTTGTTGAGTTCCTGTAGCATGTTGTTTTGATGCTTGCCATATGCCTACTTGCTGTTATGGACAGATTGTTATGACTTGTATGGTGCGTATGTGTTGAACCGTTGCTCCGATTTGAGTGTGCTCTATATGAAACTTGCTTAGAATTGCATGTAGCTTCATATTATCATGTTGCATCCTTGTTTTAAGGTGTTTGCTTGATGTTTGGGTGCATTTTGCATCAATGCCATGTTTAACTTGTTTTGCTCATATCTTCTAGGCCGTAGCTCCGAATTTAATGAACTTTATATGTAACTTGACTAGAATTTCGTGTAGATCATTGTGGTGCATCTTAACTTGCTGTTTAACAACATGAACTTAAGATTTATTCAGATCTGGACCAATTTCGAAATTTGCATATGAGGACTTACCGGAATTGTTATATGTTGTTTCCGGCCTCATTTAAACTTGCCTTGATGTGTTGTTCTTGTTTGCATCATCCCTTGCCATGAGTAGCCTCATGTAGCTTTGTCATGCATCATGCTTGGTTGTGCATCATGCCTTGTTCATGTGTGGTGTGTTTACTATGTTGTGTGCTTCTTCTTGTTAGTTCTGTTTCGTTCTTGATCGTGAGGATTCGTTCGTCTCCGCTTGGTTCGGCTTCATCCGTTCATCTTCTTCATGGACTCGTTCTTCTTCCTTGCGGGATTTCAGGCAAGATGACCGCTACCCTGGATCTCACCACTATCATTGCTATGCTAGTTGCTTCGTTCTATCGCTATGCTGCGCTACCTATCACCTGTTTATCAAGCCATCCCAAATTGCCATGTCAGCCTCTAACCTTTTGCACCCTTCCTAGCAAACTGTTGTTTGGCTATGTTACCGCTTTGCTCAGCCCCTCTTATAGCGTTGTTAGTTGCAGGTGAAGATGAAGTTTGTTCCTTGTTGGAACATGGAGATGTTGTTCCTTGTTGGAACATGTTTACTTATTGGGATATCACAATATATCTTATATTATTAATGCATCTATATACTTGGTAAAGGGTGGAAGGCTCGGCCTTATGCACAGTGTTTTGTTCCACTCTTGCCGCCCTAGTTTCCGTCATATCGGTATTATGTTCCCGGATTTTGCGTCCCTAACGGTCGGGTGATTTATGGGACCCCTTGACATTTCGCTTTGAATAAGACTTTTCCAAAGAAGGCCCAACATTGGTTTTACCATTTGCCTCACCTATGCCCTTTTTCCCTTGGGTTTCCGGAGCCGAGGGTCATCTTTATTTAGCCCCGGACCAGTGCTCCTTCGAGTGCTGGCCCGAACTAGAGCCCTGTGCAGCGCCCCCTCAAGGCAACTTGAGGTCTGGTTTTAGTTGTATAGACTGCTCATCCGAGTGTGCCCTGAGAACGAGGTACGTGCGACTCCTATCGGGATTTGTCGGCACATTCGGTGACTTCTTTGGTCTTGTTGTATTCTTTGTCGAAATGTCTTGTAGCCGGGATTCGAGACTGATCGGGTCTTCCGGGAGAAGGAATATCCTTCGTTGATCGCGAGAGCTTATCATGGGCTAAGTTGGGACACCCTGCAGGTATAAACTTTCGAGAGCCGTGCATGGTTATGTGGCGAGATGGGAATTTGTTAATATCCGGTTGTAGTAAACTTGAAGCAAACTCTTCTAAAATACACCAACCGTGTGCGTATGTGAGTGTCTCTTTTCGGGGTTGATCGAGAGGAGAACACGGTTTCTGGGTTATGTCTGACGTAAGTAGGAGTTTAGGATCACTTCTTGATCATTACTAGTTGACGACCGTTCCTTTGTTTCTCTTCTCGCTCTCTTTTGCGTATGTTGGCCACCATATATGCTTAGCCGCTGCTGCAACCTCACCACTTTACCCCCCTTCCTTTCCCATTAAGCTTTGCTAGTCTTGATACCCATGGTAATGGGATTCTTTGAGTCCTCGTGGCTCACAGTTTACTACACCACCGATTGCGGTACATGTTTGCGATGATCATGACGTGAGAGCAATGTTTGCTTGTGTTGGAGTTCTTCTTCTGCTTCTTCGATCAGGGGATAGGTTCCAGGTCGGCAGCCTGGGCTAGCAGGGTGGATGTTGTTGGAGTTTCTGTTTATGTTTCATCCGTAGTCGGATGTTGATCTTGTATATGTTGTAGATGTATTCTTATGGCATTTGTGCCTTATGTATGTATCCCCTCTATTATGTAATGTTGATGTAATGATATCCACCTTGCAAAAGAGTTTCAATATGCGGGTCTATCCTTGGTGGGACCTTCGTGTTCCTTTTGGATAGGGTCGCATATTGGGCGTGACAATAATGTCCACGAGATAGGAGTGCACCTTGTCCTTGTCGCCTATGCGAGGAAACAGAGAGTTGCGGAAGATTCAGTGCATGATGTCAAGAAATGGGTTCAGCACAAACAACTTCTTGCCACTTGGGAGTGTCTTCTCAACAAGAAAGGGTTGAAGCTTGTTCTTGTTAGCAGACTCTGGGTTGGCATGTGGGCGGGCACCAACGGGCACATCAAGCCCATCATCATGAATGTTCAACATATCCATGAACTCCTTCCACTCAGCAAACATCCTCTTGCCATTTGTCATCCAAGTCATGGTCAGCTTCTCATCCGTGTGGAAGTGGACCGAAGCAAAGAACTGAGCCACCAGCTCTGGGTCAAAGTCAAGGTGGAAAGTGATGATCTCCTCAATACCAAACTGCTCCACCAAATCCAGAGGCTCACCAAAATATGTCTGGTTCTTCTTCAGATGGTCCATGTCAATCCACTGAACGAGCACATAGATGTTCTGCTTGGCCTTGATCACATCTAAGAAGATGAGATTTTGTTGCTTGGTCTAGAACAATTCATTTCCCCTGCTAAGTTCTCTAGGCTTGACATAAGGGTTGAGCTTCCTTCAAATCAAAAACTCCGCTTGAGGCATTTCATCCTTGCTGATGTTTGGCTCCTTGAACTTGTTAGCTGTGGTCTTGACATGGCGTTGTGGGGCACTGGAGCCCTCAGGAGCTTCTTGGTTGCAAAGACGCTTGGAGCTCGTGTCACGGCTGGGATTCGAGCGCCTGGCATTGGAACCGGAGCCACCACCTATGACACACAAACACAAACACACGAGAAGAGCGAGAAGGATTATTGCAAAGACCAAGGCCAAAACCAAATGAAACATGTAGAAATGAGATTGGGTGGACAAAACAAAGTAATTTTTAACTCAACGGTAGTACCGGACCAGGATGCGGACGTAAAAATTTGCATCCGCCCTAGCCGCCGTAGTACTGCGCCAGGTTGGCATGGTAGTACCGCGCCTAGAGTGGAAGTAAAATTTTACTTCCACGCGTCGGGCGGTAGTACCGCTCGAGAGGAGCGGTAGTACCGCACGGGGCGGATCTCACATGTGCGGGCGATAGTACCGCTCTAGAGGAGTGGTAGTACCTCACGGAACGAATTTTCGCACGAACTGATCTAGGAACATCCGTAAAATTAGATTGGGACTACCGTTGATCAAAACTACATTGTTGCAACACACCAAATAGCATATCTACTACACTAGCACTCTCCTACAATCTCCTCTTGCCAAGATTTAGCCAAAAATCACAAGAACTACACGTGCATCTCCCCAAAACCTAGAAGCACAACAACAGCGCAAAGAGAGAGGGACTAAGGGAGATACCGGGTTCCATGGCAAGAGGGCGAGGTGGGGATCGATCCCACCGATTGGAATGCGAGGAGAGTGGCCGGAGAAGGAGATCCGGCGAGGTCCTCCGGCGCTGTTCTTGGGAAGGAGAGAGAGAGACGCTGTGAGGGGAAGAGATGAATGGGTATGGGGGAGTTGGAACTCCCCCTGCCCGCTCTTAACCCCCACGCACTCGCGACATCGCGGTAGTATCGCGGGTCATCACGGTAGTACCGCTCTTCCAGCGGTAGTAAAAAATTACTGCCGTGATGGAAGCAGTAGTACCGTGCCGTGGGAGCAGCTGTGCAAACACAGGAGCCACCCATCTCCAGCGGTAGTACCGTGGCTTGCCACGGTAGTACCGCAAACCCAAGAAAGTGCTTGTTTCAACAACAACAGAAAAACATGACATGTTCAATGCAAACTTCAAGCAGCCGGACACGCAAACGAGCACACACACGAAGCAAACCAAGCACAACAACGGCTCACAAGAAAACAAAAGACAACGGGGACCAAACACGAACCAAACCTCTCAAAGAGAGAGGGCGGTGGCCGGAGCCACCTATGTTTGAGTCAATTGGTATGTCGCCGCGAAGAATTATCCTTGGGCCCATGACCAAAACTCGTCCTTGAAGCACAAGTACCATAAAAATGGCTAATGTGAAAGAGTTGATCAATTTATGCATAATGGGGGGAGGGAGAGTTCATTGAGAGAACAACACCCCCCTATGTCCATGCCTACACATAAACAAGACATCAAGATGAGTATGGTGGGGTGTACAAAGGTTCAAGCCACATTGCTCAAATCAATGATATTTAGCTCATGCCTTAACTCGTGAAATTTTGCTTCATCCAAGGGCTTCGTGAAAATATCTGCAAGGTTATCATGAGTATTTACATAGTTGAGCTCGATCTACCCTCGCCTAATGTGATCCCGGATGAAGTGATGCCGAATCTCAATATGCTTCGTCTTGAAGTGTTGCACCGGGTTGAGAGAAATCTTGATGGCACTTTCATTGTCACACCAAAGAGGCACTTCATCACAAATGACACCGTAATCCTTCAAAGTTTGCCTCATCCATAGAAGTTGAGCACAACAACTACCGGCGGTCACATACACCGCTTCGATGGACGAGAGAGACACACAACTTTGCTTCTTAGAAGACCAACTCACTAAAGAGCAACCAAGATATTGGCATCCTCCGGAAGTTGACTTCCTATCCACTTTGTCTCCCACCCAATCCAAGTCCGAAAAGCCCACAAGGTTGAAGTTAGCCCCTCTTGGGGTACCATAAGCAAAAGTTTGGGGTATGAGCCAAATATCGAAATATTCGCCTGACCGCCACATAGTGGCTTTCCTTAGGTGCGGCTTGAAACCGTGCACAAATTCCCACACTCAACATGATATCCGGTCTAGATGCACAAAGGTAAAGCAAGGAGCCAATCATGGCACGATATATATTTTGATCCACTGCTTTACCATTGGGATCTATATCAAGTTGGCATTTGACGGGCATTGGAGTGGAAGCCGGCTTGACATCACTTAGCTTGAATCTCTTGAGCATATCTTGAGTGTATTTGGCTTGGTTAATGAAGGTTCCTTCTCTTCTTTGTTTGATTTCGAACCCGAGAAAGAACTTCAACTTTCCCATCATGGACATCTTGAACTTCGAGGTCATGAGAGCGGCAAACTCCTCATTGAAAGCTTTGTTAGGAGAACCAAAGATAATATCATCAACATCTAGTTGGCATACAAACAACTCCCCTTTGACCTTCTTAGTAAAAAGAATGGGGTCGATTTTCCTAATTTCAAACCACGATCTTGCAACAACTCGGTAAGGTGCTCATACCACGCGCGTGGGGCTTGTTTATGGCCATAGAGTGCCCTATCGAGTTGGTACATATGATTGGGGAACTCGGGGGTCCTCAAACCCTAGGGATTGTTTGACATACACCAACTCATTAATAGGACCATTAAGAAAAGCACTCTTCACATCCATTTGTTGCAACTTGAAGTTATGATGAGAAGCATAAGCAATCAAAAAATGAATAGATTCAAGGCGAGCAACGGGAGCAAAGGTTTCACCGTAGTTGATACCCTCGACTTGGGAGTAGCCTTGTGCTACCAAAGAGCCTTGTTGCGAACAATAATCCCATGAGCATCTTGCTTGTTTTGAATATCTACTTGGTTCCAATAACATTATGGTTCTCCTTTGGCCTTTGCACCAATCTCCACACCTTGTTGTGCTTGAAGTTGTTGTGTTCTTCATGCATGGCATTAAGCCAGTCCGGATCCTAGAGTGCCTCATAGACCTTTTGGGGTTCAACACAAGAAACAGACGCGTGATGTTCACAATAGTTTGCTAATTGTCTATGAGTGCTTACCCACTTTCTTAAGCTTCCAAGTACATTCGTCATGATATGATCTTTTGTAGTAAGCTTGGATGCAATTTTGGCGACACGACGCTCCAATTCCTCCTCAGGAGAGAGTTGAGGAGCGGCAACTTGATCATCTTGAGCATCGTCTTGAGCTTGTTCTTGATCTTGAGCTTACTCTTGATCTTGAACTTGCTCGGTGGTGAGAACTTGACCTTGGGCATCACTTGGTGCAGTACAAAAAAAGACACATCCGTGACATTTTGGGCCGAACGAAAAATTTTCTGTCATACATATGACACTTCTATGACGATAACTGTGACAAAACCCGGTATCATCATAGATGTGGTGGGCTCCTACTTCTATGACAAAAAATCATGACAGAAAATAAGCTTTTCGTCTGGCGGGCCGGAGACGCAGCTGCATGACATTCTTTGGGCCGTCCCATGACGGAAAAACCGCTGTAGAAGCGAGAGCGAGGAAAATTTTGGGGAGTTCAGTTACGGTGGGAGATCGGGGCGAAGCGATGCGCTGCTTTCTCATACACGACGCTGCTGCGTGTGTAGGCGTTGGCTCTAATCGAACCCGAAGCGAGGCGTTGGGCTCTAATCGAACCCGAGCAATTGCACTGCAGTTACGCTACGTTCTTGAACCCGGAAGCGATCGATCTATGGCTGTTAATTGAACCCGATCGGCGATTCTTCGCCATCGCTGCTAATCAAGCCGATCGATGCTGCCTCTGGGATGAACAGTGAGCGTTGTGAGGGGTTTTGGATGAACAGTGAGCGATGGCGTTGCCTCTGGATGAACAGGACCCCGTGGTGTGAAGGGCTGGATGAATAGTAGATGGTGGAGGGTGCCCGTGGAGGGGTGGTTGAACAGGACCCCGTGGTGTGGAGGGCTGGATGAACAGTAGACGGTGGAGGGGTGGAGTAGCGCGCGGTGGAGGTCGACGGTAGCCCGTGGAGGCTGGAGGAGGTCGACGGTGGAGATGAACAGTATCCCGTGGAGTCCTGCTTTTGCGATGCGCCACACCCTCCCCGATGAACAGGACCCCGTTTCAACCGTAGGAGGTCCGTTTCGTCTGCTTTTGGCGGTACGCCACACCCCTCCCGATCAACAGGACCCCCGTTTCGACCGTAGGAGGTCTGTTTCCTCCGTTTTGCGGTACGCCACACCCCTCCCGATCAACAGGACCCCCTGTTTCGACCGTAGGAGGTCAGTTTCCTCCGTTCTACGGTACGCCAGGCCTTGTTTCCATCGTCTATTCCGTCCAAGCCCTCCCGATGAACACGACCACGCCTTCCGTTCCGACCCATCCGGTTGGCTCCCACGCGTTCCGTTGCCTCCCAATGAACACGACGCATTCCATTGCCTCCCGATGAACACGACGCATTCCGTTGCCTCCCCATGAACACGACGCATTCCGTTGCCTCCCCATGAACACAACACATTTCGTTGCCTCCCCATGAACACGACGACGACGCTGTTTCTCCATTTCGACCCAGCCATGTACACGAGCCCTGGCCGTAAGTATGCGCGAGTAGGCATTCGGGACCCTGCCCGTATGTACACATACGTGGCCATATTTTCTTTCTTGCACCCTGGTCGTTGTACGTACGTGCACATGCTACATGTGCGCCTCTACTATGACACGTGCGCGCCTCTACTACGACACGTGCGCGCCTCTACTACGACACGTGCGCGCCTCTACATCGACCAGTATGTACGTACACGTTCGCGACCAGAATGACAACACTACGTACGCTTTGACCATGTGGGTCCCGACTGTTAGGCACTTCCTTGCCTGCGAAGATGTAGCTGGTGGGTCCCAGCAGTCAGGGGGGCGAATTGTTTTGTTTTTTTTTGCCCGGACGCACTTCCTTGCATGCGAAGGTGTAGCTGCTGGGTCCCAGTGATCGGGGCGAATCATTTTTTTGCCGGACGCACTTCCTTGCGTGTGAAGGTGTAGCTGGTGGGTCCCGGCAATGGGGCGAATCGTTTTGGCTGGACGCACTTCCTTGCGTGCGAAGATGTAGCTGGTGGGTCCCAGCAGTCAGGGGGCGAATCGTTTTTTTCGGATGCACTTCCTTGCATGCGAAGATGTAGCTCGTGGGTCCCTGCAGTCAGGGGGCGAATCATTTTTTTCGCGAAATACGGTGGCCCGTCCGGTGGGTCCCCGCTGTCAGGTGGAGGAATAATTATTTTGCGCGTAATAAGGAGGCACTTCCTTGCGGCTGCCGTGGACCGGTATCGGCCTCTCCACGTATAGTCCACGTCCGATGGAAGTCGTTCCTTGACCACGTTGACCATGCCGCCGAGAGCACCAGAGGCGGTGGACGACGGCGAGGCCTAGGAAGGGACGACGCGGAGCCGGGAAGACGCGGTGGATGCACACGCGGAGAGGAGTACGAGGGTTCACTGGTTCGGCTACTGTCATTGCCGCAAAAATAACAGGGGTGTGGGTGAGTGGAGGGATGGCACGCCAGCGGTGGGAGTAGTAGGGGCGGTGAGGCCTCATGGCAAAGACCCGGCCACGGGAGGCAGGAGCAGGCAGCACGACCGACGCTGCTTTGGGCGGCTGGAGCAAGAAGACCAGAGGTTGAAGAAGCACGACGGCCGTTGGATGGACATCGTACAGTCACTGCAGCTAGAATCGTTTATATTGACTAAGTTGACAAAGCCCTTGGTACGTCAACTTAGTATGCCCATAGGTCAGCTTCCGAAATGGTGCACCCCAGATGTCAGGGGGAGGAATCATTTTTTGGGCGGGTGAAGCTAGAATATCCAAGATTTAAGAAGAAGCACGGCATCCGTTGGATGGACATCCAACGGCAACTGCCGCTAGAACCGTGTGTTGACTATAAGTTGACAAAGCCTTGCATACGCGTCAACTCTGTTTTTTTAGGGGACGCGTCAACTTAGTAAGGCCGTAAGTGTGTGGCGAGAACTTATAGCCCATTTGAGATTTGTAAGAATGTGTAGCCCATTTTGAATTCTAGTGGAATTTACTACAGCCCATTTACAGTTTGTTAAAAGTACAGCCCATTTCAACCAACCGTCCAAAACAGAATTCAATAAAATTTCCCACATTCTGATGGGATCAAAATATTTTATCCCAAAATTTCTAGTCAGATTAAATACAATTTCAATATAAATTTATATTACGTAAAAATCCAACGAAACATTGCGTTCGCAACAATTAATGAAATTAAAAAAATTTCAATACCAAAAATAATATTTTATAAAGTAATCGCGTGTTTGGTGCATTTTTTTATAGTTACTGCCCAGTTTTTATAGTTACATCCCATTTATTATTTCTTAAAGCCCATTTTCTTGTTAAGCCTAATGCATCCCTCCTAGGAAAGATTTGCAGCCAGTGAGCGGAGAATAACAACTTGACCTTGCCTGGGTATTCCTAAAGAAAGTATAATTTGGGCTAGCCATTTTCGACTTGAAAAAAATTAATATCTGGGCTGGATATCGGCCTGGGCTAGGCGGGCCTGACCCGCCAGTTAATACACCGCAACGATGTTTTCGTTGTTGTTTAGAGGCGAAAAATTAATATCTGGGCTAAACATTGAAAAACTCTGCGGTGCTCACACCTCAAAAACACAAATCTTGCCGAGCTGCTTGGTCCCGGTATCGGCCGCTTGTTGTGCAATTCTCTCGTTTATTGACTAATACATAGTTTGACAATTGTTTGTGACTGTGATCTCAGTACAACACGAGGAATCAAAATATATTATAGTTATATATATATATATATATATATATATATATATATATATATATATATATATATAAAATAAGGAGGCACTTGCGTACGTGAGGCTATGGACCTGGTGGGTCCCCATTGTCATCCTCTCCAAGTAAAGTCATCTCTCGCCGCCAAGGCTTCCGCCCAAAACAGTCGGCCGCCCGCCCGCTTCGGTGCAGGCGATTGCTCCGCCTTCAAACGACACAAGTGCCGTCCGTCCGTCCATATGCCGCCCACATTAATGATACACGGCTGCCGAGGCGGCTACTCCGGCGCCACACGTCCGTCCCTCTGCCACCCACCATTGCTATATAAACTGCTGCCGCCATAGCCACAGTCATCCGCATTCGTTCCCTTTCTCCTGTCCACACCACTACTGCCCACCATGGCTTCCTCGCGCTCCAGCGCTCTTCGGGACGGGCGGACGACGGGCCACAAGGAGATGGCAGCCATTGCTGCCGACCGGCTGGCCGGCAAGTAGCCAGAGGACGACGAGGTCCCAATGGAGAACATGGTAGTCGACGATCCGGCGCCAACCCCCTCCTCCGCGCCATCCTCGCCGGTGCATTGCACCATGACCATCAGCGAGGCCCGTGCCCAATATATGGACAGGGTGAGGCAGATGCGTGAGGAGCAGTTCCAGGAGGCGCAGGCAGAGGAGCAGATCGCCGCGGAGCGGGCGGAGCAGGAGGCGCTGCTCGACTCGTACCGCTCCGCCCGCAAGGGCCGCCTTGAGCGCTGGCGGTACCGCATGCGGGTGGCGGAGGCTGCGGCCGCCTACAAAGAGGCTAGCAAAGAGGGCGATGAAGCGGACGAGGCGCTGTTTGGCGAGACCAAGGACGAGGCAGAGCACAATGCCGGCTCCGAAGTCCCGCTCACCGTGGCGCCGACGAGGCCTGCTCCGCCGAGGCCTCATGGCGCCAACATGAGGCGAAGGACACCGCGGCTCCGCCGAGGCCCCGCCTGCCAACAATGAGGCAGAAGGACATCACCGGCTCAATGAGGCCCCACCCTGCCAAAGAACGTGGGGAGGATTTCCATCGCTTCTGTTGGCGCCGCCCACCGGCAACGAGACAGAGGACATCGCCGGCTCCGCCGAGGCCCCGCCCCGCTGCCAACGAGGCCGCGCCACACAGAAAACAAGGAAGAGTAGAACACGGTAGGTCGCTGCCGCTCGGGTCCAAGTAAGGCCACCGCTGCTACCCTTCGGTTGAACCCAAGCTAGGCGGGTTGACCATTGACGGCCGGTTAGCTTCTTGGCGGCGATGTGGAGTCGGAGAGCTCCGCTAGAGAAGATCGCTGCTTCTACTTAACTGCTGGTGCAGTTGGCTGACTAACACATGGGCCCAACAGGCCACATGTCAGTTACACAACTGCACCTGTAGTTAAGTCACCAAGCTTTCTGTTGACTCGGCTGGGACACGGTGGGTAACGGTTAATTAATTATACCTCCAGTGCACCCCTTTTTAGTTGAAGAATGTATGAAATGTAATGAAATCCGGCATGTTTATATGAAATCCGACCGTGTATGAATGAATTTATTTCGATTAGTTCGCATTCTTGTATCACTGGCATTGGATGAACATGCAAAACAATACGTACTAGCATTATTCCCAGGGTGATCACCTCGTTTGCAGCAGTTTCCCATGTACTCCCTTTGGTCCTTTCTAGTCTGCATACAAGTTTTGTCTGCAGTCAAAGTATCTCTATGTTGACCAATCTTATACAAAAAAGTATGCACTTTCACAATGTGTGAAGTAAAAAGGAACAAAAGGAGTACAAAGAGTTTGAGCAGCTTTTTAGCGTTTCTGTACATTGCAATCGAATACACAGGCCTGGCAATTCATAGAGAACATTCAAAACAATCGGTGATTATGCATCTCAGCGACTGACATGTCAGAGGCAATATGTACTTCACAACTAAAGAATAAAGAAAAAATTGATCGACGTCACGGACAATGAAAGGCGTCCCATTCGAAAATATCAAACACATGTCTTGCTAAAATCAATGAGCAAAATTTGACAAGGTTGTCCCATTCCAAAATATCAAATGCCTACGATTGTGGAATGGGCAGGGTTTGCCATCAGTTCGGACATTGACATGGCACCTCGTGCTAAATAAACCAGCTGTTCTTTTTGTGCAGTTCCACCAAAATTAACCAAATTCGTGCGTAGCTTGTATAATTTCGCCCTTATTTGTTGCAGCGCCTTGAACTTTTTGGCACCTCCTTTATTGTGGTGGAAATGAATGATTCGATGTATTCATGAACATTTTGTGCAGTTCCCATTGAAATCAAGCTGAGCACCCCTGTTTGCACAAATACAAAAAAGTGATTAGTATAAAGCAAACTATACTATGAATTGACAGTTTCAACAGGCACATACATGGTCCATGTAGAGCACACTTTTAGAAAAATGGAACTCACCAGAAAGAATCCTAGAACAACATTGTACTTGCGCATCATAGCAAAAAAATGGAGATTTGTCAGTCCTTCTGAGCTGAAGTTAGTTTGGTCTTGTGGGGAGTAATGTAACCATCCTTCAACTGCTCCTTCTGATGAGAAGATAGACAGGGCTTCTTCATCCTGGCATAATCGGAACTAGTCACTTCACGTACTCCATATTCTTCTTCAGAGGAAGATGATCCTGTTGTGCAAAGACATGAGGACTACTAAATATTCTTCTTCATCCCTGTTTGCTCGAAAAAAAGGAAAGGAAATATTTAAAACAACACAGATGAAGCACTTCTCAAGGACAATACCACTTTTTCATGACAGTATCTAAACAGTAGCACAACACCAATAGAGATGACAAAGCTCAATCATATGGATGAAATCAGTGGGCGAGTACCAAACTTTGTCAAGAGGCTTATTGTGTAGAGCATACAAATGAATCACTTCTCCGGAACCATCTGTTGCTATCTACGGTGGTGGCCATGCTTACTATATACTCCTCGATTAGTTTAATGTTTCCAACATCTTCTTGTGCAGTTCCACTAAAATATATGGTATCTTCAAAGAAGATCCCTGTTTGCTCAAGTAGAGATAATTACATATTACATTAAGAGTGGCATCAAATCAGTGGCAAAACAATTGCTTGTTCCAGCCATAGCAATAAATTAAGATGCAAAACTATATCATTACTTGTGTCATCACAGTTCCAGTGCTTCACTACAGCACTGGGAGTTGATTTTTGTTTTTCTTCCGCTTGTTCTTCCCCTTCATCACTTGGTTCAATAATAGACAAGCTTCGCCTTCAATGTATTATTTGGCAAGTCAATTAGGGAGCACAAGTATAGTACTAAACTTAATTTTCTGATGAAAGTGGCAAAATACAGGCCAGCAGTTGTGAAATATCCTTATCTTACCTCAGTGGGATATTATGGTGCACATACAGATTGGAAGTCTTGTCTCCATTTGTGCAGTTCACTAAAATCAAGCAACATTATCGTACAAGTAGCACAACATATGAAAGCACACCGCAGAATCATGTGAAAGAAGGCTAGTACTGACCTCTCATGATGCGGAATTCAAACAACTCACAAGAAGAAGATCTGAACCAAATTTGCCTTAACGGATAGGAAGTAAGATCTCCTCTTGTGCAGTTCCACTAAGATCAAGCAATCAAGCAATGTTTTCGGTGTGACATTTTGGTTGAACTGCACAAAACACTCTTAAAAAAAGTGTTTTGTGCAAAGTGCAAACAAAAGGTCACAATGGAAACGAGGTGAAGTAGATAACCCTGTTTACACAGAGGTGCAAAGGAAACAATTAGTGGTCAATAACGGTGGATGACACAGAAGCCAACAAAAAGAAGCATCTACCTTATCTAAATGGGAAAGAAAGCAAGACAGTAGCATTTCTCAAACAGTGGCATTGATTAATATTAACATAGAGATTATATTAACAATAAAATTCGTTAAACATGTAATTTGCTTTTAGCTGTGGCATTGCATCAATTTTCCAGCAGCATTATTAGAGGGTGTTTGTTTACAGGGACATTTTGGTGTAGGGACTAAAAAACTCCGAGTCATTCCCATCTAAACCAAACAGGAGGGACTTTTAGGGACTAAAAGTGGGCATTTGGGACTAAAGAAAGAAGACCTCGAGGGAGTCTTTTTGGGACTTTTTCCAACAGTTGCCCCTGCCACGCATCGCACCTTGTCTCTATTAGTTCATTACTAGGGGTAACATGGTCTTTTAGCATGTCATTTAATAACCTCTAGTCCATGTTTAGTCCCTGGAACCAAGCAGGTAGGGACTAGGGAGTTTTTAACCAAGAAGGGCCTTAGATTAACAACAGCTAATGAGTTGCACGGGATAGTGGACGCACCAGCACCATGTGCATCTACCGATGTACTGTGGTCATGCACAGTCTGTTGCAACAAAGAACAAACAACCAAGGATCATATTTGTGTTGGTCCCAGTTTTGTTATCTTTAGACACGTTTCCCTATGTGAGCGCAGCAAATCTAGTCCTGCTCAAACTCTGACCTTGTCCCTTCCTTTCCTTTTTGAACTAGTACTTTCGCCCCTTCTTTCCTCTTTGAACCACGTCCTAGATTTATGCGATACAACTTTCCCCACTACTTTCCCCCATTCCTTTCCTCTTTGAACCACGTCCTAGATTCCTGCTATACAACTTTCCCCCTTCATTTCCTCTTTGAACCACGTCCTAGATTCATGTTATATACAACTTTTCCCACTACTTCCCCCCACTCCTTTCCTCTTTGAACCACGTCCTAGATTCATGGTATACATGCAGCTAGAGCAATGCATGTGGAGTAAGTAACCTTAAGGTTATTGGGGGATGGTTCGGTGGGCGACGGGACAGCGGTGAACAAGAAGGGGTCGCAGGCCCTCCCGCGCCGCCGCTGGGTAGAGAGTGAACATCTGCGCTTGTGACGCCCGGATAATCAAGCTACATTAACCTCTGTTACTGATGCCACGTCACCACTCTTACTGTTGCTAACCTCGCAATGATTCGAACCATTTTCAAATTCAAATTCAAATTAATGTCAAACGACAAAGTTTTCAAAATATTAAACTAAAATGTTCGGAGTGTGCAGTTAAATGCCTCGGTGATTATAGTGCAACAAACACCCTTTTTGAAAATGTCTAAATATATTAAAATGAAATAAAATAGAAAAGTGAAATAAATAAAAAGAAAGGACAAATCTAACTAAAAATAAAAAGAGGCACCCCCACCTTTGGGCCATTCAGGCTACTGGCCATTTAATCGGGCAAAGGCCCAGCCGGCCGACCCAACCCCTCCATATCCCCACCAGGGAGGAAACCCTAACCCACGACCCACCTCACTCCCCCCCCACTCGCGCCCCCATTCTTCCCTCCCCCGATCCAGATCGGATCGGCACCTGCCTGACGCATCGGCCTCGCCACCGAACGCCGCCGCCCCCTCCTCGCCGTTGGCCGCCGCCGCCCGGAGCGCTCCATCGCCGGACCCCGCCGTCCTCCTCCTCGCCGAACCGCCCGAGTCGCCACTGCCCCGCCGTCCTCGTCTTCTCGTTGCCACGCCGCACGTCGTCCCCGACCGCCGTCGAGCCCGCTGCCCTGAACCCCTACGGCCATTGTGAGCGCATCCCCATGCTCCTCCCCCCTCTTCCCACATCACCGCCCGAGGCCGTGCTCACTCATGACCTCCCGCGTTCGTCGCGCCTGAGCCATCCCGCCGTCGCCTCGCCAGACGCTGCCACCTGAGCGCACCTCACTCGCCGCCTCTGCGTGGCCACACGCCCATCGGTTCGCCCACGCGTGAACCACGTCGCCGCCACACCATGGCCTCCGGCCCTGCCCCTTGCTCCTCCTCTTGCCGCTGAATAACGCACGGCCAAGACCTCATGGCCATCTCACACAACCGGCTGGCGCCTTGGCGCGCCATCGCCGTGCTCGCTCGAAAGGGATCGCCCGCCTGCTACCGTACCAGCCGTTAAGCCCTCTCACATCGCCAAACGGGGGCCCAAACCGTAACGCATTTTAAAGAGAAAAAATAAAATAAAAATAATTAATTATTTATTTAAATAAAGAAATAATTAACTTAATTAATTTTGGCTAATTAAATTAAACAACTAATTAAACTAATTACACATTAGCTACCTAATTGACCTGATCTGTTAATTAGTTAATTATGTAGTAAATGATAGTGGGGCCCACCCACTAATTAATTTTAATTAATTTAATTAATCTGTTTTATTAAAATGTGTCACTGACCAGTGGGACCCACTGGTCAAGTTGACCAGTCAACCTTGTTGACTGCTGACGTCAGCATGACATCATGCTGATGTCATTTATCCATTTTTCGAATTTATTTAAACAATTAATTAAATTCTAGAAATTAATAAAATCTTTATAAAATCATAACTTTTAATGGTAACTTCGGATTAAATTATTTTCAACGTGATAGTTGCTCAGAATGACGAGACGATTCCGGATACGCAGCCCGTTCGTCCGCTACACATCCCTAGCATAGAAAACACGCAACTTTCCCCCTCCCGCTTCTCTGCCCGAAAACGCGAAACACCGGGAATACTTTCCCGGATGTTTCCCCCCTTCACCGGTATCACCTCATACCGCGTTAGAACACGTCTAGCTCTGCTTGTTGTCCTGTTATGCACTTGCTTGCTATGTATTTATTATTTCTTCCCCCTCTTCTTCCGCTAGACACCGAGACCGACGCTGGTTGCTACCCAAGACGACTACGGTGTTGACGACCCTCTCTCTTGCCGTGAGCAACCAGGCAAGCCCCCTTTGATCACCAGATATCGCCTACTCTTCTCTATCTTGCTTGCATTAGAGTAGTGTAGCATGTTACCGCTTTCTGATTACTCCTATCTTCTTTGCATAGCCTGTCCTTGCTACTCTTGTTGTTACCTTTACCTGCTATCCTCTTGCTTAGTATAGGATGCTAGTGTTCCATCGATGACCCTACACTCTTGTCCGCTCGCCATGCTATACTCTTTGGGCTGTGATCACTTGGGAGGTGGTCACGGGCATATACTATATACTTTACACGGTTACATTACATGTGATCTTGATCGGAGATGGGGGCTGAAAGGGACGGTGGCTCCATCCTCAGAGGTGGGCACGGGTTCGACGGCTCCCCGATCGTTACTTTATGGCGGAGCGACACGGCAGGTTGAGACCACCTAGGAGAGAGGTGGGCTGGCCACCTTTCGGCGTTCGCGGATACTTAACTCGCTTAACGAGATCTTGGTATTTGATCCGAGTCAGCTCTTGGCCTATACGCACTAACCAACTACGCGGGAGCGATTATGGGCACTCGGCGTCGTGGTATCGGTAAGCCGTGGCGTCGTGGCCCAGGCGGCCTTGGCGCGGATTGGAACGTAAGCCTGCTCTTGTATTAAGGGGCTAGTTCTTCTTCCGCGTTACATAGCGTGCAGGTGTGCTAAGGGCGATGGGCCTGGACCGCGGGCGCTTTAGGTTTAGACCGGCGTCGACCTCTCTGTTGTGCCTAGGTGAGGCTGCGGCGTGTTGATCTTCCGCGGCCGGGCATGACCCAGAAAGTGTGTCCGGCCAAATGGGATCAAGCGTGTTGGGTTATGTGGTGCACCCTGCAGGGAAGTTAATCTATTCGAATAGCCGTGATCTTGATGTGAGACGACTTGGAGTTGTACCTTGACCTTATGACAACTAGAACCAGATACTTAATAAAACACACCCTTCCAAGTGCCAGATACAACCCGGTGGTCGCTCTCTCTCAGGGTTACGAGGAGGGGATCGCCGGGTAGGATTATTGCTATGTGATGCTACTTGGAGGACTTCAGTCTACCCTCTTCTACATGTTGCAAGACGGAGGCTGCTAGAAGCGTAGTCTTCGACAGGATTAGATATCCCCCTCTTATTCTGGCATTCTGCAGTTCAATACACTGATATGGCCTTTACACATATATCCATGCATATGTAGTGTAGCTCCTTGCTTGCGAGTACTTTGGATGAGTACTCACGGTTGCCTTGTTCCCCCTTTTCCCCCTTTCTTTACCCGGTTCTTTGCGACGACGATGGAGCCCAGGAGCAGACGCCACCGTCGAAGGCGACTACTACATTGGAGGCGCCTACTACTACGTGCACCGGCACGGCGACCACTGGGAGTAGTTAGGAGGATCCTGTGCGGGAGGCCTGCGCCTCTTCGATCTGTATCCCGGTTTGTGCTAGCCTTCTTAAGGCAAACTTGTTTAACATATGTACGTACTCAGATATTGTTGCTTCCGCTGACTTCGTCTATGATCAAGCACTTGTATTCGAGCCCTCGAGGCCCCCGCTTGTATTATGATGCTTGTATGACTTATTTATGTTTTAGAGTTGTGTTGTGATATCTTCCTGTGAGTCCCTGATCTTGATCATACACATTTGCGTGCATGATTAGTGTACGATTGAATCGGGGGCGTCACAAGTTGGTACCAGAGACGACTGCCTGTAGGAATCCCCCTTCCCAACTCCTTGGCCGAAGTCGAGTTTAGACATTGCAAAACTTTTACTAACATGGCTGTGTGTCTTACGGGCACACGTCGCCATTGGGTGGTAGTAGGATCTTTTACTACTCGTCTATACTCTGGGACTCTGATCTCTCTTCTATTCGGGTTTAATGAATTTACTAAAATCTAACTTTAGGATCTCGTTACTACTTCCCCCCGGAGAACCTCTCACTCCAGATGATTACTCCGTGAAACAGAAGAATTCGAAGATACTCTCCGATATTCTCTCGAGACCTTGTGCCTGTCGCTTTTTGCAATTCTCTACCACCGAAACATCCCTATGGATAAATACTTACACCTGTCGTTCTTACTTTTATTCCCAGTTGAACTTGTTATTACAAGATACCTCGAAATTCTCTCTAATGCTCCGAGAATACTTTGTGCCTACCACCTTGCAGTTCCTTGCTACATGAATACCCCTACGGATAATTTCTCGCACTTACCGAGTATCCTATCATCCCCAGTTGATTCATGTATGTCACCAATCCTCGAAATATCATTCGATCTTAGAAAATCTTGATCATCCTATTGCTCTTGAAATTCTTGATTGCTTGCATTATGGTTAATCCCATAAGTCTAGTAATCTTGATGACATCCATTGTCATTGTCATTTTGAGTCCGTTGATTCGATTTGTTGCGAATGCTCGCAATCCTCAAACAGAACCTAGAATTCATCCTTCCGGCTCAGATGTCGTTTTAATCATGAGCTAGTTCTCGCCAATTAAATTGTCGTCGATTTTGCCCCTATGTCTATTGAACTTATCCATCCTTGATCGAGGCGCCCGCTTCGATCCTTCGCGGTAAATCATAACTCCTTAGCAATTGAGCTCTAAGTTATTCAGTTGTTTCTATAATCCAATGTCGTTGCCTTGCTTCTTCCTCACGGTTGTGTGTCGATACTCACCCCGGATCCTTTGCTGGATTTTATCCGACAATGTCCTTCATATTCAATAACCTTGAGCCTTTCCTAGGATATATACCGCCTTTGGTAAATTGTATCCTCTCGCTTTGTCAACCATGCTCGCTATCGAGCTGGTGTTATTTACTCGAAGTTTGTGGTATATGTTCCTAAGAGGCCCCGATGGGTTGGACATATGCCTTCTCTAAAGCGTGTGAACCCGGAAACTATCATGGGTCATACTCTACTAGTGTTATGTCGAGATAAAATTTCAACACACAATTTCGTTGAAGGCGAGAAGTGAATGAAAGGTTATGCATTAAAGAAGTGGAGTCGACCTTGAACTTTGTGTTCATGCCCATGGACACGATGTAGATCCTATCATAGAAGCTTCTTGTAATAATAACTATTTCCTTGATATGAAATCATCTGGTATCTATGTATTGATCATTTGCAGTCGTGGTCCCGACCACATTTTCTCCTTGATTCAATTTCTTGGACAAGTTAAAGTACTTGCCTTCTTCAGATCAATACGCTTGCCCAACCTCTATTTTGATCTTCCTCGAGTATTAACCTTTGGTATCTCGAGAACTATGTTGCTTCCTGCGAGTCTTCATCTAGTATTGTTTCTCACCAATCTCGGATCCCCCCAGGGTCTGAGTTATTAGTCACTCGAGAACATCGATAAGTGAATCAATTCCGCACTCCGATTCAATAACTCTAAGTAATTCTTGTTTCCTACGAGTTTAATAATCCTTCAAGTCATTCCTAGCCTTATCGGCTATATCATTACCGTGCAAACTTCTAACTGTGCTACCTGGTCCTTCTTCCCGGAGCACAAAATTTTCGGCGATGAGCTAAGCTTACGTCGATCTTCCTCGTCATATCAGTTCGCCTTGAACAACAATCCTGATTTCAAGTTTGTGTCCTACCCATGGTTCCAATAACCTTCCGCTTCATCATTCCTTTGACTTGATGTCGTCACTGATTGATTACATCTTCATGAAATCTCTCGACAAATGTGTCGTGATCATCATCAACCTTATGAGCTCTTCAAGGATATCAATTGAGTTCATGATGAGAAATACCATCCTTGCCCCTGATGATTTGTGTTACCTTTGACCACTTATTGCCTTCCGTTCAACACAAACTTGTTCGTGTTTTGAGTTATACCTTGAGATCCCTACTATCCAGCATTTGTTCTTCCTTACCTTGGAGTATTACCATCTCTTTTGTCAAGAATGTGGTGAGAATTTCACCACCTCTTAAGAATTCTTGATATAATAATACTTCTCGCCATCTCCGTTCATTCCTTGGACCCTGTATTGTTTTTTTAACCGGAATACCGACAATTGAGCTATGATGTGTGAATTCAAAACTTCTAGCAACCCTATTGCTTTGGAGTGAATGGGCGATGGGCGATAGGTTCATTCTAAGTCTTCCGATAATTGAATCACCATTCTAACATTGGTCGTGCAACCCAGCCCATATTTCGGGTGCACTTTTCAACCAATGTTTAATTATGTATGTTTTCCTCGAGCATACCTCACTATATCATTTGATCTGACAAAGGTTATCTCCTTGTTCAGATAATCGTGGAAATCCATTTTTTTGAAATCTCAATGGAATGTCGCTGAGTCCATCAGCCACCTTCTCACCCTCTCCTTGAATTATTGATGCACTCTTGTTTTGGAACTCTCTTCCATAGTTCGTTCCCCGAGAATCTTACAATGTCATCTCGACAATTTGTGTTGCACTTTTCTTCTCAGGCATCCCCGAGTCTGAGGTATCCTGCCACCTATCGTAATCGAATCTCGGATCGATATGATGGTTGGAACATAATTCCAAGAGTTTGCTTGAAGACCATGTCAATGCTATCTCAAGCATGTCTGTGATACTCCAATTTTCAACAAGAACATTTAAAGCCCAATGCTAAATGTTTCTTTATCAATTATCCAAACACCGTTGTATGGGTAATGTCATGAAATTTCTCTCCCCTTACCTAAAGGGTTTTCCTACATTATTTCCTATCATGGATATCATACTCTGCTTGTCCTTGGGAAGGATATACCCCCCTGAAATATGTGTTAAACACATTTTCCTTTCCATTGTTTTGCTTAAACCTTCTTGTGATCTATATAAGCAGTAATATTTCCCTGCTTATGTAAACACCTCGGTGTACGATCTTGTCTGGTGTAACCCTGTTACTATTGTTGATGACGATCCGGTAGCCACCGATGGACGAGAACTTTGCCTATTGGTCCGCCTTGTTCAACGAGCAGGAAATGGTTCTCTTCGTCCCTCGCCCTTGGTACCGATGATGTTGCCGACATAATTTACAGGCTATCCTCGGACATGCCTTGCTTACATGATCGTGCAAGACGTCACCACCCTTCCTACTTTTAACCCACATGGTGGGCCCGTAACCCACAGTTCCACAGGATCGAAACCTGACTCTCCTGTACACCATGTTGCCAAAGTTATTCCTCGCGCTTGACTTCATATGTAATTCACGGACCACCTGCCTAGTAATCTATTCTGGTATCAGACGCAATACTTATTCCCATTGCTCTGAACCCCTTTCACATTTCGTATCAGGCAACGAACGTTTGCCTATGCGCTTGAAACTTCTATTGTGCACCTTCTTACCTTGCTCTCAATAATTTCTTAAGTTTCAATTCGAGAGTTACTTTTCGCCACCTTCCCTAATGTTATCTACCGGATAAGCAACCGTGCAGAGTTCCGTTCTTCCGAGTTACCCCTTATCCTTTTACGTAAGTACGATGGAGTTCCCGAAGGAAGGACGACAACTTCATCATGATGGCTTGAAGCAGAGAAATTAAGACATCAATGTATTGGATCAACCTCTTCGAGAAGAGTAAGGAAGACCGAGAACCCTCGCTAGAATTTCTTAACCGTAACTTTCCCCTTACTCCCTCTTAAATCTCGGACGAGATTTCTTGTAGTGGAGGAGAATTGTGACGCCTTGGGATAATCAAGCTACGGTAACCTCATTGCGATGCCACGTCACCACTCTTCTTGTTGCTAACCTCGCAATGATTGAAACATTTTCAAATTCAAATTCAAATTAATGTCAAGCGACAAAATTTTCAAAATATTAAACTAAAATGTTGAGTGTGCGGTTAAATGCCTCGGTGATTATAGTGCAACAAACACCCTTTTTGAAAATGTCTAAATATATTAAAATGAAATAAAACAGAAAAGTGAAATAAATAAAAAGAAAGGACAAATCTAACTAAAAATAAAAAGAGGCACCCCCCACTGGGCCATCTGTGGCCCAGCTGGCCAGCCCAACTGGGCAAAGGCCCAGCCGGCCGACCCAACCCCTCCATATCCCCACCAGGGAGGAAACCCTAACCCACGACCCACCTCACTCCCCCCCCACTCGCGCCCCCATTCTTCCCTCCCCCGATCCAGATCGGATCAGGGCACACACGCACGCACGCATCGGCCTCGCCACTGAACGCCGCCGCCCCCTCCTCGCCGTTGGCCGCCGTCGCCCGGAGCGCTCCATCGTCGGACCTCACCGTACTCCTCCTCGCCGAACCGCTCGAGTCGCCACTGCCCCGCCGTCCTCGTCTTCTCGTCGCCACGCACGTCGTCCCTGACCGCCGTCGAGCCCACTGCCCTGAACCCCTACGGCCATTGTGAGCGCCTCCCCATGCTCCTCTCCCCTCTTCCCCTGTCACCGCGCGCCCGAGGCCGTGCTCACTCGCGGCCTCCCCGCGTTCGTCGCGCCCGAGCCATCCCCCGCCGTCGCCTCGCCAGACAAGGCCACCTGTGGTCAGCGCACCTCACCTCGCGTCTACACGCCGTCGGGTTCGCCCACTGCAGCGCGCCATGCCTTCTGCCGGCCGCCGCTCACGCTCCTCCTCTTGCCGAATAGCGCCAGGTTGGCCACCAAGACCTTTGGCTATCTCTCACAACCGGCGCTGGCGCCTTGGCGCGCCCCATCGCCCGTGCCCGTTCGAGCGGGATCGCCCGCCCGTTACCCGTACCCAGCGCCCGTTAAGCCCTCTGGGCCACTGCCAAACGGGGCCCAGCCCCAGAACGCATTTTAAAGAGAAAAAAAATAAAAATAAAAATAATTAATTAATTATTTAATTAAAGAAATAATTAATTTTGGCTAATTTAATTAAACAACTAATTAAACTAATTACACATTAGCTACCTAATTGACCTGATCTGTTAATTAGTTAATTATGTAGTAAATGATAGTGGGGCCCACCCACTAATTAATTTTGATTAATTTAATTAATCATTTAATTAAAATGTGTCACCGACCGGTGGGACCCATCGGTCAAGTTGACCGATCAACCACATTGACTGGCCGACGTCGACATGACATCATGTCGATGTCGATTATCCATTTTTTAAATTTATTTAAATAATTAATTAAATTCTAGAAATTAATAAAATCTTTAGAAAATCATAACTTTTAATCCGTAACTCGGATTAAATTATTTTCAACATGATAGTTGCTCAGAATGACGAGACGATTCCGGATACGCAGCCCGTTCGTCCGCTACACATCCCTAGCATAGCAAACACGCAACTTTCCCCATCCGGCTCCTCCGCCCGAAAACGCGAAACACCGGGAATACTTTCCCGGATGTTTCCCCCCTTCACCGGTATCACCTCATACCGCGTTAGAACACGTCTAGCTCTGCTTGTTGTCCTGTTATGCACTTGCTTGCTATGTATTTATTGTTCTTCCCCCTCTTCTTCCGCTAGACACCGAGACCGACGCCGTTGCTACCCAGTACGACTACGGTGTTGACGACCCCTCTCTCTTGCCAGAGCAACCAGGCAAGCCCCCTTTGATCACTGGGATATCGCCTACTCTTCTCTATCTTGCTTGCATTAGAGTAGTGTAGCATGTTAACGCTTTTAGTTACTCCTATACCGCTGCATAGCTTTGTCCTTGCTACTCTTGTTGTTACCTTTACCGCTATCCCATCGCTTAGTATAGGATGCTAGTGTTCCATCGGTGACCCTACACTCTTGTCCGTCTGCCATGCTATACTCTTGGCTGTGATCACTTCGGGAGGTGGTCACGGGCATATACTATATACTTTACGGTTACATTACCTTGATATCGATCGGAGATGAAATTTGAAAGGACGGTGGCTCCATCCACAGAGAGGTGGGCCTGGGTTCTGACGGCTCCCATTTGTTACTTTATGGCGGAGCGACAGGGCAGGTTGAGACCACCTAGGAGAGAGGTGGGCCTGGCCCTACTCAGCGTTCGCGGATACTTAACTCGCTTAACGAGATCATGGTATTTGATCTGAGTCTGGCTACTGGCCTATACGCACTAACCAACTATGCGGGAACAGTTATGGGCACTCGACGTCGTGGTATCAGCCGAAGCCTTCGTGACGTCAGCGACTGGGCGGCGCGCGCCGGATTGGAACGTAAGCATGCTCTTGTATTAAGGGGGGCTAGTTCTGCTTCCGGCTGCGTTCACAACGTGCTGGTGTGCTAAGGGCGATGGGCCTGCACTTCGCGGCGCTTTAGGTTTAGACCGGCGTGCTAACCTCTCTGTTGTGCCTAGGTGGGGCTGCGACGTGTTGATCTTTCGCGGCCGGGCATGACCCAGAAAGTGTGTCCGGCCAAATGGGATCAAGCGTGTTGGGTTATGTGGTGCACCCTCAGGGAAGTTAATCTATTCGAATAGCCGTGATCTTGATAACGGGGCGACTTGGAGTTGTACCTTGACCTTATGGCAACTAGAACCAGATACTTAATAAAACACACCCTTCCAAGTGCCGGATACATAACCCGGTGGTCGCCGCTCTCGGGGTTACGAGGAGGGATCGCCGGGTAGGATTATTGCTATGTGATGCTACTTGGAGGACTTGATCTACCCTCTTCTACATGTTGCAAGGCGGAGGCTGCCAAGCGTAGTCTTGACGAGGATTAGATATCCCCTCTTATTACGGCATTCTGCAGTTCGATTACACCGATATGGCCTTTACACATATATCCATGCATATGTAGTGTAGCTCCTTGCTTGCGAGTACTTTGGATGAGTACTCACGGTTGCCTTTGTTCCCCTTTTCCCCCTTTCTTTACCCGGTTGCTACGACGGACGATGGAGCCCAAGAGCGACGCCACCGTCAAGGCGACTACTACATCGAGGCGCCTACTACTACGCCCAGCTCACTGACGGCGACTGTGAGTAGTTAGGAGGATCCCAGGCAGAGGCCTGCACCTCTTCGATCTCAGTATCCCGGTTGTGCTAGCCTTCTTAAGGCAAACTTGTTTAGCATATGTCCGTACTCGAGATATTGTTGCTTCCGCTGACTCGTCTATGATCGAGCACTTGTATTCGAGCCCTCGAGGCCCCTGGCTTGTATTATGATGCTTGTATGACTTATTTATGTTTTAGAGTTGTGTTGTGATATCTTCCTGTGAGTCCCTGATCTTGATCGTACACATTTGTGTGCATGATTAGTGTACGATTGAATCGGGGGCGTCACAGCGCCTGTAGTCCCTCGCCGACGGTGACAGCGTTAAGCCTCCTTCCCTTCCCGGCGGACGGATCCTGCCGGCTCTTTGAGCAGCAGTGAGGGGAGAGAGAGGCCAACGAAGTCTTATTTAGATCCGGAGAGGGCGAGAGAGAGTGAAGAGAGCAACTACAAGCGCTGAGGCTCCAGCAGGAGAGGGCGAGAGAGTGTGAAGAGAGCAACTACAAGCGCTGAGGCTCCAGCGTGTATATATATACTGGAGAGAGAGTGTGAAGCGTGCAAACCCTAGAAAACATTTTGACCAGTCAAAGAATCCTCCTGGCCCAAATTATGCTCAAGTGTAGTTATCGAACCCGAGACCTCAAGTTTGATGAGCGAACAGGCTAACCAGCTACACAACCCTCCCGTTATGTTCAACGAGAGGGAAATAACCTTTATACATTCCTGCATTCGTGTGACAAGCATGCCGTGTTTTTTTTGTGTGTGTGAGAGTCATTGGGATTTCAATCATAATCGTGTCACGTGGCTTTGGTGGTAAGACTATCCACAGTGGTGCAGAAATAATGCAGCCTTAGTCACCTTACCTCTCTCCACGTAGTACGTTGGGTCCCACCAATCGAGAGGTGAAACAAACAAATTAATAAGAAAAATTGAAAGCGCCTTGATGTATCTTACCTCACACATCTTGCTACTTTGCTTTCTAGAACACTTTGTCCAATTGATCCCTCTCTTCGCTCACGTACTATTTTAAGTGAATCCTTATTATAACATGCACACAAATTTTGGGCACTTGTATTCGACTTAAGTCACTGTGCCACCGTATCTCGCATACTTACTACTCTGTCCGTCTAGGTGTAATAAGTCACGTTAGAAGGTGCAACGGGACCAAGGTGCGTGCGTGTGCGTGTGTGTGTGTATGTTTAACAGCATGTGTGCGTTAGAGAGAGCGACAGATCGACCTACTCCTATAGAGAGATGTTGTGTAGTGTACGATTTTAGCCGCGAGAGTCGGTGCATTCTTTCATTTCCAAGCGTGTCCGGTAGGGACATGCGGACAACTGCCACGCCCGCTCCTGACTAGCCTGGCCCACCCAAAGCCCCTCCATCACCCGCGCGCGCTTCCCGCCCGAAACGGTCAGCGCCGCTCCAAAGAATCGGTGCCGCATTCATGCCCAGGCAGAGTGGACGCGACCTCTCACTGGCGCAAGAGTGATGGTTGCTTTGTCCGTCCAACTTACTGTTGGGTCTATGTGATTTGATGGCTCATTGGTCTTTATTATTGAGGTGGTAGGACTGCTGGATGTCCCACGCTTTCGGCGAAAGGAGGTACTACTATCAGATTACAATTTTCTCCATTCTGACAGCGGAGGCGTGCAAGAGCAGTGAAAACACGCAGGCTCAGTGATTACATGGCCCACCTCACACTATCACCGTGCAGCACCTAACTCTTTACATAGTACTCCCTCCGTTCCTAAATATTACTAGATGAGTCCCCCCGCGTTGCCATGAACAGCGGTATATCTCTCTACGCAAAATTATCGATTTCATAGAACTAAAAAACTCTATAACCGCATGACAAATGTGGTAGCCAAACTAAATAAACTCCCATCATCATTTAGATCATCCCACGTAAGGAAAAAAGATCAGCCAACTCCTACTGCATAATGGGATTATATTTTTCTTTTCGACATGTTAATGGGACTTAAAAGCTCACTTACATGCATGCTACCGGTGCATGCTTGCATGCAGACATGTTGATGTGATTTAAAACCCACTCACATGCATGTGCCACGGTATTTCTACATGCTTGCATGTGGCTTAGTGCGGAGCCTCTCAACGTCTAGATCAGATGACTATTATGGACTGATTTACTTCATCTAACGGCTACATCAATTTTGATGATGTGGCTCAAGGAGAGGATAGAGAATTCCTAGTAGTGGGGGCTAGCTATTACTAGTAGATAAGTCTTTGTAGAGATTCCACTACATACGGAACAAAATGAATGAATCTACACTTAAAATGCATCTATATACATCCACATGTGGTTCATGGTGAAATCTCTACAAAGACTTATATTTAGGAGCGGAGGAAGTACTAGTATAGTACGTCTTTGTAATTTATCAATGAGATAAATTTGTACAATGCTATGAAGCTTCCAATTCTGTTACATCTATCTTGCGTCCAAGGTTGCCCGTTGCAACATTTCATCAAATACAAAGGAGACTAACATGCATGCTATTGCATCTCAATGATTGACAGATCATAGCAAATATGTACTCCCTTCGTTCCAAAATAAGTGTCTCAACTTTGTGCAAACTTTAGTACAAGGTTGTACTACTACTGAAGTTGACACTTATTTTGGAACAGAGGCAGCTAAAGAAAAAAATGATCCATGCAGTCCCTAGCCCTTGAACCGTGAACCCTGACCAGGCTTCAATTTGCTGGCAACGTTCGAGCTTCCTAATAAATGAAGTTTGCAACCTTTTGACCATCGGATCATTTTGTGCAGTTTCACCAAAATCGAGATGAGCATCCCTATGGCAAAGAAATTGAAGAAGCGGGATTAGAATAAGATTACTAGGACCGTGTAGGCTGGCCCGTCCTGACTATGTATATAGTGGGGTGGTTTCCTTTTCTCTCCATATGAACCTATCATATTGCGTACGTGCCACTGAAGAAAAAACTTTATTTATAAATGACGCGGCACCTACTACTCGTTCTCCTATAACCTTGCGCTTGGCATCTCCAAAATATTAACCTTGCGATTGGCTCTTCGCCTCTTCGGGAAGTCGATCAATAATGGTAGTGCAGTATATATCGTTCTGGCTATATGGGACCAAATGAATTGCTGAACGTCCAATAACATGGGCGAGGGTCGAGGGGCGAGGGAGAGTGCTACATACGAAGCAAAATGAGTGAATCTACACTCTAAAATACGTCTATATACATCAGTGTTTGGAGTATGTACTAGTAGTTCATATTGAAATCTATGAAAGGACATATATATTCCAAACAATATGATATAATCTCTATAACCAAGGAAGAGGAGTAAACGGAGGGAATAGTAATTTTTTTCTCCTCGTCCTGCGAGCCACCGCGCGCATGGGCGAGGGAGCGGGCGTAAGGCAGAGCAAGCTTCACCTCATCCTGCGAGCCACCGCGCCTGTGGGCGGGGGATACGGCGTACTAAG